>JANPWX010000008.1:2172503-2207503 GCA_024734555.1 Trochalopteron elliotii | reverse complement strand
CTGTCCTGTGCTGTGCTGTGCCGTGCCGTGCATGATGAGTGCGTGAGAGCTACAGAGCAGCGTCTGGGGCCGGGAGCGCCTGCGGCCACTTCCAGGTACAATCCGTGAATCTGCGGTGCGTCTTGTCCGTCCGTCCGTCCGTCCATCCATCCATCCATTCATCCATCTATCTCTGTCTTCTCTGCCAGCCGCAGCAGGACGGTCTCATTCCTCCTGGTGTTTAATCTCCTTCTTGGCTACCCAGTTCTGTGCAGACAGAGCTGCTTTTTTGGAGGATATCAGCATACTGGGGAAGGGAGAGACTTCAACCCAGCAGTGGCAGTACAGTGATTGGGTCCTTCTCCTTGTCCCCTTCCCTGTAGTAAGATAGAACAGGATGCTACAACTGCACGATGTGATTTTTTTTCCGTGGCTATAATCCCTGGTAAAGCTTTTCCTGCTTTTCTTTACGCCCGTCAGTTCAACTGATTGCTAGTTTTCTTAGATGGGAAGGATTAAAAAGCACTGATTTACCAGACTCTGTTCGCAGGGCTGAGTAAATGGGTGTGTGGGCGGGATGTGTTAGTGTGTGTTTTGCTGGGCATCTGCTGAGTCTGAGTGTGGTAAAACTTCAGGCTCCTTGCGCTGTGTTCAGGGGTACGAGGAGACTAAGGACTGTTAAATGACCCAAAATCGGTGTTAAATGTCCCAAGATCGGTGTGTCAGCTACATTTACTACGTTGTGCTCAGTCCAGACTGTAAACTAAGGCAGCCCTAACAAGCAGTGCCTCCCAGTCTGCCTGTGTGTAAAAAAGCTAAATATAAAATATAACACAGAGGGATGAGGAGCTCTTTCAGAGGAGTTCTCCTGAACAGAGTGGAGGAGGGCTGACTCCTCTCAAAGGGCAAGAATGGCCTGAAAAATCAAAAGAGCCGGGAACAAAGAGGTGCTCTGTACTTCGGGCAGCTATGTCTAAGCGAGGAATGTTGAGGGGGTTGCTCTCAGTGGGATTACAGGCTTGGTGGGCTGAGATGTTGTGCCATCTGTGGGAAATTGGGACTTGCGCAGGCAGGACTGGGTCTCCAGGCTGTCTCTTTATTTTGAAAGCTGAGAAGAGCTTTTTGAGGTACGACTTCCTCAGGCTTATCTTACGGCTTCCAAATGAGATGCCTTGGAGAGAAGCTGTTAATCGGCTGAAAATCAATGCTAAATATACTCAAGACAAGTAGCTAACTGATGAGCTGTACTGGAGAGAACTAATAGCTGAGACCAAGCCCTGATTTTGGATAAGCAGTGGGGATATCACTTCTTTGAATAGCAGGACTGAAACAGGCCACTGTAAGATTTGTTAAATCTTTGTAAAAGAGGAAAGAAATTACTGATATAGCAGGAGTTAAGGTCACAGCTGTGCCGCGCGCTGAGTAAAATTCTTTTTTTGTAAGGTGCACTGAATCTCTGTTGGTTTACATTCTTTGTGGTTTCTTTCTGCTGAGGTTTTGGGGGACGGCGCTGTGTGTTGTTGTGTGGGTTACCTGAACAGTCGTTGGCAGAGTGCAGGGTCACCGTGCCTGCTCCTGGTATGCGGGGTGAGCTGCTGTCACACTGTGTCAGAAGTGACAGGCACAGTTCAACCCTGGAGCATGATCAGTGGAGGAATATGAACTGGAAAAGCTGACAATGTGGGGCTTTACTTTTGTAACTGGATAGTTGAAAAGTGAGGTTTTCTTGGGGCGCAGACAGGAAGGAGCTGTGTGCGGATCATACTGCCAGTCTGGGCTGCACATCGCTGTAAGGGTCTGCTGACACCTACTAGGGCAGGTTGGGATAGATTGCCTGCATTTCAGAGGAGGAGGCACAATTCGTGATTGCACATACTTAAGCATTTTTTCCAAATGTTAGTAAACACGCAGGTGTACTCTGCAAGCACTGACAAGCACCCTTTGCTTGGCACGGGTATGAGGGACTGAGCCACATCATCTAATAAACACTTTGATAGAGAATGAGCTTGTAAACAAAGCTTCCAGAGAGCATTTTGCAGCCACAGCAAGACAATACATAATTTACAAACAGGAGGCAAAGATTCCAGCTGAAAGCTGTTGCTAATTTCTCCTCTGTTCTAGCTGCTGCAAGAAGTAGTATTAAAAAACTAAATCGCTACTGGGAGGAACCTGAATGGGTGGCATTTAGTATGGCTGTATTTTTAAATGGAAAATGTGCAGGATCATGACAACAATCCAGCTCACTCTCCCTAGGCGGCTCCAGAATAGCACCGAATGACTCAGATGCATGCATTCTGACTATTTTGGGCTTGATTCATCAAAATGCATCTTCTCCCCAGAATAAAATGTTCCCCATGTCACCTGCCCCTCCCATGGGGTCAGGTATCCAGCTTGCTTCTTGTCACATTTGGAAACAGGGCCAGAAATGCCAGGTAACACACCTGCCGAGAGGAGCCTGGGAGCTGTGAGTCGGCATCAGCCAGCACAGTGAGACGCTTGGATTCATCAGGAGTAAGACAGAGGATAAAAAAAGCTTGAGTCAGAGTGGGGAGTGGGGTATTCTCTGAGATAATTGCTCTCATTGATACAAGGCCAGGTGCTTTCTGCATGAATGTAGCGTGCTGAACTGACAGTACTTGTCCATCGGGACTACAGCTGATCCTTCCTTAAACATCCTGCAGGGATTCAGACACTATTAGGTCACGTCTGTAATGATCTTTTCACAGCCCAGCGTGGTGTACATTTGCTCAATACCATACCTACTGGGTGGTGAGTTAAAGGGTGTAATTGTTCCAGGGCAAGGAGCATTTGACCATCGATTGCAAAGCCCAGGGGTCCACCCTCAGTCGGGCACGGGAACTGCTGCTGGCTCTCCGAGGCTGGCACAAACCCGCCTGTGAGGGGAAGGGGTTTCTGCCATGGCCCTGCCTAGACTGGGGAAAAAGACCTTTTCTGTCATTTTGGCTGTAATGTCCTTTGATTTCCCAAGGAGTCGGGCAAGCTGATGGCAGACAGCTGTTTTACAGGTCCTCTGTAGCTCAGACCCAGCTCTGCTCTAGAAGCCACTGGCTGATACCCAGCCTAGATATAAATGTGTGCCAGGCAGGTGTAACTGATGCTGATATGGAGTTGTACTTCCTTTCTTAACTGCAAAGTGGAACCATCCATTTTTATCTTCAATCTAGACATTCAAAAGTGTATTTTTTTGTTGTTGTGGTGATATGGGGGGGGGGGGGGTTAACTGAAGTATTTCTGTTGCAGAAAGTGTAAATATACTGCTTTCCACCTGCTGTATATTGAAGTGTCAGTAAAAATTCTGTACTGTTCATGGAAACATAAGGACTCAGCAACTGGGGAAAAAAACATAATATGAATTGTTTGCCTTAAAACCAGCAATTTTTCTGCATCTGTCTAAATGGCAGAGACGTTTGGCAATGAGGTTTTAGGTAGAAACAGTTAAATGAAATTTAGTACTGTTATTTAACACTACTACAGCTTGCTGTTGTAAATTATAACTTGGCTGCCTATTATGATTACAAAAGGGAAAGGTGTTTTCTTTTGAAGGTACTGTAGGTTGCACCAAAAGGCCAAGCATGGGTGTCTGCAAAGAGCAGCAGTTTTGGAATTCAGAAGGTGTCTTGCTTTGATGAGGTTGAAGAAGGAGGCATATCAAGAGAGCTTCATGGCTTAAGGCTAGTACCATGCTCCTGACAGTAATATATGCTACACCTTCTGTGCACCTTTTGAAAAAAGACCTTAGTGCTTAATGAAAGGAAATAACCCCATACTTATCCCTCTCTGTATTGTCAAGCAGAGGAATGCAGTAATGAGAAACTGAGTGACTTGACCAAAGCCACGTGAGAAGGTTTAACAGAGTCAGGAACAGATCCAAACTACCAGCTGCCAGGTCTAAGCACTGAAATAATGCTACTTCTGTTTTCTGTGGATGGATGTGTGAACAGATCTTGATGAAGCCGGTTATCACTCTGAAATGGTCCAGAGCTACACTTAGCTACCATCTATCTGCTGACCATGCAGATAGAGAAGGTGAATATTTTGGCTTTGATCACCTGGGGTTAGGATTACATCCCTGTCACATCCCAGGGTTCACATCCCTGTCAGATAGAATGATCACACTCCCCAAGGTTAGTGAAAAGTCTGATACCAAAATGATACTCTTCTGGTGATAGTGTAGGGGAAATGGCTCCCACCTCTGCTGAAAACATCAAATTTCGGTTTTGTCAGTTTGAAGTGTGCAGGAGACACAAAGCATGCTACAGAAATGATACAGAGTGCAGAACTCTGTAGATACAGAGCTACAGGATTCATGTGAGAGTTCTGATTCACTAGTGGGGATAGCACAGCGTGGATGGCATGACAGGCCCCATCTGTCCACCCCACCCCACGCCCCATTCCTGGACATCTCAGCCACAGTGAGATGTTGAATCACTCATTTTACAGTGTGATGTTTTGGAATAAAACATCACTGCTGTTCACTTGTCTTCAAACTCCTGACCTCAGAGCTGCAGCAACCCATCGGCTGATGGAGAAGCAGCATCCCAGCTGCTGCTCAGCAGTGTAGGAGCTGGGGTGGTGAACTCCAGGCTCTGGAGCTCTGCATCTTGCCGGTGGATGGCAGCCCTGACAAACCAGTCTGCAGCTGGCCGAGTAGAGAGGTGGGATTTTAGTCTTTTAAGGCTGTAATATTTAAGAACAAATTGAGCGAACAACAAAACCGTTCTGTGCTTCATTCACTGGGTCCAATAAGGGGAATGCTCTGCTTCTAAAATCCCCACCCTGCTTCAGTAATGTAAAGAACTGGAAGGCTTTAGCAGCATTCTTGCTTTCAGTCCAGCTGTCTGCTCAGAAATATCGGTGGAAAAGAGTACCTATATGTGTTGTTTGCTTTTTAAGATGGGAGATGTTTCATTGAATCCTTTGGCTGGTCTGAGGCTCTTGTGCATCTTTTTCCATTTAATTAATTCTGTAAATCTCTCAAGTTTTGAAGAGTCACTATGGACTGAACTTTTCTAGAATCTCTTTTGCCTTCTACCATTTAATTACTGCTGTGCTAATCCATCATGTCACCTATAATATATACTTACCCTGTTTATTGATGTTTTAAACTTCTCTTCTGAAACTGGGATTAGCAAAAATATGTACAAGGTACAAAACCCCCACACTTTTATGAGGAAAGCCTCATTTTGCATTCAAATGCTAAAAGGACAGCATCCAGATGAAGAAATTACCCATAAAATTAAAAATAACTTTAAAATGAACTTAACAAAAAGATTAATCAGTCAGTGATGGAACATGCTTCATATCTTTTTAAATAATTGGGGCCTTTTTGGTTTTAACCTACAGACAGAAATCTCAGCAGCATTGTAACTTGTCATGGTAAAAGACAAGTGCTTTAAGAAATTATAGGTGTGGTATCCTTTCAGTGTCATGCCTTTGGAGGCTGTTGATTTTGTGTGTCCAGCAACACGGAAAAATTGTATCATGTGTTTTGTTTGGGAGGAACATATGTCCTGTCCTCGCCCTGGACTGAGTAATTTTCCTGCAGCTGGGATTTTTGCTGCGATGCAGTCTGCCTGCATGTGCTTGTCTGGCACTGCAGCAATGCTGTCACAGCCACCTTCAGCATCATTAGACTCTCCCTCTCCTCCTGCCCCACTGAAGAAGAGGATGGGAGAGGATAGAAGGGGAGCTGAGTTGTGGGGCTTAAGCAGGGGGCATGGATTGACAGCACATCAGCAACAAAGAGGAACTTGTTTGTATCCTTCCCTTTTTCTAGGCTTGCAGATTTGGAGAAATTCAAGGCATTCTTAAATGCCCCACAATGTTCCTAATGCTCCCAAGTAAACATACAAATGTATTCATACCTATCACACCTTTGCTGTTCGGTATCCAAGGATTTTAATTCAGGGCTCACTTAATTACTGTGCCAAAGTTCTCATAGGTGAGTGATCAGAGAGCAGTGCTGTGTCTGACCTTCCCAAATCATCAGCTGGATCTATTTATAGACCCAAGAAAAATGCACATTCAGGAGGAAAATGCCTCTACTTGAAATTCAGTTCTTGTTTTATTCTTTGCTTACTAGCGTTTTTCATTTTCCTTTGCTGTTTATTGTTGCCTGGGTGATTTTTGGAAAACTTTACAAAATTGTTCATCCTCTGCTGTTTCAGTGAAAACCAAAATGTACTTTAAGGCTCAGTCAGGTTTCTTACGTCTGCCTCAGGTCTTTCCTTGCCCCACCAGCAACTGTGCAAGATGTATTTTCTACTGTATGATACTGTCCAGCATGGACAGTTTTGGTCCTCTTTCTCTGGGATGGATTCCTTATGAGACGTTCTTAATCTTCCTCTTGATTTCAGTCTGGAAAAAGCTGATATCACTCCCCTTTTCATCTCCTGTGTGAGTATGAAAAAATATTCTGTCTTCTGCCTCTTGAAAAGATACGCTTAATAAGTGATTCTGGGAGGGAACTATAACTCAGAGTTGATGCTGAAGTCTGTCTCTGAGAATTGTGTGGCAAATTCATCACAAAGAGTGGAAGCAAGAAGGCTTGAGCTGGGATAGTCCTGTGATGTTAATTTCTGCAAGTAAGACACGTGAAACACACATCTGAGAGTTTTTCAGGTTTCTTATCTTCTCAGTAGCTTGAGCTGTAAAATTTCTCTTTACCTTTCAATGAAAAAAAAAAAAAAAAAAGGCAAAAAAGGCAAAGCCCACACAGCAGGAAGAGCTGTATGGAATGTGATGGGCGGCCTCTGTGTCTGGTGTGCTTTTGTTTTGGGCAGCCTGGGTGGATGCCCCGAGCCACTGCGAAAGCATTCCAGCTGCTCCAGCCAGCGAGTCAGCTTTATCAAGGAAGGGCCCGGCTCAGATGCCTCTACACAAACACACACACAGTATGGGGAACAAACAAGAAGAATTAGAGACATGCACATGCCTGCATGGGTGTGATATCACTGGCATCACACAGACGTGCTGGGGTGGCTCCTGTGGCTGGAGCATTGGAATGGAAGGTTGTTGGCTTTTCGTGAAGGGCAGGCTAGGGAGGCGAGGAGGGGTGGAAGTCTGGAGGAATGTGGGGAATTGTACAGGAAGCTGGGGATGAGGTTAAGAAAGCTAAGAGGCAGTTAGACTTGAGTCTGGCCAGCGATGTCAAAGACAACAGGAAAGGCTTCTTTAGGCTTTCTTTTTCGCTGAGAAAGAAAAAGTAGGGATAATGAGGGCCCTCTCTGGAGCTTGACTCCTGCAGGAAGTCAGTCTTTTGTTTTGCCATACCTCGGTTTTATGATGGCATCCTTAATAACAATGGCGGACAGTAATCACCTGCTAAATGTAGTTTCTGATTGAATAGGGGAACAGCTCTGAGGGGATGTGATTGCATTTCTGAAGTTTGCATCTCTTAAGGGAAGGTGTGCCTTGGGACTCACTCCATTTCTCTGCCTGAGGGAAATAGTGTGGGAGAAAACTGTACCTAACAGAGGAGCTGAAAATGTTTGGCAGTGGCTTTAAAGGCACTTTTCGTGGCTACTACTGAACTTCTCAGTGGGTGCTTCTATGAAGGATACCAGTTGTCCATGTTGTTGGGTTTGTTTTATGAATCTGATGTGCAGGCCGAGCTCTTTAATATAAATTAAAACAAACTAATGCAACCTTCCACTGTTTGTAGTAGAAAACAGATGTTTTTTGAACATAAAGATTTGGAAAAGCACTTGGAAGCTACATCTGATTCCTTTAGTTTTGCCAAGCTGAAACTTGGCTCCTGGAGGAGATGGTGGGGGTTTGAGCACATCATCTTTGGCTCTGACTGCCTATTTACAGTGCTGTTACTGGGAAGCTTGAGGCCTCTTTCTTGTCAGAGGCTACTCACAGCCAGAATATGGACCAGAATATGGCAAATATGCCCAAGGTCTCATGTTCTCCATAATGATACTAAATGCAGAAAAGAATGTTGTATTTCTCTTTCCACAGTGCAGAGTTTTTGACTTCTCTCTGTCACAGGAGAGCATCACTGGTAAAGCCAGGAAATTATTTCATTGCTTTTTCCTTCAAGTTGGATCTTTAATGAAAAAAACAAAACCAAAGCAAAACAAAAAAAAAACCCCACTCTTTTCATTCTTGGAAAATAAAAAAAAGAAACAAAGAGGGAAGAGATAAATGGCTTTCCATGTGATTGCTAGCCAAATGTTTCCAAAGCCCAGTTAAAAAGTTCCAGTTTTTAACTTCCAGAACATTTTTCAATGGAATAATATTTCTTGACTTTTTTCCCAATTCCTGCTTGTCAGAACTTGCTCTGCTTTGTCATCAATATTTTTAGGTCCCAAGGTACCTCTGCTCTGTATGCCATGGATTTGTGAACCATTATTCTTTCTGTAACCAAATTTCAGTTCCACTCAGGTTATTCTGAAGGCAGAGTTTGGCTGAAGCTTTAGCTAAGGAAGCTTCTAATTAGAATTAAGCATGCTGCTTTGTGTCTCCACCTCCAAATAAAATACAGCAGAGGTTCAAGGTCAAGATAATAAAGGAGTCATGCTGGAAAAGCACATGTGTTGCATGAATCATCCCATTGGCTAGGCTATATTTATCTCTGTCACACTTTGATACCATTCCTTTTCCTCTCATGGAGAACGTGTCCTGTGTCCTGTTCACTTCCAAGTGAAACAGTTCTGACCATACAGGACATCACCACAACTTGGTGTCTCATTGAAGCAGGACTGAGCCCTCTCTGTCACGCAGCTTCCAGAAGTAGATAGCCAACAAGCAAGACAATATCTACCCCTTGGGACAGACTTTTGAGAATTTTATTTCATGGTTACAAATCAGTGCATCTATTAATGGCCTGATGATTTTTTTCTTTCCTGCTGATGAGGCTCTAGGAGACTGTGTCTCCAACCTGTCTGATTTGTGCTGTGAGGATTGCATGAAATCAAAACTAATTGCTGGCTACTCTGACTAAATCCCCTGCAGATTCCAGTCTCACCCTGAATTAGGCTGTTTTGATTAATATGAGATCTGGGTTGAAACAACTACTCACCTTGGTTTTGTGCAAGTGCTGATATTGATGTCCAGTCGTTTTGCAGATGCAGACTAGCCTTTCTCAGGTCCCTGTGGAGTATAACCTTGGAGCCACAGTGCTACAAATGTTTGATGGGTTGCAGTGTTTACACACTCTTCACTACCGCTTGCATTTTGACTGAATAAACCGTGCTACAGTAGCTGAAAAAAATTCTGAGTTTTGATGCAAACAGGACGTCTTTCAGTGTCAGTGGGCTGAAGAATATTTTGGAGTTGGTTCAAGTCTGTGGCTTTACATGCACAGTATGAAAACCTAGGAAATGCTGCAGAAGGTTCCTGTCAGCTCCTCAGTAAAGTTTTGTTCCTTAAACTGGGTTAACCTTGCAAAGAACCTGAAAGAGCAGAAGTCTTTGTGCATCGGGATGCTTTATCAGTGCACAGCATGGCCCTGGTAGGGTGGCACCTCACCTGCCCAGTAATTTGAACTCCCTTGCACAGGAGCCCTGTTAAGTTCAGTCCTGCACTTCACCCTCTTACTCTGAGGCATGTGCATTTACTTTATTCTTCTCCCAGTTCACTGGGCTGAATGGAATTGAATCGCTGGTTGAACAGCTGCAGAGAGTGTCTGATGTCACTTCGCAGACATGGAGACTTCTCAGTCTTTCCCATTTTGATGCAGATATCTTTTGGCACCTCTCAAGGTGGAATTAGCACAGGTCATGTAGGCCAGGAGGCTCTCTTCACTGTCCTTCTCTGCCTTTTGTTTTTGGCTTTCTCTTACTGTTTATTTACTGAACCACTCAGGCTTGTGCTGGTTTGAGTGTCTGCATTGTCTGGACACACTGCCAGCAGCAGCAGCAGCAAGTCTGTGTGATGCTTCAGGTCCAAGCTAAGGAATCTGGCTAATAACTTAATAGCTTCTCATCTGCACCGAGCTCACTCTGAAAAGTGCTTTATTGTAGGCTGGGGAGCACACAGATGGCAGCACTCTATTTGTCTCCGGGCTGTCACATCACTAGTTGTTCTCAAAACGGGATGCCTTCACAGGCTGGTGTTTGCTGAGGTCTGTGGCTTTTAAGAGCCTTTTCCCGAATAGGATTTGATACAATGGAGAGAAAAGAAACAGCATCTGCACTTACAATGATGGCTCAGAGGCATTAATGCTTTTCTCAGGCACACACACATGCTTGGTTGACACATGAGCACAGCAGCCTGTGGATATTGCCCTCTCAGTTTGATCTCCCTTGCCTTGAAGTTGTGGGGAGGATTGGAAACAAAGTGCCAGCCCCTTCTGCAGTTTATCTGTCTCTCCCTGAATGCCCACCAGCACCCACAGCCCAGTAACTGCTGCAGTAGAGTTAAAACCAGCACATTTGTGGTTAAAACTGGACACAGACTTAGCTTCCCATCGAGACTGTAAAACCTAAGTTCCTTAAACTGGCAAGAACTGCTACTCCCAGAAAGCAGGGAAGAAGGGAGAAGGAAGGAGTTTATAACTCAACACTCAAGCAATCAGAGAGATTTTATCTTTTGGCTTTTTCAAATACTGCATTACCAAGAGAGCTCCCTGGGTGGTCATGGCCCCCTTGCTGCCCACCCACAGCTCTGAGTGACTAAACAGCCTGAAGCACTGACTGATCTTTTCCTTGGAAAGACATTTTGATTCCACAGGCACTAAGATGCAGACTGATGAGTAATGGTTTTATTTTTCCTAAAGCTGAAAAACACAGGGCTGGATTTTTCACATTTTCACAGAATTTGGGGAGAAGGTTTAACAAAACTCTGAATCTGGTCTCATCTTTTATATCATTGGTGAACTTGGACAACAGTGGTAAGCACCTATGCCCAGGCAAGTTTTTTCCAAATTTCTGTACAGCTACTCAGAGAGTAGGTGGTGGCAGATGCACTGAAGCATCAGGCTTTAGCCTGGGTCACACCTGTCACAGTGTTATTGGGAAAACCAAGCACAAATTTACCAGGGTGGAGTTGGGAAATGGGAGGTTTGGGATTGCAGTTACATGGCTGTCACGTTGCATAAAGGAGACTGTCCTCTCACATAACCTTTTCAGTCTCTTTCCTTCTGACACTTCTGCTGGGGGTGTGTCAGCCTGGCACAGCCTGAACACGGCGCTCTTAGGTAGTTACTTTCAGGATTTGACCAAAGTGAGCATTATGCCACATCCCCAAAAGCTTTATGGAAAGTCTGAGTTCCCAAAGCCTGTCAGGATTTTTGTACCTCCTTCTAGCTCTTAGCCTGGACACCTTACCTGTCATTTAATAAAGAAACAGCAAGATACAAAAGAAGCACCTGGTGATTGTGACAGGCAGTGGTGAAAGCCTGTGGCCCTTTCCTGAGAAGTCTGCACAGGCTTGAGAGCAGTGCAGTCTTTACTGTGTGCAAGTAACCCCTGGTGTGACACTGAGTTTTACTTTCTAGTGCAGTATTATCTCTGCAGATAGAAAACCCCTTACCTTGTTCCTTCCCTAAATTATCCCTTATCTCTTTTGTGTGTCTCCCCAGGGAAAGATGCCACAGACATCTCCCTTTGCAGCCATGTTTGACAGCAGCAGCTACAACAGGAACCTGTATCAGACAAAAGAAGACAACTGTGAGGGGCTCTATTACCACGACAACAATCTCCTGTCAGGGTCTCTGGAAGCTCTGATCCAGCACTTAGTACCCAATGTGGATTACTATCCCGATGTAAGTTACACACCCAGCTAACTGTATGGCCAGGCCTGATGTGTCTCCTAAAGGGGAACATGTGCAGCAAGGGCAGAATGTATCACATCCATGGCTAAGGAGGGGTTCAAGGGGCTGACCAGCAGTGATAACATGTGCTTTATCCTAGTGCAGCATGCAATAACTCACCTAACCTAGGAAGTCCAGTGCTTTATTACTGCTGTTGTAAGGTGAGCAACCCTTGTGACTCATTTATAAAGCACACACCTAGACTGGCTTATTGCTTGATGGATTGTGTGTACCATTGACCCTCAAAAAGCTGCCAGGCAGGCTGAAGAGAAATGCATGACCACTGTTGTGACAAAATGAAAGTATTTATTGCAAAACCAAGCGGTTTTTAATGCATATTTCCCATTGCTTATCTGAGATCCATGTGTATCTTCCAAAAGCAACCCAAATGTTGAGCTAGTACCACACTATTTAGGATCACCAGAGGCTGGATGTGACAACAGGAAGTTTGTCATCTGAGAGTTTTTGACCTGTCGAGGCACATCCATGCATTGAGACATTTTCTGTAATTCTTAGAAAAGAAGACAAAAAAGAATGGTATCAAAAGGTGGCAGGAAAGGGCAGTTGGGGGTAATTGGTGGGTGATGAAACTGCTGCTCTACTTGTCAGCATGCTCCTGCTGAAGACATAACTCTGCTTATGTTTAGCTTCTGTTATTGTCATAGATCTGTTTGCATTTCCAAGACAGGATCTTTTTTTACTTGGGTCAGAATTAACAGCAGCACAGGACTGTACTTAAGCTAGTGCTTATCCATTAATGCTTAGTGTAACTTCAAATATATAGCAATTTAGACACTGGTTGGTTAAACGTGGTGATTTATTCCATATTTCTGGAGCCAGAATGTTTTAGAGTCTTTGTAGGGTGGGTGCCATGGATACTTAACCACTGGCAAAGTGGAAAGAGGAATGGATATTCTGAATGTCCATCTCACAATGAGTTCAAATCATGATACATGGAAAATCAAAATTGGAGAAGCAAAATTAGAAGCCTCTTCTTGTAACCTCAGAATCACTTACTGATTTTTATTCAGTAAAATTAAGCTATGTAGTTCCCTCCACTTTCACCCAGGAGATAAAGGTTTACTGTAGAGCAAGAGAAGATGAGTTGAAATTTTGTTCCGAGTAATTTCAGGTAATGAGCTTGCAGTAAGGCTGTGTGTAATAGGAGAGCTAAGCCACCTTTGCCCTGCCTTGTTTTGGTTTTATCTTGAATAACTTGGCTCGAACACAAACCTATAATACTGGCTCTGGAGCAATGATAAGTGTTAAATTAAATGCTTACCTCTGTAGTAATTGTTTTTGGCACAGCCACGTGTAGAGTTTTCTTTTGCAGATAGTAAAGTATGAGGAGCAGATTTTTCAGGTAGGCATTTTGAGAAAATATAAAAAAATGCTAGTAACTTATGCCTTTCTCTGTCTTCCTCTTGTTCACAGAGGACGTACATCTTCACCTTCCTTCTCAGCTCCCGTCTCTTCATGCACCCCTACGAGCTCATGGCCAAAGTCTGCCACCTGTGCTGTGAGCAGCAGAGGCTCAGTGAGCCTGGCCTGGACAAGGTAAGATCTCACACTCTCAGGGACTTCCCAGGTCCCCACCCAAACCGAAATGCTCCTGTTCAAGGGAGTCCTCAGTGGGACTGAACAGATTGAAAACCTGACACAAGCAACTAGAGTTTGACGGTTTATTCACTGAGATCCGTGGGGAATTTCCACACTGCTCAGCCTGTCCTCCACAAGGGCTGCTGCTTCTGCTGCACTGCTTGTTTTACCAAGAGAATCTCTGAACCAGGGTCCCGAGCAGGCCAAAATCTGCCCTCTGACAGTCCAAGGGAGAGGTTTTGTTGACCCCCCCTTCTTACTTCACCGAGAATCAAAAATCATTTTGTGGTCACTATGCCCGACAGCCTCTGACCACCACATCTCCCCACCAGCCTCTCTCTGGCTGTACACAGGTTTCTCCCTATAAGCTGTAGTGCATGCATAGGTCTTGGCACAACTGAAATTTCCCATTTTCTTTGGTGGTGGTTAGTCATAAGTTATGGAAACACTAATCAATGCCTTGTACTGAGACACTCCTGATAATGAGGGGAGTGATTTCCACCCACCTGAGGTATAATTTCCAGGTCAGCTAAGACAATGAGAGTCTTTTCATTGGCTTCCATGGCCATTGACTCTGGCCTGTAATCCAAAACTGAATGAAGTTAAGATTAAAATTCACCTGACATTCATACCCTTATGTTCCACAGTATCCTACAGAACAGAATTCCATTTCCTTTGAGCTAGATATTTCCTGCATTGCTGTTACACGTAACGTTCCTCACTATGTTTCCAAATAGAACTGGACCCAGAAAATTGCACCAAAAATCCTACAGTTGTTGACTGAGTGGACAGAGACTTTTCCTTACGATTTCCGAGATGAAAGAATGATGAGGAACTTAAAGGAATTGGCACAAAGAATAGCCAGTGGGGATGAGGTAAGTTGTCTGCACACAAAGTTTTTGGAT
This sequence comes from Trochalopteron elliotii, assembly GCA_024734555.1. Lineage (NCBI taxonomy): Eukaryota > Metazoa > Chordata > Aves > Passeriformes > Leiothrichidae > Trochalopteron > Trochalopteron elliotii. The sequence continues at coordinate 2,193,238 of JANPWX010000008.1, read as the reverse complement.
AAAAAGGCATTCTTGTTACTGCTTTGATGTTGTGGTTAATAACATGGTATGGCTCTGGGTGCTTAAGAAAACATATTATGAAGGTGCTGGTGGGAAAAAGTTCTATCTGGTACTTATGCCTAGGGTGAAACCACACAGCATAAACAGGTCTTCTCCAAAGCATGGGCAAGGTTGTCTCCACCTCTAAGCCCATAACATAATCCCATTTTGTGCAGACAAGCACAATTTGGTGGATGTTAGTATTTATCATTTTAGTGATTCTACTTGGAAGCAGCTAGCTAGGACAATAGCTGAGAAATCCCTATCAATGTTGATCATTTCTTGAGTAAGGTGCATTGGAATTGTGCCTTTGACCTGGGAAGTTATAGCAGGTTTGGGGAAAAATTTTTAAAAAGGACTCCACCAGAAAAAATTGTCTTGAGCTTAAAGTATCAACTCAGAGAAAGTCTGTCATACTCCTTCCTGTGGATGGAGCACACAGGGAAATCACCTGACCTTTTTCTAAATCCCACTTTTCAGATGGAAGTAAAGTTCCACATGGGTATTATGAGATATTTTGATGCTTAACTGGTGATTGTATTTTAAGTACTGAAATAAACTCAGGCAAAAGCCAAGGGTTATATTTACTTAGTGGAAGGGAATTAACAAGGTTTCAGTAAGTAAATTCTGTGTAGCTGGCATAATACTGTGATTGCAAAAGACACTGGAGTGGCACTTGGAAGAACTATAAACACAAATAGCAATTGCTAAATGGCATTGTGTTTCCAGTGTTCCTCAGGGACCTGTGCTCCTTATATAAGCTTTTAGGTAATGATATGGATGAGGCAGCAAACAGCACATTAACAGGCATGGAGGTGAGCTGGACTGAGAGGAGCTGAGAGTGCTGCCAAAGGCCTACAAGGATCTTAAAAGGCTGTACACAAGCATTAAAAAGAACAAACCTAAACTGACCTTGGAAGCTGAAATATATTTTGATGTTTTCAAAGTGGGGAGGGACAAAAGAAGATGGGATAAGAGAGTGAAATGTGGTATGAAATACAAATGAGAACGAGACCCAATTTAATGTGCAAGCTGAAGGCTGCAAGATAGCTCCAGGGAGCTTTAGACTGGGAAGAGACAAGAGGTGTGCCCTCAGTCCAAGGGTGCCAGGTTGTTTTGTTTCTAGATACTCTTCATAGCAAGGTAGGAGACTGAAGTTCAGTTCCAGGCGAAGTGGTTATGATTGAGGGCTCACACCCACTTAAAAATACTCACTGGCACAAAAAAAAAAAGGAACTGCTTAGCCTGGAGGAAGTTGAGTTGGTGGATGGAAGAATGAAAGGAGAAGAGGGAAGGGTTGTCTGCAACGAAGTTTCTGGCACTACAAACAGTTTAAACAGTAAAATTGTCTGTTGAAGGGAAAGGCAGATGTACAAAGCTGCTAGAAAATGTGCAAAGGGAGAAATCCTACTCTGCAAAGAACTATAAATCCTTTCTAGCTGTAGCTTTGAGGTTTTTTTGACTTTGAGGTTTCTTTAGAAAGACAAAGTGAAAGCCAGCACTGCAGTAAATTGACTTGTTTTATTGTGAACTGCTTGGAACAATAAATGGCAACTTCCTTGACCTTGCTTTTCTTCAGATCACTTGGATTTTTGTCAGTCATTACCTTAAAGGATACAAGAGAAGCAGTTTCCACTCCTCTTCACTACAGTTCTACTTACAGCTTCTTATTCCACTTCCTGAATTACTGTATTCCAGTTCTTTTAAGAGCTGTCAGTAAGAGTACAACCAAAACCTTTCACCACACTAATACTACTCCTTCAAGACAATATATTTGGAAAAAGCTTTGGAGGAAAGGACAAATTTATCAGAATAAAGGAAATATTGCTGCCTTGGACTGATCATAATATGGTGTGCAGACAATAGTTTTTGGATGATCTCTTTTGAAGCCACTTAGGTTTTGCTTTAATGGTTTTAGGATTATATGTGGAATCTGGAAGAGTAACCACCTTGGTTACACAGATCTATCTACTTAAGAGTTGAGTTCTGCTCCTGCTTAAAATTGTCACTCCTGGTAATTGAAATCACTACATGGAAAGGCCTGCAAAGGTGAAAAATGAGAGAGATGGTTTTATTATCTTCTCCTTTTCCTCAGATTCACTGCAGGTTTGAGCTCTGACTTTGGTGAAGGTGGTCTCAATTTGCTGCAGAGAGAAGCAGGCCCTTTGTTTATCACTGAATGGCCACATATTTGGTCTTTTCATATTGTGGAGCAGGAGAAGATGAGTATTTTAATTTCTTGTATTTCCTCCAGTGGTGGCTGGTACTTTTCAGGAAGTGAATTGAACACATCTTTTCTTTGAGCTAACTGGGTCAATACTGAACCTGTGAGAAAATCACTGCTTAAACCCTCAGCTGGATTCCTTTTGGTCCGATGAAATGCTAATATTGCAAATTCACATAATAGAGCTTATCTTAAGCTGACAACAAATACAGGCATCAGCATCCATCTGTGGCAGTGTGATGCAGACTTTAATGCTGTCTTCTCCCATTTTGGAAGTATTTTCTGATTGTTTGATGTTCACACAGATGTACCGGAAGAACGTGCAGCAGCTGCTCCAGAGCCTGATTCGGAAGCTGGCCGCGGTTTCCCAGTACGAGGAAGTGCTGGCAAAGATTGATGCCACCACATCCACAGATCGCCTCATGCTCCTCAAAACCAAGCCCCAGTCCATCCAGAGGGACATAATCACGGTCTGCAACGATCCCTACGTGTTAGCTCAGCAGCTGACGCACATAGAGCTTGTGAGTTCATGACTTCATCCTTCCCCTTGACTTGCTTTTTGAAGTGCAGGTTAACAGGGGAAATGACTTGGCTGCTTCTGTGCTTTATTTAGGAGAGACTCAATTATATCGGACCAGAAGAATTTATCCAGGCGTTTGTGCAAAAGGATCCCTTGAATAATGACAAGGTAATGGGAGCAGCTCTGGAGCAGTTCTGAATTGCATCCTTCACCATCAGGTGCACCATGAGGTGGAAGTGAGGTCCAGCAGTACATGAGGACCAGTAGAAAACAAGCTTTAGTACTCTCATTAAATATTTTGTTAATGCTTTTTTTTTCTTTCTGGAGTATAGCTCCTGAAGCTCCAGAACTCAGCCAACAAATTGACTTAAATGAACACATTTCTTGGGTTTTCTGACTTAAGCTAAGAGAGAACTTATTCCTGTGAATGTTTTCCCCAGGCCATCTATTGAGTAGAGCTGGAAGACGCTGAGTCTAACTTTGCCTTCTGCATTATTCATTTTTGACATCTGTTCTTCCTTTTTAGTAAACTGAACTCCTAGCAGCCAAGTGGCACATGGGGGAATTTACAGGTAGAGCAGACATAACAAAAAGAGCGCAGAGAGCTCTAGATCTGTGTGAGATGGAGGGCAAATATGCAGTGTTTTTAATCAGCCGTGATGGAGTTGTCATCTCTTTGAGTGCTGTTTTCAAAATGACTTCATTTTTTACATTTTTCAAGATGACTTAACCTCTGTAAATAAACTGTGACAAAATCAGTCCATTAAAACTTGAATTAACTTAAAACTGACAAGCAGAAAAGTTTAGACACAAGTTTAGAATTTCATGTTCAATCAATTGGTCTCTGAAATTGTTTTTCCAGATAGAGATCACTGAAACTGCTGTCTACCCCTTTTTAGGCAACCCTGAGATCTGGTGTAAGAATGATTCCAAGATGATACAGCATAGCACTGGCCAGGAAAGTGATAGTCCCATCAAAATGGTAGAGCTGATCTCCCAAAGTTAGGATGCAGTATGTCCATTAGTTATCAACAGCCAAACATGATGTGCCTGACCTCTGTTTTCCTGCTGCACTTGCAGAGAGCCTACTACTTGTATCTACTCTGTCAGAGGGACAGGAGTAAGGACAGAAACAGTGTGCATATTCAAGGGAGGTTTTTTATTTAGCCCTGATTGTTTGCATGAGTCTGTCCTAGGTCCTTAAAGCATCCCAGTAGAACTTAAAGCATGGGGTGAATTCCACATGCCTGCTGGAGTGCTCTACTGGGCCACCAGCTCAGAACGAAGTTACACATGCTTGAATACTATCACTGCTGCTTTCCCTCTAAGCTTTTTGTTACTTTGGGTAATTTGAGTTATTCCTGGTTACTTGACAATGTTTGGGAATGGCAAGGCAGGAAGCCAAAAAATCTCACAGGGAAAAGATAAAAATTGTGCTAAAAGTTGCTATTTTATTTCTTTCTGTAGAGCTGCTACGGAGATCGAAAGAAGACTCGGAATCTTGAAGCCTATGTGGAGTGGTTTAACAGGCTCAGTTACTTAGTTGCAACAGAAATCTGTATGGTGAGCAAGGACTTTTTGTGCTGAAAGGTTTTATTTGTCTAAAAGTGTGAAGCCTTTTCAGGTTTGGTGCTTTTTGGACTTTTCATTCGCTTGGTTCTGTAATTGTTCACATTTGGATACAGTTAGAGCACGTCTGAAGAGGAAATAAGTTCAGTGTTTTTAGCACTATACTGGTGCCTCAGCCTTGTTCGTGTGACAGTGATGATTTATTCTGGGTTAGCCCTTCTTGGTACGTGAGAATGTCTGATCTGCTGTTCTCTTCTCTGAAAGCCCCTTGTGGATTGAGGCACATTCTCTCCTCTGGCTGACCCTCTGCTCCCCTCTGCTGTTCTTCATATCCTTCTTCTTGGCACAGCCTCCCTGCCTGCCCAGGATCTGGTTTGTCTTTGCTGTCCTGAATGCTTTTGAACAAAATAGTGTGGCTTCCTCTACATGTAAAGGGTAGTATGAAGCTGTGCTACATAGGGAGAAGGCTTTTAACAGGGGCGTTATTTCTTTGGGGACGTGTCTGCGTGCTGAGTCCTGCTGAGCATAACCCTACAAATGCATCTCTTGCAGCCTGTGAAGAAGAAGCACAGAGCAAGAGTGATAGAATATTTCATCGATGTGGCACGGGAATGTTTTAACATTGGCAACTTCAATTCCTTAATGGCTATTATTTGTAAGTATGTGTACTGAGATAGTATTTTATCCCTGCTTAAATCTGGATAAAGGAAGCAGACTGCTTCACACAGAAGTCTAGTGCTTAGCTCAGTCAGTGGCATGAAGTTGCTCAACACTGTTGTAGTGCTGTGTGTAGTATAAAGCTGGTATAAGCCAAAGTTTTCATTGCAACTCTTCAGAGACCTAAATCCCCGCTTCTTTAAACCAACTTCAGTGCTAAATTGGTATGGTAGCTTTCCCTGTAATATGAAGAATTGATGTCTTCCATCGTTTCTATCATATCCTAGTGGTTTAAAAATTCTACACCTCTTTATATCTGGTAGGAAAACACTGGGAATATTTTATTTTCATTTGAAATGTGAAAACTTCATAGTTATGTGTAGTTTTCAATGAATTATGTAAGAGATGATGTTCAGAACACTCATTTGAACTTTTCTGCTGTATATACATTTTATCAAATCCACATGAAATAATGTCATAGCATTTTTTAGAGCTTTCTTTAGAGATGAAGATTTTGTTTCCAAGGTTATTTTGGAATTTAAAGAAAACAATGACTCTGATTTCTTGATTAGCTCCATTAAAAATACTTGTTATTGGTAATAGATTCTTTGCTTTAGAAATACTTACTAGTCCAAGCTACCTGAAAGATTTTTTTCTTTTAAATACTCCAACAATCTCTTTCTCTTATATCAAGCTGGCATGAACATGAGTCCTGTGTCTCGATTAAAGAAAACCTGGGCAAAAGTGAAGACAGCCAAATTTGATATTCTTGAGGTAAGTTTGGCTAATATTTGGACAGGAGGCTGTTAATACCATTTTACTTTTAACTGCTCTAAAATGTGAGTTTGGCTTCATTATGACATTTAATTTTGTATATTTGTGCTCTTAATGGATATTGTCCAGCTGACCTTTGTCAAAGGTCATGCAGGTGCAGCATTATATGAGTTTGTGATTTATCCAAGAGAATGTATTGGGTCCCTTTTTGTGCTAAATGGACATTTTTAAAGATAATGTTCTCTTCTGATCAAACAGACAGAACGGTACCACAGTCCTCTACAAAGCTATATTTGTGGGGCTGTTCAGAAGACCTTTTCCTATTTAAGAGTTGCTCAGTTGGAAGAGGATTGTGTGTACCTCATTATTTGCATCTTTTCATGCCTTGCAGCATCAGATGGACCCTTCCAGCAATTTTTATAATTACCGAACTGCTCTGCGTGGAGCCACCCAGAGGTCCCTGACAGCTCACAGCAGCAGAGAGAAGGTGTGTTGGCAAGTGACTTGGCAGTGGGCAAAAGGGAAATGTGCTTGTTAAGTTGCATGGTAAACCTTTATCCTGGAATTCTGATTCTCAGCAACTCCACTCTTGGTGGGCTTATAAAAAGCTGTCAGATCACTTTGGTGCTGACTGAAAGTCCAAACATTAAATGATCATTTTGACTATTTAAGTGAAATAAGTATGTTGCCACAGCTCATTTCTGTTTGGCAGACACCTATATCTCACAAACCCCTACCACAAATAGAAAGGCTGAGGACTGACGTGAGGTTGCTAGTTATTTGTTCTTATAGCTGCTACTTATGCTAAACTTTCAGTAATTCATGGCTTAAGGTGGAAAGACTTTCAAACTTACTCATAAAAGGTATTCTGAACCTTAAATCCAGACAGAGCTGTGGCATTCCCTTCCTGTGTATAGTCTTCAGATGCAGGATCTCAGTGGCAGTTCTTGTGGAAAGGAATCAAATAGCTTCCTAGCTGCTCTCCACTTGGAAGCAGTTGCTCATCAGCTCCTTATGATATTAGGACTTCATGCTGTGTTTAATAAACGTGATCTTGGAGTTCATGGAATAAACTACCGGGCAGATGAAGGAAATCCACGTGCAGTCTGCTGATCTGTACTGTTATACATGGAATGTCTTTCTGAGTCCTAAGGATCTGTTCACATATCATTCAAAGTACCAGAAGTTTAAATGTAAGAGGCTTACTTCTTTTCAGAGAAAAGTCAGTTTTAAGACTTCAAAGAAAGAACTTAGAGATATTGAAATATGGTGTGGTGAAGTGTTCCACGGAAATAATAAGTGGTAATTTGTTTTATCCCCAGTTGTAACAAGCATGTGTAGCTGTGAAAACTTCCATAGGATGAAAATCAAAATAGAACCACTTTGAGAAAGTAAAGCTTTCTTTTCCAAAGAAAAGGCTTTGTTCAGTTGGCAGGAAATGCTTAATTTTAAGCCAGTCAATACCAGGGTTCCATGACTTGGATGAGCTCAGGGAACTGTAGCTCAAAAACCATCTGTGCTGCTACCCCAATATTCCCTGCTGTGCTTCAATGTGCATGTCCCCTCGTTTACCAAGCAAGTCCTGTCAAGAGAGAAAGCTACACTATGAGATACCCTGCAGGAATTACATGTAAGAAGTAGGTGCCTCTGACCATTTGTCTTCTGGAATCTGCAAGGAAGAAGGAAAAATGAAAACAAGAAGGACATGACATAGAAATGAAGGATTTTGTGGAGAGACTTGTATTTTAAAATGTAGTGAGTGCACAGTTTTTGTGTAAAGATGTAGAATCCTTAGTCCTTCAGTATTTTGCTTACCTTTTGTATCACCTGACTTCCTTTCATTTTTCTCTGTGGACCATTGTGTCTTGATTCAGGACCAGACTGATAATAATGCTGTTCTCTCCCTAGATCGTGATCCCTTTCTTCAGCCTCTTGATCAAAGACATTTACTTCCTCAATGAGGGTTGTGCCAATCGCCTTCCAAATGGTCACGTCAATTTTGAGGTGAGCAGAGCACTGAGTGGGGTTTTAGTGCAGGGTCAGCCCCTTTAACAGAAAACTGAAGCACATCACAGTCCAATTTCCACTGGATTCTGAGAGCAAACATAGACTGGAATTTGAGTGTTATCTGTTATTTCTCAGGGGAGCTGGGAGGTAGTCAGGAAAAAGCAGTTTTATCGAAGATAGAGTGTTTATAGAAACCTTCAATATTCACAGTTTTTTTAGTGGGGGGTGGGGGGGAAATGTCAGAACTTCTTCCCAGTGCTCAAATTCATCTCAACATTTCAATTCACAGATTTGTTACAGTTAATGACAAAATGTTCAAATTATTATTTTAGGGCTTATCTTTTAATTCCTCACATAAAAAGCTAGTTCCTCCTTTATATAGGCAGCATTTTCATGCATATAAGTCCCAGATTTCATGCATGTAAACCTCTGAAGAAATATGTGATAGAGCAGCAGTGAGGGAGTTTGGACTCTCTTGTCTTCCAGTAGTTCTTCTGCCTCTGATTTCATGCTTGTTGTCTGACGTAGAGTGAGTTATCCAATGATTTGTTTGCTGGTACTTTCAGTTTTCAAGAAGCCTGGGTCACTCACACAAAAGTGCAGTACGTTTCAGTTTTAGTCATAGGCCTGAATTAGCCCAAAGGTTCTAAAACAAGGCTGTGCAATCATCTGGAATGTCCTTTTGCTCAAGGAATCCGTGTGCACTTGAGGCATGTTAAACTTTATTGAAAGAGTTTATCAATTAATGGCATCAGCACACTACATGGGAAATGTTTATTTTTGGCATAAATTTCTAGCAAGAAAATAGAGCATTTCATATGTGCTAACTGACAGGAAACATCTGGATTTTGAAGTGTCAGTGTTAAGCATCTGATGTGAAAATCACTAGGTATCTAATTGCAAAACAGAAAGCATGAGCATCATCAAAGTTAAAATTTGGGCATAAAGGGTGTTACCAGCTCCTTGAAAAAAAAAATTTAAGTGCATTTCATGATCTACTATCTTTGTATTCACAACAGCAGTTTTAACAGTGTGAAGGAGTGGAAAGTTAACGACAGCTTAAAACAAGAACACAAAAGCTGAGTTGTCGTGTCAGATCATGTTCAATTCTATCTTAAAAGCCAAGAACAATTAAAGCTTTGGTCTCCAAACCAAAATCTCTCCCTCTTTTTTAAAAAATGTTCAGAGTAAGCAATGCTGTTCAGTATATAGCACCTCTTCTACTTTGTATTCTGACAGAAATTTTGGGAGTTGGCAAAACAAGTCAGTGAATTTATGACATGGAAGCAAGTGGAGTGTCCTTTTGAAAGGGATTGGAAGATCCTGCAGTACTTGCTCTCTGTCCCAGTCTTCAGTGATGATGGTAAGGAGCTCTGGACTTCTGCAGGGATGGTGTCACTGGCTACTGCTTAATCTCTTTCTGTGTTAATTTGTGGCTTCCTCACAGTAAGGAAAGGCTATCCTGAGACATCTCTGTCTGGCAAGTGAGAAATCCTCCTCCTTTGCAAATGACAGAGAAGATAAGATTTTTCTTTTATATGCATATAGTCTGTGAGAATCAACATTGGTTCTGAAATAGAGCCAACTAAATCGATGTGATCCCTCTAAATGTGACATGAAATGTATTTATGTGGACTTCCAGGATACTTTGTACTAAAGGGTGCTGCTTAAGGAAGAAAACAGGGACTTCACTGGCTGCTTACAAAGCACCATGTCCCTGGGCTCATTTTATTTTCTCTTGAGTGCTTTCTTCTCCTCATGCTTTTGAGTTTCCACTGGTTGGTTTTTCCCCCCCTCAGGGTAGTCTTTGTTCTTATGCACACAGTTTGTTAGCATTGTCTGGGTGCAATCATAAGCTATGCTATACTTCCTAATGGGATTCTGAAGCCCTGAACTGAGGGATGGATAATACATGCCTGCTTCATTTAACTCAGCCTGCTTTGCAGGGGGGAGAGCAAGTTTTAAAATGCCAGTAGGCCTAACATAATGTTTTTGCTTCTGATTGCAGCACTTTACTTGGCTTCCTATGAAAGCGAAGGTCCCGAGAACCACATTGAAAAGGACAGATGGAAGACACTGAGGTTTGTGTCAGAGGTTACCCGGATCAATAAATAAATAGAATGGGATACAGAGCGAGCATCAAGCAGTTAAAACCAAATGGCATGTTACATGTTACAGCAGATGGGGCACAGCATGGTTGTAAATCCCCTCCTCCAGTCTGGGACTCTTGGAAAAAACAGAACAATCAGTCTTTTTCTTACACCCTCTTGGTCCTTCTTTCTCTTAAGAAATGGGAATTATAATAAGTAATTTTGTATTTTAATTTTTGTGTTACTCAGTGAAGGAAGAAAGTACTTTGTAAACTCCAAGAAATCCCCACTTCCTCACAAGTACTATACAGAGCACTCTGGATTCCACACAGATGTTTTCACAGCTACTGCATCCCTTTCTGCACCAGCCTCTCAGGCAGGGCTGAGGTTTGCATAAAGATCGTTCTGGGGAAAATGCATCAATGAAACCAGTTAACAATTTAGAGTTCAGGCTGGGGAGCAATATTCAGCAAAATCGTATTTTTGGCTTTTCTTCTACCGCTATTAGAATGCAGCCTCATCAGCTCTTTGATTTTACTAATTGTGGCAGGATGCATGAACCATTAGGGCAGGGAGATGTAACAATTCCATCTGATTGATTCCACTCATTTTGAGGAGAAGACAGAAAGAGAGTTACTCACAGCAGGGCTCAGACACTCCACATCACACAGGGTGACAAGATGAAGATCTGTAGTAACACGAATCTCAGTTTCACAGCTTCCTTATCGTAGTCACTCTGTCTGAGAAGATTTTCATCATTCTAATGGTTGTCTTTACCCATTTTCATTTCCCTCTGCCTTTCAGGTCAGCACTTCTGGGCAGAGTCTAGAGCACACGGTGTCTGCTGCTGCTGCTGTGTTACATGGATTGCCAAGGGGCACGGCTGGGTTTGTTTTCCTGTGCACTGAGTGGCACTCGGAACGATGAAAGATGTGCAGTCAGTTGCAATATCGTGGCAGCAAAGATGAAAGGAGTTCATTCAAAGAACAAACAGGCCGCTTCTTCCATCTGACAGATGAGATAAAATCACAGCCCACTCAGCTGGGAATCAGGCTGAGGTATTGATTGAGAATCCTTTGAAGATCTCCGATGCTGCCTATGAATCATTTCACACCTGGATGGATACTTTCCTTTGGCTGCAGCTTGCTGCTACAAGGACTCACAGGAGGTTATGGAGGGGAAATGTTCACCATTCCCTTCAGTGAAACACAAGTCTGCATTGAAGAGCTCTCATTCCTAATAAGCTGAATATATCCCAGAAGTTTGGGATTGCTAAGAAGGGAAAGGACTGGACACAAAAATTGGCTGCTGAGGAGAATTTCTGCCTACCACTGTAATGGTGGCTGGGGTTTTTATTCTTTTTCCAATGTGTTTTTGAGTTGGCTGCTGGCAGGCAAACTCATTATTATTTTAAGTTATTTAAAGAATGTAAAGTAATAAAAATCAAGGCTGTGGTAGAAAATACACCTGCTATAAAAAGATAATAGCTGCATAGCTCTACAACTCCTAGACTTTTTCTTTTGTTCACTTCTTTACAACTAACCACTACATGCTACAGACATTCTTATTTTTACTGTGAGGTTTTGTTACTCTTGATTTTCCATACTTGACCTTCTTCTTATATTAGGTTGAACAAGCTGACTTTTCTAGAATAGTCTTGAGAAACTGGCATAAAAACTGTGTTGAAATATGAGAGTATGTTTTTATTAAGTAATTTTTTTAACTGCTTTTTTCTGAAAGGGTAACAGTGGAGAACACAATCCACTTTGACTGAAATAGCAAGATGCCAAAAAGAAAAGAGGCTTCTTCTCAGCTCCAGCTATGAACAAAACAGTCTTCCTGTGTGTTTGCTTTAGGGATTATGTTTATGGCTGTGAACTAGTTCACTGTGTTACACACCTAATAAGTTTTTAGTAGCTCTGAATACTTAGTCACTCTATCTATCCTAGGAGGAACCTGATTGAAAAAAAGATACAAAACCAAGCTGCAGCTGTAGAACACCCCAGGTGCAAAAATCAATAAGCAAAGTACATGCTTGGCAAAAAAAAAAAAAACAAACCCTGTTTGCAATTATTCTGCTACTGTTGTTAAAAAGAAAAGGAAAAAAGTAAGAATAAATATATTTATTTGTTGCACTGCATCTTTTGAGTTTACAGGTAAGGTGGTTTTTATGTTCTGTCTGTACCTTTTCAGGCAAATACTTTAATTTTAATTCCATTGTAACATGTTGAGGTAGACTTTGTTAATGGGAATACTGTCCTTAACTACATTAGTAACCTTACTGGCACAAGGTACTGGAAGTCTCCGAGTTACATATTCCACAGAGACCAGCACCAGGGCCTCAAGTCCTGACAGAGATTTCCTCTCTTCCTTTCCGACTCCGTGTGTTGGGGTAAAGGAGAAAGAAGAGGCCAACTCTTGGAAAGGAGAAAACTGCTTCTGCTGTGCACAGACTTGCCTCCCAACTTTCATCAGGTCAGGTCTTTCCTGTCCTCCCCTTTACGTCCTTCCCCTGTTGTTGAGGCTTATGCCTGGTGCTTGAAAGGGGAATGCAAATCCCAAACCTCTGGCAAGCCAGAGCTGCTCCTTCAGCCATTATTTAACTCGGTGTTTGATGTTAGAGCCTTGCCATGCTCTGTGCCCTCTGCTCCATCATTTGGTGCAGCCAAACCGTGCTGGGCTTTAATTTTGATCATCCCAAGCTACGTCAGGCTGTTGAACCACTGGTGTGGAAAGAGCCATTCACACCTGTCCATAGCAAATGGGAGAGAAAAGGGCTGATTCTTCCACGGTCCAGCAGCTCCCAAAGGAAACATCACAGACTCTCAGAAATTAGGAGTTCCAAGAACTCATTAACTCTGCAAGCTAAGTGTTCAGGCAGGACTGAAAATCCCAGTTCAGTACTGACAGATGCTCAGTGCTTAATGGGGACAGAGGCAACAACGATGTCTCCTGTACAAATGGCTCAAACATTACTTATTTCTTTGTGGTGCACTTTCTTCTTGTGGTGCAGAGACAAAAACTCTGCCTCTTACAGAGAGAGCCATGTGAACCAACTTGTTCAAAAGAGTCTATAGATGTCTGGGTAAGCCCACAAGAACAATATCTGTCCTTACCATCCAGCTATTTCCCTGCTCTCCTATTTGGAAAAATCCTCATGGCATCATCATGAAAAGAACAGTTAGATGAATGCAAAAATGTGCAAAAGCCTATTTACAGCTGTTATGTCTAAAAGAACAAGTAGGAACCTTTACATCCACGTGAATATTTGGCATTTGTGTTGTATTTTGTCAGCCTTCCCAGACAGATGTTCTTGACAGAGCTGAAACTGGTACTTGATCTAGCAAGTAGAAAAAATGTCATTAATTTTCTAAGAGTTCTGTTACTCTAGGGAAGATTCCCTGTCAGTTGGGGAGGCTTTCCTTACTAGTTGTGTGTATGCTCCTTTGTAGTAGGCTCCTTTGTGGGCTTCTTGTATTTTTGCTGGAAAAGAAGAATAATCCTTTTACAGTGCACCAGTGTCTGCTTGTTCTCTCAGCTCCGCTGTCTAATCTTGGTAGCAGATTTTTCTTGCTTAAAGGGAAGGCATGTGCTAAGCTGACACTTCATACTCAAAGAACTGATGAAGTTCAGTGAGGGTTTGGTGCCAGCAAGGGCATCATTTGATACCCACTGACACTTCATCATCATTACACTGTGCTGCATAAAGCTCTCATGGAATATGGCTTTTTCTTGCTCCTTCATTAGAAAGTTTTAGCTACAGTGTGACCCAAAAGGAGATCTCACTGTAAGCCAGGTAAATACAGTGTTCTCCTTTCATGGAGATTACTTTTCAGGTAGAAAAATGCAAAAGATAATGAGAATAAAGCAGCTGGTTTTCATCAGTTATTTATGTAGCCAAAGAAGTCTGAGTGCCAGTGATTCTGTGGGGCCAGATTATCTGCTTTCTTGTAGTGCTTTTCTCCTGTCTTGTGAAGTCCAGAGGTTGGAAGAGGAAATGGTTCTTAGGTGGACTTCCAGCTGCAGGGGAAAGCAGCATCTGGAGCCAGGGTATTCCAGGGAACAATAAACCAAGTAAAATATCTGTTGGTGTTACGGCAGCATCTTCTGCAGGCCCCCAAGTCTGGCCTAGTGGTCAAAAGATTAAATCACTTTCCTGGCATTAAGTCATTATTTTCTGACAACTCACTAGTATTTACATATGGAATGCCTCACTGCTTTTTAAATGAGTTTTTCTTGGGAGAAAGGAATATGTCAGAAGTCAGAAATAATTAGGGCTGGGAGAAAATTATTTCAGAAGGAGTTGGATTCTCCCTTGTCCTTTTCTCCTCCAGATGATAAAAGACAGTTCAGAGGAGTTGAATTCTACTTTTCGATTTAAAAGGTTAGAAAAGGATCTATGGAGTATTAGAAAAGAGAATCTGGAAAGAAATGAATTGGCCCCCCTTTCCTGAGGCATATCACATCATCGTAGCCACCAGTATTGGATAGGAGGAAGTGCAAGCAATAAAAGTTTAAGTTACAGTAGTCTGTTTGACTTGGGTGTGTTGAATTTCAGGTTTGCTGCCCAAGAAGCTCCGCTCAGAAATACCATAGTGACTTTTTTGTAAAGGGGGTCAGAGGTGGGCTGTATCTGCTACCAGGCTTAAGAGAAGGCAACATCCAGTGCCAACAAGAGTAACCTAGTACCATGACAGCAGAAGTTTACAAAAAATTCGAGCAATTAGTAAGAAAAGTTGAGAAAAACAGCATGTGAAACATGAGGTAAAACAAGTACTGACTACATACAATGTGTTTCTTCATACTGCTGTTGCTAAGGTAACAACCTATTCTGATGCTAACAATGAAGAATATTACTGTTTCTCCTTAATTTCTGTTAGAGCAAACATACAACTTTTTTGGTGCTTCTTTCTGTTTGGCAGTTCAGGATCAGGCCTAGAGGAAGCAGCAGGTGATGCTCCTTGATCCCTGTGTGATTCCATTTGAAAACCAGCAGAATTAGTATTCAGAGGCTGTTTGCCCCTCATAAAAAAGTGCTTACAGCATTACATGCTCTCAAGCAACCTCACAGGGAACAGGTCTTATTTGAAGATCCAACCTGAATTTGGAGGGCTGAGCATTAAGGAGACCTGATCTGTGAATTTCTGTTTGAACAGGTTTAGTGAGAACTTAAAGCTGCAATACAAGTTGAGCTGTTTTTCACAAAAGATTAATGAAAATATATTCTGGAGAAATATTCACAGAGTATGTCATTAGTAGATTAGGTCTCAAGAAAAAGGTAAGTGTATGAGAACAGTGCATCACAGTGCTAGCTTTTTAACAGATAGAATTTTCCTTTCCTCATCCAAAATCAAATTCAGATTCATCCCAGATGGTTGCTTTCATAATACAGATTTTCAGGACACTGTACAACTATTGTTAATGTGCTATCAGGTGCTTGTTATACTTAAGAAACAGTCATTCACCACCTTTAGAAGTGAAGTGGGGATTTATTTAAGTCCATGTATTTTTCTATAGAAATTTCATTTCATATAATAGTAGCATACTGGATTGGATTTTTTAAATGCTGCTTTTCTTCTCAAAGAAGAAAACTCCTGCCTTTTTATTGACTGCCATGGGAAGTCATAGTTACTCAATGTCTTGTGAAGAGTGTCAGTTGGTATATCAGTAGCTAGCTGGTTTTCAGGAAAAAGAAGTGAAGAAGGCGCTTCAGTTATCTCCAGCACGACTGAGAGCGCTTTTTCAGTTTAGTGTTACGTGGTTGTTATGTTTAAATCCCTTCTCTGGAGTCTGCTACTTTGGAATTGAGTTTTAAAAATTGCAGAGGTCGAGTTGCAGAGGAGAGCGAGTGTTTATCCCTTCCACCCAAGGAGAGGACGCTGACACTGCAGGTGCAAACAGCTGTTCCCTGATGGCTGCTCCTTCAGTGCCCCTCTCCCCATAATCCTATTTCAGTCCAGGAACGTTCCTGGTCACAGCCTCTGCCTTGCAAGATGTGGATGGGATGGGAAACTTTAGTCTGACACAGAGTGCCCTCTTGTGATAGAAAGGAAACAAATCCAGAGATCTGGGTGGGATGGGATGAGGAAAAATGAATGAAGGTTCCCAAGAAAAAATGTGTTTAGACTGTGACCATACCCAGAAGCCAGCAACTGCTTTATCTCCAAACTCTTCAACTTCTGCCAACATGTGATGTGAAGCCAATGAGAATTATGAATCGTAATGAATTTTACTGGGGCATATTTCCTACGTAGCCTCACTTCTCTCAGCCTTTGTCTTGGAATAGCTACCTTGTAATTGAAATAAAGCTAAAAGCAAGCAGCAATTCAAGTAGGGCACTGCATCCTCTTCTGAGCAACCTGGAAAGCTAGTTTCTTTGGAGTAAAGGAAATGAGATTCAGCACAGATGTTATCTTGCTTAATGCCCAACTGAAAAGTGTTAAGATATGTTGAGATAGGGACAAAGTAAAATGCAGAATGAAAAAAAGAAAAGCATCGAGAGGATGATCAGAGTTTTCTCCCTGTAATTTCACATCCTCTTGAGTCAAGAATGCACTCATTTAATGTTTTTCTTGGAGTTGGCCATGTGTGGTATATGATTCAATATAAATTTTCTCTTGTAATTCCTTTTTTTCCTCTTAACTGCAAAGGGAGAGGTGCAAACCCCAAAAAGAACTCTAGGTTTTTGTAAAGAAAAAAGCAACAAGCCTGCCATCACTCACATATTTAATTGTTGGAAACAAATACTCAGGTACTTGGGAAATTTACCCAATGAACATATTAAAATAGTTTTGAATAAATTTATTTTCCCTCTCTCCCCTTTCTCCCAGCCTTGTCACTGGTGCAAATGCAAAAATATTAGTTCTAAGTGCTATCTCTTACATGTTGATTTCAATCACATTTTTGCTGCTTTTCTCAGTCCATTTATTTATCAGTTTGGTGTCACATTGCTTCCACAACCTCCAGTAAGCAGGCGAGTCATCTAGTTTACAATTTGGAATTTGCTTGGTTATAGAATAAATCCTATAATGTAGGTAAGCTCATGGCAACAGGCTGGCTCCTGCTTTCCCAGGGACAAACATTTGAAAGCAAAATGGCCTTAAAACAGTTGTCTGAAGTTGAGGAAATTGCTTTTCTTGGAAACACGTTAAGTTTTGAAGAAACACTGAACGGAGACAAACCAGAGCCAGAGGTGAGGGCAAATCTTCTCATTCTTGAGACCAGTCTTTTGTGTCAAGTTACATTTGCCTTGGGCTCCTGGGGCAAAAGGGTGTACTGAGGGATTCACCTGATGTCACACCTACAAGCCAGGGTGTTGCACAGGAAGTTGAAGACACAGGAAAGAACCAGACACCTCCAGCACTTCGTTCATCTCCTCTCAGGTGATCTCAGTCTTTGCTGTGCTTCCTGGAAAAGGTAAAATTTGGGTTGATCCCACCTTTAGCAGATAGAGTATGGAGTAGTCCCTGACCCTGCACATTTCTTTCAATTTATAAAATATTCTCCATGTGTGTCCTACTGCACAGCATCTCAGTGGGAGAGCCTGAATACCCTTCCTACTGTGTCATATGCTGAAGGATCTCTGTCTTGCATAAGCCACTCTTCAGCATGCACTAAAACAAAGTGATGTGCAGCTCCTTTCCCTTCTCGCACTACAGAGCCAAAGCAGACACAAAATGTATCCCAGAAGAAGAGAGGCCCCAGACTGCAGGCAGATGGAGGTGGTCCAGGAAGGACCACACACATTGTCTGGAAATATTCCTGCTTCCAACTGCTCCTGGCTGTCTCAGGGAGGAGTGAGGTGCAGCTGGCAGGACTGACTGAAGCCATTCTTTGCACTGTGGAGCATCTGTGTAGCAGATACTGCCTGGGGAGGTGTCACTTGCACTGCTGAAAGAGCCTCCTCTGCTGCTCTGAGCACACTTGCTTTGCAGAAGTGACTTGCAATCTGTTGGGCACAGTCTGCCCTTTCTCCTAAACACCCAGGTGCAGCAGGTCCCTGAGGCTTGGTGAGGGGAGGAAATGAGTGACAAGGTAGAAGGGGAACAAAGCTGAAAATAAATCCTTGCTGCATAGCAGAATTTGTTTTTCCTATCACTGGGCCAAAGTGTAAGAAAAAACGACCCTGCACTCTCCCTTATTTGGCTGTCAGCACCAGCTCGACCACCAGATGTCTGCACCCAACAGAAAACTGAAATGCAGCACTGAGATAAGCAGCTGGAAAAAGAAATGAAGAGACAAAAAGTGACAGGGAGAGAAAGTGTGAAGGGAGCTGTAAGGGTTTATTTTCAGACCTGGACACCCTTGAGGCAGGGATGATCCTCAGGCCCTCCTGGTGAGCTTTCATTCTATGGCCCAGGCCTGTTTTCCCACCACCAATGATGTTGAACTGAGATGGATCTCTTTGGAGAGTGCTCAGGAAAAGGGAGTGCTCGGAAGCAGTCCTGTGGCTATTTAACCTGGCTGCTCAAACTTATGACTTGCTGGGCAGTCCCACAGGAGGACTTTTTCAATGTAAAGGTGAGACCTGGGTAAACACCAGAAAAGATTTGCATGCAAAAAGTAACCACAATAGTGGGATGCTTTGGAATGTGATATGGGATAGTTGAACTAGAAAAAATGAGTGTCTTTTCAAGTGTGCTAGGTCTCAACTGAATCCTATGGTTCTCTCACCCAGTGTGCAAGAGGCCAATTCACAGACCTGAGGTATTTATTTACAGTTCTGTGCAGACAGGGGTGCTGAGTGACAAATTCACAGAGCCAGCATGACAACTACCAAAACCTTTTGTTATTTATAAATTTTAACAAACAAAATACTCTTTCTCTTTTTTTTTCCCCTTTTTTTAGCACTGGAACTTAGATAATTGATGTGCTTTAGGTTTCAAACCATGTTTTTCTGATAGTTTGATTTTTAATTATGTTACTAGATGAGCCAAAACTACACGAACAACCCCACATCCACAATAAAAAAACCTTTTATTTGAGGTGAAAGGGCAGAAGGGATCAACCCCAAACAAGACAGTCATTCTGGAAGTACAGTGGGCAAGTGAGAAACCCTGTGTTGTGTTTCAGGTTGAAGTCCATCTTCTAGATTACTGATTCAACGGGTTAGTCACAAAATAAAGAGCAAAATTCTTAAAATAAAGAAGTATTTCCCAAGGCATGAAAGAAGCAGAAACACTATTATTTTCTAATCCCTATTTCTACCTAAAACCCCCCCAAAAAACCAACAAAGCAACATTTAACACCATCAATTTTATTCTGCTACAAAACATGAAAGCAGCAGAAAGGTACAATGTAAATCCCCCTGTTTTCAAGCTCCTGCTCCTCAATACTTCATGGCAACAGATGTCTCATCTATTTCTCTCTAAGGCAGCAGTACAAATGGAAAGGATTATCAACAGGCCACCCTGGTGCTTCATAGGTTTACTGCTGCCCCTGTGGTTTGCAGATAGGACAGTGGTTATTATAGGATATAGGCCATGTGTGATGTGATTGCAAAGCTTTTTCTTTCGCAATAACAACAAAATAAATTGCAAGCTTTCCAAATTTTCAAGCTAACTTGTATCAAATGAAGTTCTAATCTAGCTTGACCAAAGCATGCCTGATTTTACCCAAACGTCCTGCTACCCTGAAACAAATTCTGAGGGGATAAAAAGGCTGTGTAATATATCTAAGGGATTTTTAGAAGAGGTGTGACAGCTGGACCTGCTCACACAGGTATGAGACCTTCCAGACAGTGCCCTGCAGCTGACCTCAGTCCCTTCAGGTCTGGAACGCTGATCTCCAAAGGCTCCTGAAAGGTGAACTCCCGGGTGTGCCCCTAACCTTTTTCACTTCAGCAGCAAGGAGCAAAACCCCACACAGCCCTGGTGTGCCACAAATAGGGAGGAGTCTCTGGATTCCTGGCTGCATTTCTCACGGGCTTTGCAACAGGAGAAGAGTGCTGGCAAACTGCCTCAGGGAATCTGAGCCAGTTGCTGCATCCCAGAGCAGCTCACTTGCAGAGTGTAAGGGGTTGCTGGGACAAGTTTTCTCATCACACGCTTCACTGAGCACTATAACATTTTTGGTTTGAGGCTGTTGAGTAGTGGAATGTATGCGAGCAGCATTTATTTATATTTTTTTCTTTTGGGGGCAGGTCTTGTAAGAATTAATGCAAGCTGCTTCATCCCAGACATGGAGAGCGATTGCAGAACACTGTGATCTGTTGGAACCAAAAGAAGATTTTTAAGTAGGCCGTCCCACAAGGAGAGAAGAGAAGAGAAATGGGAGAGCCAGTATTCTAGAGGCTGGTGTTAGACCTAGTCTTCTTGACAGCATCCATAGGAGAGGTATGCATGCAGCTTTTTGCTGTTGTAAAATCCTTTCATTCCTGTTTTGTCAGGCTGTTTGGGTAAACAACCCTTGGAGACAGATGTTTTGAATCAACATAAAGATGTGTGCTGGGAGAGAACAGCCCTTGTGAAACCTGTACTCTACCAAGAGTCAGTGTTAAAAATAGGCAATGCTCCACTCTGGGGCGAGCCTGAGTGAAGATACATCCTAGGACATGGGTAAGCTCTTTGCAGGAGTGTGCAGTGGTGTTTGAGGGTCTGTTTGAGAGAGCAAGGGCTGCAGGATCTCTGCAGCTGTGTGCCCGATAGCCGCGCCAAGATCCAGCCGCAGGGCAGCCGAAAGCAAAGAGGACAGGCACTTGTCGGCATGCCCGACCTGAGCTGGGCCCTGCATTTACCTCTCTGCCAGGTGTAGGGTGCTTTGAGGAGCCCGGCTCGTCCCTGCCCGGGCCGGACCTGGCAGCGCCGTCTCCCCACGCCCTGCACCGCTGCCCCACCCCGGCAGGGGCCAGCCCGGC
>JANPWX010000008.1:1894377-2168014 GCA_024734555.1 Trochalopteron elliotii | reverse complement strand
GAAAGGATTTAATGCAGCCCCACTGCTGTGTAAGGCAACTCTACAGTGCTGCTGCACAGTTGTGAAAGGAGCTCTCTCAGAAGGAGGGGAAGCTCCATGCTTCTTGAATTTGCATTGATTCCAGAGCGTCACCAGTCCCTTTTAGAAATATTTGTAAAACAAAGGGCACAATTTGATGCTATTCATATGGCAGGGGTTTGAGTGCCATACTTTTGTGTGGAGTATCTCAGCGTGAATGATTTTAATGAAAGTTTTAGAAGCACAGTCTCCTCTTCCATAGTTCTGGAAGCTTTTGTGCTCATTTTATGTATCAGGTTATATGCAATTACTGTATTTTATTGCAGTATTGTATACATGATGCAGGCCAAGATGAATCAAATTAGCAAAGCTGGTTTTAGATGAAAACTAAGTTAGAGCTTATATTCCAATAACCCTGTTGCTTTCAGGAGAAGGTAAGTTATGATCCCTCTTTCTAAACACAGTCCTCACCATAGTTACTTGGTTTTATTTTCCTGCCTCATCTCATCACCTTTACTTATTTTCAGTCATTACATGGCTAGTAACAATGTAAGTGTATTTACATGCCCTAGGTTTGTTCATTCCTGGATTGTCCTCAGGAGATTTTTCCCACATAACCTAGTTTTGATGACAGCCTCCCATTGCTTTATGAATACAAACAAGAGGAGGCCTTAAATGCCTCAGAAATCTTGTCAGGGTTTTGACTTCGTCAACATCAGGAGCATGGGGACGTGAAGGCAGAATTTATCTTTCACTTCAGCAGTAAAAGAAGACTAACCAGCAGGGCCATAAAAGCTCCATCAGTGCAGAAGTTGTTTAATTGTGTTCATTTCTGATGCAGACTTCAGGCACTGCTTTATAGGATGCCCTTGAGCCAGAACACACTCCAATCAACCAGAACCCATAGATAGAACCAATGCATGTGTGGCCTGCTTTGTTTTGGCTGGTTAGCCATTTTCCACAGATGCATCCATTGTTTATTTTTCCATGTTTTCTTCTTCTTAATTCAAATACAGACAGTTCTTGTCTTTACAAGTCACCCATTTATATGCACTTTTACTACAACAGGAAATGATGCAGAGATTGTCTCAGGGAGCAGTGAGAACAAGACTGTTCAATGAGATTGTTCCACCAGGTGATTACAGCACAGACAATTCCCCCACTAACCAGGCTACCATCCCACAAGTCTAAACAAGGCAGGCAGAGCAGTGTGTTAGAAATGAGAGGAATCCTCTTGAGGGGAATGAATGCTTGGTGAATAACAAACCCCAGCCATGCTGGGCATTTTAAACTTTGTGGGTTTTTATTTGCAACCAGTGAGAAGAAGCTTATCACAGATGCCCTGAATAGAAACCAGTTTCTGAAGAGACTGGAGCCTCACCAGACACGAGACATGGTGGAATGTATGTATGAGAGGACGTTCCAGCAAGGGAGCTACGTCATCAGACAGGGAGAACCAGGAAATCACATTTTTGTGCTCAAAGGTGAGTATTGCTTGCTTCTACAACACACAAGTGCAAGAAACAGGAAAGGGGTTTAGAGGGTTTTGCAGGAAATCACAGTGAGGATGTTTGTGCTCCTAAATAATTTGTCCATGTGGAGGGCAATGCAAGTGTTACCTGTGACTTTTATGAAACAGAGTGAGAGCAATAAAAAGCACCTTGGAAACATGAGTCTTGATTTAATGCTTTTTCATGACATTTTTCATTTCTGAAAGCCCAAAGGTCAGCAATTCCTTTCTACTGTAGGTGTAGCCAACCCTTTCTTCTCCAGAGGAAGAATAAAATACAGAGAACTGCTCATTGGTGAAGCCACTCCCGAAATAAACTTACTTTTCAGCATTCATAAGATACCAGTTTTCTCTGTATGGGAAATTGAAAGATGAGGTCCACATTCATTGTTCTCAAAGCTGAAAGTTTTGGTTTGGGTTTTTGTTTTGGTTTGGTTTTTTGTTTTGGTTTGGGTTTTTTTGGTTTTTTTTTTTTTAGAAAGGCAAAAAAAAGGTTGATTTTTTTCTGTGATGGAAAAAAAAGCTAAGAGCAAAGCAAACAAAAAGCTTTAGGATAAGGAGACTATCCTAAAATAAGGCCAACAAGTCTGCAATCCTTTGTGCTGACTGCTACTGTGCCTCAAATTGCTGATCATCTGTAGTTTAACACCTGAAATTCGCTTCTATCAGCAATAAGCTCTTTCATCATTTCACCATTAAAAAAAATAATTGTGATTAATTTGCATATTTCATCAACTGGGGACCTCTAAAAGTCCCAGAGACTCATATGAATTAGAGCTCACACTATAAGGAGTATGTTCTCTTGAGGTGGGAATATTTAAGCAGGAGCAAACTGGTATATGTTGGAAAACCATTTTCTGTCTTCATCTGGATGGACTAGTTGGCAAAAAAATGATGGTAACTGTGTTAGGAGAACAGAAATGTTGCAGGAAAAAAGAGGAGGCAGGATTTGTGATAGTGTGGTCACGTTCTTGTGAGACAAAATGATAACACTGTGAAAACAGCTGAAATATCAGAAAGGAGATGTGCACCTGGAACTTTTTCTGGCACATTAGAACCTTTTTGGAGGAGATGGTGTGTGCCTTGAAGAGAAGAGGTCAGAACTTTCATAACATGTTTAAGGGAAGGTCTTTTGGGGCTATAAACTGTGAAGAAGTTCAGACTTTCTTTGACTTTTGCTAGTGAGGCTCAGGAACAACTTCTTGAGTGAAGATTTAATGTGCTTTTATTTTTTCTACACTCTCCTTTGCATTCTGCATATATGCACTCATACATCTGTATAAAGAGACAAACCATGAGTAATTTGTCCTTTGATCGTTATTTTAAGACTTTTTTCTTTACACCACACTAGAGTACCTGAGCCACAAGTGAGTGGTTTGTTGTAGCAAAGGTTTATCTCATCAGGATTTAGAATGGCCCTCCCTTCCAGAGCACATTTGTAGATTAGCAGTACATTAAAAAAGATAAATCTTTACTGATTTGTATGTGTGTTTCGAAGCACCTGTTGCTTTGTTGCTCCCATTCCCGTGTTCCAGGGAGTGGCAAAGTCAGAAATATATTGATTTGTTTTCCATTCACTCCGTGCAACTGAGCACAGGTTTAATACCTATTATCCTGATGATTTTTGGCAGAGGGCAGCCTGCAAGTCTTTCAGCAGAATAAACTACTCTCCTCAATACCTGTGTGGACAGCATTTGGTGAACTGGCCATTTTATACAACTGCACACGGACAGCTTCTGTGAAAGGTACCTGAGATCAAATACAGCAACATTGCTCAAAATTAAACCTGTGGATTTTTTTGTGAGATCCCTGTTATATCCAGGTTTTCTTTGAAGTTTTCATTTAATAGATGTTTGCATGTCTTTGTTATCTACAGTATACTCACATATTTCTTTCTTGAGTTCTTTCTGCTTGGGAACTCAATAATACTATGCCATGAATGTGATTCCGTCTCTGGCATAACCCTTGATAAACAATTAGGCACCTCCAAATTGTGCTGGTTAGCCTGATGTGTAGCATGCTAACAGCTAGTGCAGGATTGTGCTTTAATTTTGGATGCTTTAGCAGAGGTGGTGGTCTCTGGCTCTTATGTTCTTGTGTCAAAGTGCCAAGGATGGAATTCCATGTTTGAGTTTGAAAGCATATTAGAACCATGGTGGTTTTAGTAGAGTGGGTACAGATTAATTCAAGAGGAAATAAAATATGCAACAATTAGTTGCTTTTGTGCTTCTTTTAGTTCTGTGTCATTGTTATGTTGCTGAGTCTTGCCTAGATCCATTTGCAGCTGGCAGTCTGAGGACTGGCCAGGATGGAGGAGTTAAGTGTTGCTCTGATACAAATATTCCTCTTCCTGCATAAGACTGGGGATATGTTCATTAAATTCCTTTTCCAACATGCCATAATTGCTCTGCGACAAACAAGTAAGTGACTAAATATGGTGAAGTTCATCATTTTTCCACTCCACCATTCCATAAATACTTTTGTTTGAAAACTAATTTCTGTTCTTGTCTAAATCTGCAGGGACTTTGTGCCACCAGTAAGTATGAAGAGTTCATGTTGACTTAAAAAGGAGCAAATGGAATAAAGCAAGAAGTTGTTTGCTGTAAAAGCTTATGATCTTTCTTCCTGCACCCAGTTTAGGCACTTAATCATTGCTGGCTATGCAGATGGAAGTTATTACATGTAATCTGTTTTTGTTGCTGCCTGATAAACAGAACAGCATCAGTAATGTGATTATTTTTCTTACTAACATGCTGCTCTAATTGAATATGTTCCCTATTTTTCTTTTTTGCCTGCTGTATAGTATTAGCATTATAAAGTAGTGTTTCTGCATAATAAGATGTCAAGCTGCTTTAGGCCTTTGTTAGCATTAATTGGTTTTGAGGTAGGACATGAATTGTCCAATTATGGACAAGAAAAGGTATTTGAATACTTGCAATCACTGCAGAAATGCACCCCTCCCCAAAAGCTTTCCTGTGATCCTTGTGGAGGATGAGCAGTACAATGTCATAACTGAGCATGAATAGTGAACACACATGTGAAAACTCATTCCTGGTGCTGGATCTCCTGATGCCCTTTTCCTGCAGTCTTTGAAAACTCACAAGTGAAGGATTTCATCCAAACAGCGTTTCAGTGCCTGCTGCTGCTCAGCAGCATCTTCACAGGCAGTAGCTGTATTTGAAATTGGCAATGTGATTTACCCCTATGTTTCTGAATTTCTCTTTTTTTTTTTTTTTTTAATCTCATCTTTGAGATTACAGGTGTTTTTCTAACTCTATAACTGCTTCATTTAGTTAAGGTGTAAGATACAGGAAATACATTTGCAATTTGATGGCTACTTGCCACGTTTTCTTCATGCAAAGTAAACTGAAAGATGTTATCTGGGAGAGAAATAAAACCAGAGTAGCACCTTTGCTCTCCCATCCAGCATCCAAAAATATTTTTTGACCTATTTTGATAGATGGCAGAGCATATGTGTACACTGTGTACAATGAGAAATGACTGTGCATCATTTTAAACGTGGCATTTTTGTTCTGTGAAAAAATGATTTTATGTTGATGATAAATGGAGGAAATCAATTTTCCTGTAAATAAATTTTTCTGTAAATTTTATCTCACAGAAAACACAGTTTTGTTCTCTCTCAGGACAGAAGGAAAGCTGCTGAATATGGTGTAGCATCTTTCAAAAGAACAGATTAAATTCAATAGAATGACCTTTTGCTTTAAAAAAAAGAAGTGTTCTGCTGTGTCGATGATTGCACTCAGGGGTCGATTAGTGGTTTGCACGTTTGATGCTGAACCCTGTGCCTGCTCACTGTATTAATATTTTGATTGTCTTTTGAAAAGGAATCATTAATGTTTTGATCACCTTTTATTCCCTTATATAATGGATAATTTGGAGGAAAAGTGTGTGAGGATCACAGAATTAAATAAAATTAAATGTGTTTCTTGACCTCTGTTATTTCTATCTTAGTGCAGATCTCGCAAACATTTGCAAATAATCTGAATTAGAGCCAAGTATTTAACATCACAGATTTCGGAAAACCAACCATGTTCTTGTTTCTTTCAAATCAGCTTCTTTGGATTTTACAGCTTTTGAGCACAGTGACTGCCCATGATTAGGGTAGATTTTCCCAAGTGTTCAGCCCTGTCATTTTCAAGGTTGTTCAGGCTATGGAATTGCATGGAAAATAGAGGAACCATTTGGAAATCTATTCCTTACTTTAGTGAGCATTGTTTAAATGGGAATTGAATTCTTTTAGAAGTCTGATTACAATAGGTGCTGGATATTTTAAAATTCAGCCTTGGGCCTTGTGAAATAACTAGTCTGTCTTCTACCATGAGCTGATGCTGTAATATCATCCATCAAATAATTTGGAAACATTGCTGATTTTGTTCTTCTTTTTTGTTTTCTCAAAGCGATCACTAATGTTAAAACATGGGCACTGGACAGAGAAGTGTTTCAAAATATCATGAGAGTGACAGCACAAACCAGACAAGAGCAATACAGAAACTTCCTTAGAAGGTAAATATGATTAATTTCTATTTCTGATACTGCTTTGTGCTAGTACTGAGGTGCACAACAATATTGTTCCTGTCTTGTAAACAGAGAAAAAAAGGTGCCCTTCATGCAAATATGGCCTCAAAAGCCTGAATATTTGTCTTTTTTTTTCCTTTTAAGATTCATTAGAGTGTTTTTTCCATTTTAATTGTTTTTCTCCTGCATCACACTGGAAAACTTCAATACATGCTTGAATGCCTTTAAGTAGTATAAATGTTTAGGAAACTTAGAGGTCTAGAATTTAAAACAATATAATAAATAAAGTTAAATAAATCCTCCAATGAGTAGGTAGTTTGCTGCTGGAGTAGATTAAGGAATATTCCTTATCCTTTGGAGATCTGAATATGAGATATGCATGTCTCTCAACTTATGAACTAATTTCAACAAAATTACTAGGAAGTCTGCAGAGCAGAATAATTCTCTCCTGCAGGGAACACTGAGAGTGGTGCCATGCTTCTCCTTAGAAAGATGGGGAAATTAGAGTTTCCAAACCATAATCAGCTGATGTAATATTTTATCTTTTTAACACAGAATAACCATTCTGTTATGCCTTCAAATCAAGATGCCAAGCCTGGCCATGCATCTATAATTTTGTAGCTTTTATGAGTCTCAGTGATCAGAGTGGGAGTTTTTTTTCATCCTTTCCAGCAAGTTCACAAAGTTTTTATTGTAATTGGATTATCTTTCAATAGCTGTCCAAAGAATACTGAAGCTTTAACCTTTGATTTTGCAGTCTCTGCAGTGCACTTGAAAATATATTCTTGAATTGCTGTAATACTATCATTTGGTTTGTAATTGCTGGATTCTTTTGAAATCGATCTTTACACCCACTAAAGTCCTTCCTCTCCTGAAATACAAACTTGATTTGCAAACTGACCAATGTTTGCCACATTTCTAAGATGTGTGAGTTTTGTTTCTCTAAAAACCAGGATGAGAATACTTGAACCTTGAACCTCCAAATTAAGATTTAGTTGTATACTGTGTTCACCACTAGCTTAATTAGTTATAAAATATGACTTTTATGTTAAAATTGTTAAAATGTTAAAATTGCATACATGAGAAGAGATCATAAAAAATTGTCAATGATACCTACCTTGGGTTATGGGGCTTTTTTTGTTTGTTTGTTTTCTGGAAGTGTGTCCCTGCTGAAAAACTTACCTGAAGATAAATTAACCAAGATCATGGACTGTCTGGAAGTGGTAAGATATTGTCAAGTTTTTCTAAATAATATTCAGTAAGCTTCCAAAATAACAAAGGAGAATAAATCAGCAAACATAAAAAACAACCACGCTTTTTTAATATGAGAGTGGTTTTGGAGTGATGGGAATTGAATTCCAGATTGGCAGCAAGTAATAACATTTAGTGACATAGGAGTTATGTTTTTGGCATCAAAGGAGTCAAGCAAGTAGTTAAGAGGATTTGTAATCTATCCTTTATTAAGATTAAGTACAAAGTTGTTCTCCAGGACTCTTTTGGTGATTAAATTTACTTCTTTGTGATGTGGATATGTGATACTTTCATATTCCTTGGACCACATATGCTGCAAAATGTAAGGGAAGAAGGCATTAGGTCCCCAGCACATGAATCTAGCCAAATATCTGTGTGCCTTAGGGCTGCATCTGCCAGCAGCCTTTGAAGGTAAAGGCTTGATATATAACCATAGCTGGGATGTTTTTTCCAAGGGCAGTGGTAACACTTTATTCTTTTAGCATGTGTACATGAAGGATATAGGAAGTTAAACATCAATGAAACATCCCCATGTGTTAACAACTCTGCAGAGTAACCTTTCAAAGATGTATTGGACAATACTGTCTCTCACTTGCCCCCCACCAGGAGTATTATGACAAAGGAGATTATGTTATTCGGGAAGGAGAAGAAGGAAACACCTTCTTTATAATAGCAAAAGGAAAGGTAAGGTATAATAAACCTTATTCTGTAAAGTAACATGTACAAACAGTTGTATCACAAAAGCCATCTTGAGGGGTGTGGTCTTCAGTAAAAATGGTGCAGAGTGTTTTTGCACATGTTTTTAAGTTCACAGTACCGTGATAAAAGCCTGGAGCAGCATTGCAGAGGTTCAGGGAGCCTAATTTTCCATTCACAGTGAACCCATGTTGTACTGTTCTAATTAAAATGTAATTAAACTGTGTCCTGAAGCCTCTTGACACTGTGGGAGAGATGTAATTTTTTTGTAAATGAGATTTGACCCTACGTCTTCTCCTAGATGGTGCAATATCTGATGGGCAAAACACAGACTTGTGAAAAGTCTAAGAAGTAATGGAGTCCCAGGCTTAATGGAGGATGGCCTTTGAGGTGTCTCAGAATCCTTTCATTTGTTAGTCCCAGAGGAGCAAGGCAGCAGCCTTTATTGCTCAGCTGATACCTTAGAGGCTGACACAGGACTCTAAAGAATTAAATCAGGAGAATTTTCCTCAATAAACTTCCAGTTTCCAAAACATCTCTGTGTCTGTAGATATTCCAGTTTGTTTTTTCCTAACATGGGCATCAGCAAAATGTGCCACTGTGGAAGCAGACTTTCATGAGGGGAAATGTTGGTTAATGCTTCTGGAGCGCTGCCTATTTAGCTGAGAAGAGTAAAAGCTCATATGACATCTGCCCACTCTGGGAATTGAAGTTTTTTCAATCTTTCTTTAAAATGTGACTTATTCTGCTCTGTTCTAAAAAGAAGAGGAGAAAATGTTGGGGGGGTTGCCAATAATGAATTTATTCCTTCTTCTCAGCAAAAATTAGAGAGGTAAGGATGTTTGGGTGTAATTTTTGAGAGGAGGGGGTAACTATATATATCTAACTCTTTCTGCAGCGTTACTGATTTTAAAAAATTCTGAAATACACAGAAAAGAAAGAAAATCATGCAATACTTTGAAACTTTCCCTCACAAATTTTCTGTTCCTGTATTTTGCAGGTGATAGTTACCCAGAGTACTACAGACAGTACACAGCCTCAGGTGATTAAAAATCTACACAAAGGAGATTACTTTGGAGAAAAGGCTCTCATTAGGTTAGTTCACACTGTCTGATTCATGATGTGTAGGATTTCAATTGTCCCATCACTGTGTGTCAGAATCTACAATTCATGGGTGTTTTGAATATAATCTTTCTTTCGATTGTCAAGTCAGTAGATGAAGGTAGTGACCAAATTTGTGTTAATGTTTTCAGGAGTTGCAGAGAGAGCCTGAAAGTTTACACTGGCATCTACCTTTGGTTTTCTCTGTAGAAGTCAAATTCTGGCCCTCTGCATTGTGGCTTATTGTTAATACTTCAGTACAAACTCTGATGAGAACTTGTGCCAGGTGATTTCAGAATGGATAAGGTCCATTGTGACTGGAATGAGCTCTTGTTTCCATTGCTCATGGCAGTAAGAAACAGAGAGGAGGAGTCACACAGTGCATATTTATATGTGTGGTTGAGTAGGAAATCGCATGGGTTTGGGAATGTTTTATATCCCAGGATCGTTTTAGAAATAAGTAATAAATCCTGATGTAGTGATAATTACATCTCACCCTAATTTCTTGGAAGGTTGCTAAAGGACATTGTGATCCAAACCCCATTGGAACTGGAAAAAATACTGTGCTAGGCCATAATGATGACTAGTAAAAAGCTAAATTTTGTATTTGGTTCAGCAGCACTAATCCAGGTACAGGGTGCAGAGGCCTTTGAGGAGTTTCACCTAGAGCAGCTGTGACCCTCCGTGATTACAGTGTGAGGTACTTTGAGGATGTTGATGTGCTTCTGAATTCTCCTAATGCATTTCAATTCTCAGTGACGACGTCAGATCAGCAAATGTTATTGCAGATGAGTACAACGTGGAGTGCCTCGTTATAGACAGAGAGTAAGTACATTACACTTTAATAAAAGACTTGCAGCCTCTTTCAGTAGGTTAGCATGACTTTCAGTGGGTTCACTGTAGGCAAAACCACAATGTTTCCTTAAATGAATTCTGAATGAGTGGTTTTGCTTTAGGAATGCTAATGAAGAGAGGCTGACAGCACTGAAGCTTAAGAGTAGTTCAGAGTTACTCTTTTCTTTCTCTCCTTGTAGTGGTGATGTTTATCCTGATCTCCAGGGTCAGAGGTTCCTAAGGGCTGTTCTGGTCAGTGAGGAAAAATGCAAAGAGAGCATTCAGTAACTCTGCCTTCTCTGTCACCAGAGTCCCTGCTCCATTTAGTAATGGGTCCACATTATCCTCAGTTTTTCTTTTGTTATGGATGTATTTGAAGATGCTTTTCTTCTTGTCCTTGACATCCTTGGCCAGATTAATTCCAGATGGGCTTCAGCCTTCCTTGTCTCATCTATATTTACCCTGACAACCTCTCTATATTATTCCAAGCAGCCTGACCCAGCTTCCATCTCCTGTGTGTTTCCCACTTAAGCCTGCGTAATTACAAGAGTTCTTTATTTCTCCACACAGGTCTCTTGCCCCCTTTGCCAGATTTCTTGAGCCAGGAGGAAGTGATCCTTGAGGATCAACCAACTTCAACTGGGTCATGAGTTAAATGTTCAGCAATTTATGGTGTTTCATTCGTGTTTTCAGGACATTTAATCAAACAGTTGGAACTTATGAGGAGCTGCAAACTTACCTGGAAGGTTATGTGGCTAATCTGGCCCAGGCTGATGAAAAGCGACACGCAAAGTAAGTCAGATCGTTTGTTTGTTACACCTATAGCAGGTAATTATAAAAAAAAGAGTGATAGATTTGTAAGCAAAATCATGGATGGTAGTTGAAGGAGATGGACCCCTAGGAATGACAGCAGTCACAGTAATAAAACATGCCCAACAAACTTTTTCTGATACAAAAATTACATGGAATCTCACGGTATTGATTTCCAAACAAGAATTGCCTCTATTCCTGGAAAATTGAGCACAGAAAAAAAATTATGTTGTGCTCAAATACATTTTGCATTTTGATGGTAAGTTCTTGACAGCTAAAAACCCCTGAAGGACAACTTTAACTCCAGTTAAGGAAACTGTATTACTGTGCAAAAGATTGTGTAATTTCAAAAGGAAAGAAGCAGACATAAAAGAAACAGTTTATTTTTAATGCTTCAATGTAGCACTGCTGGTACTGACGTCTGCTTTTAGCTGTGGGCCACACTTCTAGTTTATGTGCCTCTGATTTCAAGTCTGAGCACTGCTGGAAGGTTAGCAGAGTTTGTTTTTCCTCTGTGTAGAAATATAGCTGCATTCTTATTTCTGATCATTCTACTGGAACTGGTATACAGTCCTTCAAGCACTGCTTCTCCAGCTTGGAGTGCCCAAACTTTTTGCAGCTGCCTGCATCAATAGGAATCTCACCAAGGATCAGCTCTTGCTAAAATTACTGTTGATTCTACTCAGTAAATTTCAGTAGCATTTTTCTTTTAACTGACTTCCATAGGATTCCATTAAGATTCTCTTAGGAAATAAGAAGGGTTTTCTTTCCTCCTTCTCCTTTCCCACTTCCCCTTTCCTTCATTTCCCTTTCCCTTTCCCTTTTCCTTTTCCTTTTCCTTTTCCTTTTCCTTTTCCTTTTCCTTTTCCTTTTCCTTTTCCTTTCCTTTCCTTTCTATAGGATCATTAAAAGCAATGGTAAGGAAAAGCACTAACCTATGTTAATTTTCTTACTGCAGAAGAAGATCCTTCTGTGGACAGTTGACCAAAGAGGTGTCTTTGGAGATGATAGAGCTGAAGGAGAAAGTAGCCCAGTTCCCTCCTTCCCCATTCCAGAATTTAGAAGTTGTCACAACTCTGGGTGTTGGTGGGTTCGGAAGGGTTGAGCTTGTAAGAGAATGTTTTAAAATTATTCATGTAGCTCTCTGTCTTGGATGATTGATTTAGCCACTGAATTATGTGCAGGATTTTTGTATTCTATGTGCCTTTGCCCCTCAGGCAGAAATAATTCTCCATAAAGCAAGGCATAGTTTAAAAAAAAAATAAATCAAGACTTGAGTGTTTAAAGAAGCAAATCCATTCTTGTGTGCCTTCATCTCCTGCTGCTAAAAGTCCCTTCCTGGTCATTAGACATAGCCATCAGTTTGTGCATGTGGAGTTTAGAGATGTGCCTGCCTGCATTATGTCCCCTGAATGGCAGCCCTTTTTCCAGGAATCTGCCTGGACGTGGAGCAATCTGAGCGGCACCACGTAGTCTGTGCAGTTAGAACTGCTTCTGTACGCCCACAGCAGCTCCAGCCAGCCTGAGCTGTCTCTGAGCTGTGCTCACTGGGAAATTTCCAACAATTTGCAATGGCCCTTTTGAGTCATATTCAATAGTGTGAACAGCTGTGCTTCTGGGATACCAAGAGCTTCATTAGCCCAAAGCCTTAAATTCCACTCGCCTCTGGCTGAGCTGCAAACGTCTGACAAAAACCTGAATGCTTTTTGTGCAGGCTGCTGAAGGTAATGGTAAATTAAAGGAGACTTTGTGCTTTTAGTGAAGTCAATAATCCTTTACAATAGTTAGGCCATCAACTGTTTCATTCTGATTCATGCCTCACAAAAAAAAAATTCCACACGGGAATTCTACTGCAGCATCTGAATACTAAGCTAAAAATTGAATTCTCATCCAGCTGTAGAACACAGGTATCTGCTTCCTTCATTTCCAAGAGGCCCTTCCATCTTTTTATTGCATATTGGATAATATTTCGGTGTAATACAAAATAATTTGTAAACATTCTTCCTAAACTGCCTCTCCTTTTTGTTCTTTTGTATTATGCTGGTGATTAGAAATATTAAATTGAAATTGGTACCCCCTGTGATATAAACTTATTGTAATATGTAGTCCCTATCCAAGCTGCTGCTATTTGGTATATATAAAACGAGCAGAGGGAACATTTCACTTTACAAGTGGGGACTGGGAAACTAAAATATCTGATGCTTGGCTTAAAATCATACATAACAGTTCTGCAGAAATTCTGGAGTTTGTCCCTTGTTACAGCCATCAATTTCAGTCCTGTGCTATGTTGCAAAAGATGGTTATCAGTGTATCTACTGAGAATGATTTGGCAAAACATCCTTTCTTTGCCTCATGTGTTTTCATTACTTTTATTCACAGGTTAAAGTTAAAAATGAGAACATGGCTTTTGCTATGAAATGTATAAAGAAGAAACATGTAGTGGACACCAAACAGCAAGAGCATATCTATTCTGAGAAGAAAATCCTTGAGCAGATATGTTCTCCATTTGTTGTAAAGTAAGTTGAGCATAAGGTTTCCTTGGTTTTGTCCCCCAGCTGACCCCTGGGGCAGCACTATTAGGAAAGAGGTTTGGCACACATGAGTTCTGGAGGGAAGACCCTGCAAGTCTCACTTTTTATTTTGCTTTTCCTAAATTGCTGCTGTTTGTCTCCACAGGCTGTATCGCACATTCAAGGATAACAAATACGTGTACATGCTCCTGGAGGCTTGCCTTGGAGGGGAACTGTGGAGCTTGCTGAGAGACAGGTGACAACAAACATAGCATAACCTTGCCCTTTAAAGTCACCCCCATGTGGCTACTGAGTAGGTTCTCCATTCAATGAAAAGATGCTTGGCTAATGTTCTGGTTGTTACATATTATCTGGTCAATAGATAATCTGAGGCGTTTTCAGAACTTAATTGTGATTATTTTTGTTCCAGAGGCAGCTTTGATGAATTCACCACCAAGTTTTGTCTTGGGTGTGTGACAGAGGCTTTTGACTATCTGCATCAAATAGGAATTATCTACAGAGACCTGAAGCCAGAAAATTTAATTTTGGATGCTGAAGGATATATAAAATTGGTAAGATGTAATCCATTGTAATGTTATCCTTTTGTGCCTGTATCCTGTTTCTTTGCAGGAGGGGTTATAAATACACAGCACATAATTACAGAACCAGGATCCTGGAGTGTAGTAACTCTTGTGCTTCAGCAGTAAAGAGGGCAGGCATCTCATTGCACAGTGAGGAACCAAGGTATTGCAAAGCCACTGAGAGCCGTGGACAAACTGGGGAATTACAGCCTCTGAGAGCTCTTGCCATAGTTATTATAAACAGCAAAAAAAAAAATTCTCCCAGCAGTCAGTATTATTGTAAGAACTGAAACCACATTTCTCAGGTGCAGAATTACCTCCCCATCCAGCCTCAAAAAATCGTAAGTTCAACATTCATTGATTCAATTTACAATCATAGGTTCCCTCCCTTTGTAGAGAGGGAACAGAGTGAAGAACTCCTGCCATGCTTTACCATGACCATGAGAAGTGCAACAAGAATACTCTTCAGGGAGCTTGAAATATCCATTCTGAAAACAATGAGCAACCCACTGTTTTCCAGGGACAGTAAATCTCATGTCCTCAAGGAAATCATGAGTGGTTCTCTCCAAAAGGAAAACTATTCAGAAAATTACTTGTGATAAAAAAAGGATCTATTTTATAACATTCAGCAATCCAGTGGAATTACCTCTCTCTCCTTCACAACTACCCCGTGTGGCTGATCTAGCTGTAAACTAGCAACTCTGGGATCTTTGCAGGAGGTGAGGGAGCAATTAAGACTTTAAGTCTTCCCAGTGAAAAACACCTCTGCATTATTCAACATATGTTGATTTTGATCAGGTTGATTTTGGATTTGCAAAGAAGATTGGATCAGGGCAGAAAACCTGGACGTTTTGTGGAACCCCTGAGTATGTTGCCCCCGAAGTCATTCTGAGCAAAGGCCATGACTTCAGCGTGGATTTTTGGTCCCTTGGGATTCTTGTGTATGAACTCCTCACTGGCAGGTAAGTGCCTCCTGCTCAAAGTTCTTACCTAGTTTGTTTGTTTTTAGAAACATTTCCAAGGTTATTTTTAGACAGCCTTCCAAAATTGTACTTCTTTGTGCTTCTTATGCATGTCTTACCTTCCATCATCTCAGAAATGCCCCAGACCAAGTGGGTTACATATTCTCAGTTCTGGCTTATCCAGGCACAAGCTAAAATTGGCAGGTGTAGGGCTCCTGTAGCTGCTGCTGCTGTTTGCTGTGAGGAACAAGTGCCAACAGGCTGTTCCTTGCCCCGTTGGTGCGTGATGGGGTGCAGTGGGGTGGGTGAACTGTAAGCAAGGCTCTCTCTTTAGCTCCCTGCACACTTCCATGACAACTCTTTGGGAATGCTCAGTGGCAACACAACGTGGAAGTTTCTCTGAGTCAGGCTTAGAGGGACACAGGCATTTTACCTGGTACCTACAGGAAGCTTCTCAGCTTCAAGCCTTTCTATTATCTTAAACAAGATGAAAGGGTCAGGGTTGTAAAAGTAGGAATGTGAGCTTTTTTCCCATATTTTTTTCTATGTTTTCAAATATTTGCTTAGATAAGTACTGGCCACATCTGCTCTTGTCAGATGTTCCATTTATTAGTGTTGTTTTCTTTTTCTAGCCCACCATTCTCTGGGGCTGATCAAATGATGACATATAATTTGATTCTCAAAGGCATTGAAAAGCTGGATTTTCCTAAAATAATAACCAGGCGACCTGAGGATTTGATCCGCAGACTCTGCAGGTAGGAGGGGCAGTCTTGGGCAAAGCCTGAGTGTAGATAGATTGAGCTCTTTTAGGACTCAGACTTGAGCACTGAATTCCTGACAACATAATTTGGAATTGTTATGCATGGCATGATCCATTCTGATTATATTCAGTATGCATTGCATGCCCCTGTATATGTCACACCTCTGAGTCTGCAGAGGCTCTGGGCTTTCTCTGTAGCTGGGAATTTTTTCTAAAACACATCTTTGGGAAAATTTATTAAGTGGAGGCTGAGGAAAGAGCTAAGGAATTTGATTTTCAAATCAAGCACACTTAAAAACAAACAAACAAACAAAAAGCTTCCAAAATTACTTCGCATATAGATTCTACAG
The DNA here is from genome assembly GCA_024734555.1 of Trochalopteron elliotii. Taxonomy (NCBI): domain Eukaryota; kingdom Metazoa; phylum Chordata; class Aves; order Passeriformes; family Leiothrichidae; genus Trochalopteron; species Trochalopteron elliotii. The sequence goes on along the minus strand of JANPWX010000008.1, from coordinate 2,152,095 downwards.
AAAACATAGGGCACTAAAAGACTGGCTTAAGTCCTTTAGAAAATGTGCAGAAGGTGCTATTTCAAAAGGGCCAGCCTAACTTAGTGGCCTGCACAACTGTGGCTGGTGACACTGATTTTGGATTCCCAGCTCCTGTGGGATTTCATCCACAGCACCAGGAACAGTATTCAACGTTCTTGTGCACCATAATTGGAAGGATCTTTGTAGGTATAAATTTTGATCTGCCTCCTTTTGTAACTCAGACCTGCTGGCCAGGAAAAAAAAAAAAAGGATGTGCAACTAAAACTCAGCCAGCTGATTTCCCTGTGCTGCTTCTCACTTCTGAGTGACACTGTTTTGGCCTTCTAGAAGGTTTCTCCATCCTCAGAAAAAAGGAGCAGTGAGCAACACGTCATTATATCTCCTCATCAGGCCACATGTTTTATGCAATCTGCATCCCTGTGCAACTGTTAAACGCAAGCAGTTAAGACCTATAAATTCTCTTTTAAAAATAGGATTATTTTATATATTGTTATCCTTATTCTTCTTTGTTTTTTCTTGTTTTTTCCTTTTTTTTTTTTTTTTTTTTTTTTGAGGCAAAACCCTACAGAAAGATTAGGGAATTTGAGGAATGGAATAAATGACATCAAGAAGCACAGGTAAGCAAAAAAGACTGCCAAGAAGAAAATCTGTGGTTTAATTTGAAATATTTTTAATATTTTAGAACCCAGATTGGTAAACTCATATCTCTGTTGCTCTTGAGTATATTTGTAATTATAGCAAGCAACAATATGAATATAAATCCTCAGCATGATTATCTAGAAGTCTTATTTTTTACTAGTTTTGCTGCAGGTTGTTGATGTAGGAGTTTAATTCAGTTCTCAGAGAAATCAATGCCAGTTCAGCATCTGCCTGTCAGACCTCCCGACTCTTCAACATTTGCTTTTTAAGAATGAGTAGTTGAGGGCTCCAGAGCAATAATTTTAGGGTTTTGTCCTCTTTCTTGTAACAAAGAAAGTCTTTCTTATAATTAATTTTTCTAATGCAAGTCTTTCTTCTAACAAAGAAAACTCTCTTGTAAATTAAACATTTTCTGCTTTCTCTTTTTCTCTGAGTCGTTTCTAAACTCTACACTTTGTTCCTGAGGAGAGCAATCCTTTGATTTTTCTGTTTGTCTCCCTCTCCTTGTGCTGTAAAAAGGGTAGCATTCCAAGGAGACACACAAGTCTCTGCATGGCTGTTTCTGCATGTATTAACCTGCCTGTCTCTGCACCTCTTCCCTACAGAAGTGCCAAAGTGCCTGGTGTTCCTGAAGCTGCCCCTGCCTTGTGTGGCAGTGATGGTGCTCAAGATTCCTCCTTCTAACTGTGTTGTTACAGGAATCGGCATGAAAAAAGCTTCTTATAGCCCTTGTCCACGTGATTTTCAGCTTTTTGTGGTATAATGTCAGAAAAGAACCTGTCATTCTCTTTTGGTCTCTCCCTGTCTGTCTTTCATCTCTTTTTAATCAGGTGGTTGAGTGGTTTTAACTGGGATGGTCTGAAAGTGAGGAAATTAACATCGCCTTTAAAAAGAGAGGTATGGGCTTTGGCTTTCAGTTTACTAACTGTGCTCTACTAACACAGCTTGGCTACAAAGGAGAAGTGATGGTGATAGCAAAATTTCCAAAAGATGCATTTGAAGTATTACAGTTCAACATCTTTTGTGAAAATTGAACACAAGAGAGAAAGAGAGAGAGCAAGCAATACATAACTTACAGTCAGCCAAGTAATGGAAATATTATTCTGTACTTTGCATTACATTATCACCATTACTAGAACAAATGGTGTTTAGTCAGAAACTAATATTGAAAAAATATATCTCCCTTGGTAATGGGCACATTATTAAGATGCACTGTTCATATTACTGTGAAGACTACAAATTCCTGTGTTCTCCTACTATTGAGTTCCAAAACATCCTTGAGTAAGCTCCCAGTTTTAAATGGCTTATTTGTTTTTGCCCTAAAATGAAAAAAGACTAAGGGTAAAGCATTTGAAACTCACTTTCATCTTAATTTGAAACACAAAGTAATTCTGAGGTCTGCTTTGAGTAGCTATCCTATGAATGTAGATCTGATCTTAAATAGTATCCAAATGGTACAGTGTGGCCCAGTTTTCTTATTGAATTAACAAGGCTTTGGGTGAAATCAAGGATTAGTTAGTATTTGGGAAGTCCTTTTGTATAAAAAGGCCATTGCCACTGTTCGGTTGTACAATGTAATTACTGGAGGTATTTCTTTTAAAGAATGAGGAATTGCATCCATTGAAAGATGTCATCTGTATCATATTAGCCTTTCATTTCCATGTTGGGAGCAACAAAAATTATGCATAATCAATAGAAAACATTTTCAAAAGGCACTTTCTGAAACCCCCTTTTGTTTGTGTTTTCAATGTCCTAGTTGTCTGGACCGACTGATTACAGCTACTTTGACAGCTATCCACCTGAAGTGGGAAGCCCTCCAGATGAACTTTCAGGCTGGGACAAGGATTTCTGATCATTTTTCCTTCTGGCACATTTATAGAGACTCACAGGCATCAGTTCTATGTTTTTTCTTGCTTAAAATGAAGTTACACAAATTACACAGCACTCCTTGAAGAACAGAAAACAGTACAGAAACAGAACTTGTTTGGATAATCCACCAAAATCTGTGCATTTTATAACAAGGGCATGCATTCAGTCAGCAGCTGTAACCAGAATTTTTTTTTTTTTTTTGGATACACAGTGTCTCTATGAACATCTTCAGATACCATTGATTAGATGGGTATCAGAAACCAACAGTTGTGACATTTGTCAGTAGCTAGAACTATAGGCATTTTTCTTTTTCACTGCTGTGTTTTGCTTTTCCCCCAAAATGTCCTGTATTGCCTTGATCCAGAAATGTGTAGAAAAGAGACTTTTACTGAAAGGTTGATTTAAAAGGGTATCACTGTCTAAGCTGCCTCTCTGTCAGTTGTTTGTACCAGGTTGGATATGTGAGACTGGTCAAACAAAAAGGGATATCCATAATAGAAGTTGCCTAGAGAATCAGACTGTGGTGCACATTTCCCTTACTGCTTCAAAGAGCCATGTGCCTTTTTTAAAATGTTTTGCTTTTGTGTACCGTGAAGATAAAATAGATGAACAAAAAGCTTTTACCTTGCAGGGAAAAAATGCAGATGGATATTGCGCATTTTTGGCTTATACAGAAAAATTCTGCTACTCTGTGTTATGAACCCTAACTGCTGTTGAAATAGGGATGTTCCTGGGATTCATGCTGGGTTTATGGGATGGATGCATCTGCAGCCACTGCTTGTATTTATTTCAGCTCCTGCTGAGACCAAGTCCAATCTAAATTTTCATACAGAAGCTGCTGCAGCATTTACGGCATTTCACACACTGGAGGGAAAACCTCCCAGGCAACTTGTACTGTGTGCTCAGGGTTTAGTTACCCATGGCTGCTGGATCATCCCCCTAGCTGCTGGTCATGACTTTTCCCACTGGGAAAGGTGAAAATGAGGGAGGGAATGCCACAGGGGCAGTTCCATGGTTTGTTACATGGTTATAATTATTTTTCACTGGTGGGTGACCATCGCTTTGGCAGCAAATCAATTTAAATATTTTGTATAGCCTTCAGCCTCAATAAGGCAATAGAATATTTTCCATTGGGTTTAATGAGGGGTTGGATGGAGCCCTTGAAAGAAGACACTACACATTTAGCTGCTTTTGTTTCTCTGCCTGTTGGCAAGTTATTCTGGAAACCTGCAGTCAGCAAAGCCTGTGTAAAGTGGAATCAGAGAGGGTGGAGCAGAGGCTGTAAGCTGGAACTGTAGATGGTTGCAAATTAACTTTTTTTAGTAATACCAAAGACTAAATTTTATTTTCAGGATTTAGACAAAGCACTAGACGTTAGGTATTTGTGTTTCTCCATACATCTGTCTTTCTCTCATAAATATTTTTATTACAGTCAAAACAATATTGTGCCAAGTTTTATAAGAAGCTTTTGAATGTATTTTTCCATTGTATTTATATGTAGTTTCCTTATATATATATATATATATAAAATAATGGGGGGGGGATATATATATGTTTTTTAAGTGAAAAAAATATCTGTATGATATGTCTGGTGCAGTTAGCATTAAGTCTGTGCAGCTGTGGAATATATTTCCTTTATAAAGTTTAACTTGTTTAATTGTGTGCAAATAAAGTATTACAATGTAATGAGAAGGACATAAATTCTTTACAAGCACATTCCATACTGCAGTCAAGATTCACAGACTGGATTTATACTTCTTCTTCTTGTCTATGTGATTCAGAAGAGGCTGAGGCAGAAGAGGCTACTGTGGAGAGAGAGCCACTTGGTGTCATTTCTTGCACTTGATGTCCCCCACTCAGATTTTGTTTTCCCTAGTGGACGCTGAGAAAATGAATGTATGAGAAGCTGCAATAAATGAGGTCATAGATGATTTTGTACTTATATAGAGTTCCCATGTACATTCAATTCCTTCTAGTTCTGGCATGTATGGGGTTGGCTGAGGGGAAGTTTTCCAAAAACAAACAGAAGCTGATACAGTAGAGACGAAATATTACTTGATCTCACACCATCTCTCTTTGACAGACAGAAGTACTTCATACTTCAGCTCAGCACCAGTGGATTTATGCTGATGTAAAATAAGGGGATGAATAAGTGAGTCAGGCTCAAGTAGTGTCACAGAGCAGGAGATGATGGGAGAATTGAATGGACAGTTAGGATGGTGATCAGATTATGCCTATTGCTGTATTTTCTAATTTAAAGTCATTGAATAATGGGGTTTGACATTCAGGTTTTGGGCATGCTGTGGATATGTTAGCAATTGTCTGAGCTCTGTCCTTGGTGCTCTTACCTGTGCTTTGCCTTTCTGTCCTGTCAGCTTTCCTTTTATGGTGTGGCTCCCTCAGAAACTCAGCTGTAGCTGTGCTTTCTTCCCTGCACTTCTGTCACAAGAGAACCTGCCTTAGGAGGCAGCAGGGATAAAGATGGTTCCTGACAGAGAACAGAGGTGAGGGAAAAGTTAGCTTGGGCTGGTGAGATAAAAGTGCCTTCCCCCAACTACCACATCAGAGTGGTGATGCAGGTGAGAACTTCAGAGAGGTGGGAACAGCAGCAGAGTGAGAGAGAGAAGGCAGTGTAGTGGAAAGAAGAATTTTTATCTTTTTTTTTTTACAAAGTCCTGAGAGATTTAATTCCCTTGACGATTTTGAAGTCTCTCAAGAGAGCTGTGTGTTACTTTTGGTTTTGACACCTTTGACAGTTTGACAATTTTGACAATTTGGCTTCCTCAAAATTGTGTAGAAAATGTGGGAAAGAAGAGAAAATTAAAACCAGACTTCCCAAATGTAACCTAGCACACTGTCCTGAATTCTTCCTCCCTTCCCATTTTTTGCAAGGCAGCACAAGACTGGCACTCTTTCTCTCTTAAATTCCTTGTGCTTCAATGTTGTAGCACAGTTGTTTTATTTTCTGGCATGGATCTGGACATGTCTGATTGACTTCTTTACATCCTGATGTAGGGCTAAACCAGCAGGGGTAAATCAACATGCACACAGGAATGCCCCCAGTACAGATATTTGTTTCCCAGTTGTATTTCTCACCACTGAAGTGGCTGCATGTCCACGTTCAGGGATGTGGTCCCCACGAGAGATGACGGCCTGGTTCTTCTGTGTGCAGGATGGTGCCAGATGCAGTGTTACAAGTTCAAAGCAAACTGAGCTGCACACCAGGCACGGAAAAGGTGGGTAATTATTTTCTTGTAAACCCATTATCTGTTGTCTGCCACACAAATATTGCCCAGCTGTCTGTCCTGGGGATAGCAGCATGACAGCAGCAGGATTTTACTCAGGGGTCAGGTGCATCCTTTGGCAGGATTCCCAAGTGTGAGCTCACTGTGACTCTTGATGTGCTGTGGCTCTCTGTCAAGCTCTCTGAAATCTATTTTGCAACGAGCTCTCTACAAATTGATTAGATTCAGTTGGGTTTATTGGTTGAGCTGGTGAGATTCTTAACAATAGGCATTGTCACACTGAATTTTATAAACTACAGATTTTTTTGAGCAGCTGTTACAAGACAACTGTTGAAAACTACTGCATCTGGTTTTGCTTGCAGGGCCTGATGCCTACCAAAAATCCAAGCCCATTTCCAGATTAGCAGGTGGCATCCCCACATGTCCTAATGACACCAGGCCCAGGAGTGATCACTGGATTAAAAAGTGAATGTAATTGTAAAGTGAGCTTGTGCAGATCACTACTTCTGGCTGTCCTTAAAGCCAAGACAGGAGCCCACAGAGCCCCACTCCTGAGAGATGGGCTCTTTCTCATTACCATAATACAGCAGGGAAAAGTATTGTGTTGTCTGCAACTGCCTGTCTTCTCAGCCAGGAGAAAAGCACAGCTTTTGTCTTCTAGTTTTTAACTCCACCTGTTTTGCACACAGATTTGACTTTTCTCTTGGCCCTTTCCCTGAAAGAAGTCTTGCAGATTTGAGCCTACCCTGGCCAAAAAAATGGCTTCATGGTTTTCAAGTTCCTTCTGCCTAAAACCTACCACGATGCTGCTGTTTGCTTTTGATGTATAGAGGTACAGCATGAAACCATCCAAACAAAAAAACCTCAGAAATACCCCACATTATCATTGTCTCTTCCCTGAACGTTCTTAAAGCTCTCACTGCAAAAGACTCCTAAGGTTCTGGAGCCAAAAGAGGCTGGAATTTGGCCTGTCCTTTTTTGCATAGGCTGATGGTGGCTGGTGACTTGCTGATTTCCCCACACAGGACTTGTTTACCCTTGTCTGCATGGCAATTTCATACGACAGCAAAGGAATGAAAAGGCATTTTGAAAAGGAAGAGAGCACAACTTCACAAGAATTGTCCTAGGGGTAGGTGTCATCTGGTCATTTTGGATCAAACACTCATCCTATCCCTTAAGAGGACTGAACCCTGGAAAGAGAAACTTGCATTTAACAGTTGTCATAGTGTGCAAAAGGAGTAACAGCAATGTAACTGGTTAATTTAACTGATTTAACTAATTTAACTGCCACATTAAGGACAAGGGGGAGCATGTGGGAGGCTGAAATTTGCAGCCAAGAACTGCAACAGTGAGTGCAGAGGATCTGGAAACAAACCTGCTTGAAAGGGAAATACTGTGGGTGTGCCAACCAGGCAGGCAAGGCAAAAGTCAGAAACCAGAGAAGGCCTTTTGAGTCCCCTCACCATCTCAAGGAACATTTGAGCCAGAAATTTTATGAAAATGCACTTTTTTCCTCTTTTTAATAGGAGAGAAAGACAACAGAAAGACAACTTGTTAAGTATTCTGCATAAATATATATAGAAATGTCAAAAAGTGATAAGCACTTCCAGTTTATTGCTCTTGAACTGTGAAAATATTGAAGAAGGAGAAAAAAGAAGGAAATGGATTACTGAAGAGAACTGCTGCCACCCAGTGTCAAGTGAAAGTATAAATATAATTACAAAGGCCAGAGAGAGAGAATTTCAACCAAAGGCTTAGAAAAGGCAGTTTAAAGCAGTAAAAACCCTTAACCAAACATGCTTAAAAGGATCAAATGTCACACTGCTAGGGTTGTACCTTCTCCTCTTTCAGATCTGCTTGTCTCATTACAAAGCGAAGTTTATTTGTCATCAGATAAGCATCATGACTTGAAGAGAGATAAGAGCATCAGGTTTTAGCCATGACCTGCTGACTTGTGTCCCCAGGTCCAGTTTCTCACAGCCTGCCCTACCCCCTGGCTGGGGCAGTGGGATGTGGGCTATGGTCCTGAGGTGATCCCTGTGCCCCTTTGGACTGATGCAGGTAATATAGGGCTGCACTTGCTCACTGCAATTGTCACCTGGCATCTTCCCATTCCCTGGGAGTTCCCTGACAGGAATTCCTGTCGTCACTTCTCCCTTGGCCCTGGCTAACAGAGGCCAAGGATAGCAGATGCTCCTCTGTTTGGCAGTGCTGGAAGGCAGCCCTGGATGATGGACACCACAGCTTGTTGCCCACAGCTAATGGGCACTCCAGTGACTGGATGTTCTGCATAAGAGATGTTCATGCTTCCTACAGCTCTTGCTGACAGAGGGTCGAGCATATTACTACTCAGCAAGCCCCAGCTAACTTCAGTTGCTGCTTCTTAAAGCTCTGGCTCTGTCTTGCAGCTCCAGCTCAAGATTTTCAGCTCATTGCAGTTCCACTTTGTTGAAGCTCTACCTCCAGAACTGGACACTCAGAAACAGTTGCTCCTGCTTCCTCCAGTACCTGCTGATGGACATTTTCCAGCATGTTACTGCTCAAGTTATTTGAAGTCATAGGTTAGTTCAGCTTCTGCTTCTTGAAACTCCATCTCTACACAGCACCTCTGGCCACTGGCCAGAAGAGTGGGAGCACTGGTGGGACAATGTGTTTTTGGGAGGGCACAGGTACTTCCATTGGGAAACAAAAGGTTCTCAAATCCACACACCCACTGCCCTCCCAAAAAGGCTGCCATGGGCTTCCTGGGAATCAGGAGAAAGCAGGGTGCAGGGTTCTAGTGCCTTTTGCAGGCACTCAGTTCATTTAATTGAATATAAAAGCCAGGCCAGCACACCATTGTCCCCATGGATCCCATCACAAGCTCTTTGTCAACACTGGCTGCAAATATCTGCCCTGTATCCATGGGCAGGTGAGAGCAACATCATCTTTTGCAGCATAGTGCTGTGAGTTCCCTTAGCTGCAGAAGGTAAAAGCTCTTTTTGGATGGCCTGTCACACAGTTGTCATCTCCTGCCCAAAGTCTTGTTTGGGTTTGGATTTGTTCTACACCAGTTTCTGCAGAAAATACTGCATGATTTGCATGCAGTAAATGCATGATGGGCAACTGATCAGTTCATGCATGGGCGTGCAATAGTTTCATGCATGAACAGCCCATGAAGTTATGAACAGCCTCCCATTATTTCACACGTGAATGCCCTAAAACTTCATGCATGAATGCCCAATTAGCTCATGCATGAGTGCCAAATTCAGTTATACCTTAGCATCCCATCACTTCCTGCACAAGCACTCAATCTATTGACAAATGAGCCTCGAGAGAGCTCAGGTGAGCACCCAATCAATTCATGGCCCAGTGCTCAGTCAGCTCACAGGAGCAGCTGTTTCTCATGCACCCACAGCACATGCACAAGTGCTATGCTGGGCAGAAATTTGCAGGGTTCAGGTCATTGATGCCACATTCCCACCCCCTGGCAGTTCTCGGTGCAGGTGCTTCTCCACAGAAAATTGGTTCTTTTTAGGGGCATCAAAAGTACATTCAAGGTCCCTGTGCTAGCCCAGAGCTGCACAAAGAGTCCTCCCTCTTTCTCCAGGGCATGGAGGGGCTGAAGAGCACAGTTTAGCAGGGGTTAACACATCTACCCAGCCCTGGGAAGAGGAAGAAAGTGTCTTTCCTTGCCCCTGTGCCCAGCACCTGACTTTGCCTATCAGAGTTCAGCACTGCTCTCATCTCTGCCTTTGCTTTCTTCAAGGGTTGTACCAGAGTCACACAATGTTGTGACTAGAAGAATTATAAAAGAAAGAAGAATTAGAAAAATTATAAAAGAAAGGCCTCATAAAATCAGGCCTGCTCTACTAAATTAACAGTTAGTCTGACATCTCTTCCAAGTGCAGTTAAGCAATTTGCAAGTTCTCATACAAAAACAATCCTGGTATGAAATGTTCCTTAACACAACCACCTATTCTTGGGTTGAAAAGTAAGTGCACCTGTGTAAACAGTAAGATCTGTTCCAGGAGAACTCATATAGGAAAAACATAAACAACCTGAATCTTAGCGCACACACACAAACCACTTTCTGACCAAACAATGAAGTAGCAAGAAAACTACCAGCAAATAAGATTTCAGAAAAGCTTCAGAAAAATCAGAATGGCAGGGAGAATACCTGTGGGTGCTCAGCTGTGCTGTGAATTAGCACATTTTGCATGAAGCTGTGAGTTGTTTGCTGCTTCCTGCATATCTGAGTGTTTATTCCTCCATGTATGAGCTTAATTTTGTGAAGAGGCAGGTTATGGCTGATTGTGCCAGGGGTTTATTGCCATTTGCTTTTCCTTCCCTTCCCAGAAATGTTTGAGAAGAACTGTGAGCTGAGAATACCAGGAGGGGCCGTGAGGGATTTACTGAGTGGGGTGACACCCCAAGACATCCATTTTGCCACCACAGCCACACCAGCAGAGATGAAGGAAATGTTCACAGGGTTCGTCTGATCAATAACAAAGGAGAAAAACACGGAACCATCACTGCCAGGGTTGGTTTGGGATTTCTTCGGATCTTTTCTACCTGTCTGTGGATGTGCAGCATGTCCAGTAGAAAATTTGCTCCTTATTTGTTAAAGTATCACAGCAAGAGTTTAAATGAGACCCTGCTTTAAAGCCTGGAGTGGGTTTTTTGATTATTCATTGTAGAATTCAAGTAATTACCATATTTTTAATGCCTGTAACCCATTCATGCTGCTGTGTCATCACCAGAAAAGATAATATTGGCTACCCACACATGATGCTAATGTTTCCTGCTCCTGATTTCCTCCCAAGTTCTGTTTCCTCTGCCTTGCTCAGTCCATCTCCTGCAGGAAGATTTCTGCAGGCTCTGTAGAAAACAAAGAATGTCAAGATTATTTTCAGAAGTTCCTATTTCTCAACTCTGTACGAAAGCACTGCACACATTGCTGTGCATGTGTCCACCCACTGTACATAGACACAGGACCAAAAAAATGAACAGCTTTTGCATTTCATTTCATTTCATTTCATGGTTGTGTTGAAGTAAGGATGTCTGTGGGATTTGCAGCTCCACGAAGAGAATTTTGAAATGAGTGCTCTCGGAATAGATGCTGTCACTGAGGGACGGCACACAGGGGTGGAGTTCACCACTGACTGGCACAAGGATGCTGAGAGGAGGGATCTCACTGTCAACTCCATGGTTTTGGATAAATTTGAAAAACAGTTATGTAGATGAAACAGTGAATTTGAGTTTTGCCAGTGAATTCTGTCTCTGTGTCAAAGGTTTGTATAAACACATGAGATGGTCCGACAGACCAGGTCAAATCACACAGCTTCTCATTTCCAAATGAGAGTGTTTCCTAGTGTCAGCCACATTTGTAAATTCATAGTCTGATTTTTCATTTCTTCTAGGTTTGGATGGGACACTGTGATTTCTTTAATGGCTATGAAGACTTGAAAAACAAGAAAATCAGATTTGTGGGGAAGGCAGGCAACTGAGAGAATACAAGAACATTATTTAAGAATCCTGAGATACTTCAGGTAAGAGGTTTTGCCTTTCCTTGATAAATAAACTGTATAAACTTCTTTCCCACACTCCAACACCTGGAGTTGCAATTAGGTGCTCTAGATTGTCAGTGACTTTACCTACAGGTCTTCATGTCCCACGATGAGGCAGCCTCATCCTGGAGCCAGTTTTTAACTTCCACATGAAAATTCAGAAACACTGGGGTAAAGTTTTCCCTTAGGGAGGGTTTTAGGGATCTCTTGTCTCTTGCAGAAGTCATGCATGGGAATGGTTTATTACCAAAACACCCCAAGGCAGTGTTCCAGCCACAGTCCTTTCTGATTCCACAGACTTCAACTGTTTAGGACCAGCAAATTCACTAACATAACATAGACAGCTTATAACTTTCTGTATTCCACTTTGAGGTTAACAGGGTTTTACTTGAGTGTGAGAATTCTGATTTGCTTGATAACCCTGGGTGCAGCTGCTGCAGCTGGGTTTGTCAACAGCTTTCTGGATGAATACCTGGACTTCAGCACAATGGAGAAAGTCCATAAATTGCTCTGAAGGATTTTTTTTAAATGTTTTGCCTGAACCCCAAAAAGATAAGCTACATGTGACTAAAACATCAGAGCTCTTTCCTAACAGCCCATTGCAATGTAAAATGCATGCTTTTCCCGAGCTGTTTACACTTGCTCCTTTCCCAACACTCCTGGAAAAGTTAGTTGGAAAAGACAGAATGTCACGTCACATCTACATTTGCAATTAAATGTTCTCTCTCCCTGTATAATATTCCAACCCCACAAACTGATCACATAAAACTAAACCCATTAATTCACTAAGTAATTTAATTTCAGCTGGCACTGCAAGCATCAGCCCATCTTACCCATTGTGCTTCATTTTTGCCAGTGCTTCTGTATCTTCCTGCACTGCTCTTCATCTCCCCAGCCATGCCCTCTGTTTTGTGCAAATGTAAAAACACTTCCATGTCATATGCTGCTGCAAGATCCCCATTCTCCAAGTACATCCAATCCCACTGCTGTAAAAGCATATATGGAAACACTGCTTACTTCAGAAAAATGTTTAAAGCTTCACTTGGCCCTAAGTTTCTACAAAGGGCTTTTGGATTTTATATTTTGGAATGTGCTTACAGTTCAACACATGCTCAAATATTTTTCCTGTAGAAGTGGGGCCCTCCTGTGGGCAGATCAGGAAGGCTCCTGAAGACAAGCTGTGCCCAAAACAGGACACCTGTGAAGGGGAGAGCCAGCCCAGACAAAAAGAGGACACAGATGCTTGTGCTACAATTGGATGCACTGCATAGTCTCCCACCAAGGCACAGATGGCTGGGGTGTGAGAAAGACTAGACAAACATTCCTGGATTCCCAGAGAATGACCACAGCTCTGGGAATCATAAAGTCACAGCGAAAAGTAAACTGATTTTAAAAACAATTTTCTGCCAGAAGAAGGGAAAAGTCATGGCTTACCACTGTGAGCTCAAAGTACACCAAGGACCAGGTTAAACTATGTAGAAGAAGAGAGATGCAAGACCATGCCTGTTTTGGCAGCTCCTGATAATTCAAATTATTTAGGCAATGCTGAATACTCTACTCTTGAGAGACCCAGCAGGAAGAAACTTTGTCATGCCTCTGAAGACAAGATTTGGCCAAAAATGCTGCACATTTATAGTGGTGTTCAGTCAAGTCTATATAATGAACATGCTTATTGTCTCTCTGTAGTGTACTGAGGTTGATAACCAGACCACAAGATAATTGAGAGGTGCATCACATTTGTAGTAACCTTTCATATTAAAAAGGTGGACACATATGGACACATGGCAGTGGGGCTGGAATGAGATAATCTTTAAGGTTCCTTCCAACCAAAGTCATCCTGTGATTTAATTAAGTTAGCTCATATTAAAAAGACACAACCTAGTGCCTGCAGGTAGCTAAGGCTGAAATGGCATTGAAAACCATAAGATGAAACAAGTACAAAGATGCAAGACCTGAGTCCAACAATGTTTGGGGAGGGGAAAAGGGGATCATGACGGTGAACAGGCTGGAGCTGACACAGCTGCAGAAAGGGTGGCTCTCCATCATCTGCCTTCAGGGAGAAAGTACATCAGGGCCAGATTTAACAACCACAGAAATCATCAGAAATTCTTCCACTAATTTTCCTTCCATGGGCTGAAATATGAAAAATCCACCTACCAACCTGACAGTGATGCCTTCAGCCAGTCACAGTGTTGGAGGTTAGGATTTTTCCTTTTTTTGAATTTTTTTTTCATTCTTTAGGAATTTTCTCCCATTGGTTGCCTAAGGGATGATAATCATGAAATTAAGAGACAAAGGATGTGGCCAAGATGGAGGGAAGTGGTACAGCTGGCTGCAGTCCCTTAACTGGGGGGCTTTCTCTTGGGAAGTGCAGAGACACCTCAGGATTTTGGCTGGGGGGTCAGGGGCTGAGCTCAGCCCTGTTCTTGGGATCCTGGGGGAGAAGGTCGTGGTTTTGGTGCCAGGCTGCTGCTGCTGCTGCTGCTGTGGGGGGAATTCGCTGCCACTGCCGAGTTCTGTCCTTCACCACCTCTCGTCACCGTGGGCTGGGCCTTTGCTCCTCAGAGCGGCCACGGAACCTTGGCACCCCCTTCCCACTGGGAAGGGCCCTCACCACCTGCCTGGGTGCCTCAGGGGAAACCCGGGACCCAAGCCCTGACCTGCCCCCGGGGGAGCAGCTCCTGGCTGCCTGTGGGAACCTGCCAGCCGCTGCTCAGCCCTGCTGTTTTCTTGTTTTCTGTCCCTGCTTTGGGCTTTTTGCTGCACTTTAACCCGACATCCCGGGTCCGCTCCACCCCCACAGCTTCTGGTACGGCTTTGGAGTTTTCACTACACTTTGTCTGCCACCCTGAGTGTGCCCATCTCTGCTGTTCCTGCCTGCTGCTCCGAGGTTCCTGCTGCAGTCCATGACACGGCCCGGAGGGGCCCTGAGGGACCCCGGCTCCTTCCTGTGGGTTTGCAAAGCAAAGCCCCTTCTCTCCTCTCCTCTCCTCTCCCTGTGCCCCGGCTGAGCCGCCATGACCGTGTGGAGAGGGGGCTGAGCTCGGCCACAGCGCCCCCTGCAGGCGCGGGGCAATCAGCGCACCCGCCCTGCCCGGCCGGGAGCCAACAGCGCCCCTGCCGGCCGTGCCCGGAACTGCACCCGAGGGGAAAGGGGCTGGCAGCGAGAGGAGGTGAGCTTGGGCTGCTGCTGCTTGTTTGTCTTGTTATACAGTAATATATTCTAGTAAAGAACTGCTATTCCTTTTCCCATATCTTTGCCTGAAAGCCCCTCAATTTCAAAGTTACAATAATTTGGAGGGTAGGGGGTCATATATTCTGTTCCAAGGGAGGTTCCCACCTTCCTTGGCAGACACCTGTCTTTCAAAGCTAGACACAGCAGCAGCAGGAAACACTGCTGCCAGAATCAAAACCAAGACAAAGCTCCAAACTATGTAACAGACTTGAAATACAGACCAGAGGAGGTTCAAAGGTCACCTACTGATTCAAATAGGTCTTTCTTTGCCTCTGAAATGATTCCAAGCCTACCTGTTGTAGTGCTTTCATCTCTTCTCTCTTCTTCTCTTCTTCTTCTCTCCATCTCATCACACCCCTCCCTTCTCCTCCCCTCCTCATGAATGGACAGGCCATACACGTCCAACAGATCTATGTGCACATTCCTAAAGGCTTCTGACAACACAATTCTCACACTGTTATGGCAGCAGGTGATAGGAAATTACTCTAAGCATGTGTCTTTACCCTTCTCCAGTTTTCCCATTTTCTCCAGCTACGTCCAGCTACGCATTTCCCTTCTTCCTCTCTACCTCGTCTCCACCTTGCCTCCTCCCCTAAAAGCACCTCCCCACTCCCTCTTTTTGCTCCCAGCACAGAATAAACACAAAAGATTGGCTCTGCCCCCTGTAACAGACCCAATTAAGGACCAACTTCCCTGTAGCATCCACTTGAGCACAGGAAGCTTTGGTAGCCTACCTTGCTGGAGAAAGGGGCACCATGGCAGAAGGCGGTGGAGCACATCCCATGCAGCAGCTCATCACAGCAGTCCAGGCTCTGCTGCACAGAGAGAGCTGCTGGGGCTGCCTGGGATGCAGGGAGCCACTGACTGCTGGAGCAAGAGGGGCATCCTGGGATAGGCCACACCCAGCCTGTTACTGCTGGCATCTAACACCTGTAACTCCACCAGGTGCTGTGATGCAGCCACACAGAAAATGCAGGGCTGATCCAGACCTGCCTGCATGCAGTTTCCTTCCCCTCCACGGAAAATTGCACATTGAGGCGCAAGAATAGGGCAAGACATGATCCATATACACCAGGTATATGACTCATATAACCATCTTTTATTTGGGTTTCTTTTTTTTGTTTGTTTGTTTGTTCTTGTTTTGTTTCTTTTTCTTTAAAAGCAATGTGTTAACATCAGGTATTTTTCTACGTTTTCAGACTCTGTACAGGTCTTAAAAGGAAATAAGCAATGCTTAATGTACAAAGTAAAACCAGAAAACTAGAAAAATCTGAATAAAATGGAGCAAGTTGCTGTCAGGGATACAGTACAAATTAGTAATTAGATGTCATCTGAAGTGCAATATCACTGCAGTAAGGATGAGTCAAGGAATGAAATAAAAATACTCTATTTTAAACAAACAGTATATATATATATATATTTATATGTATATATTTTACAGATAGTAGACCCAGTGATATCTGTAGAATTGTAAAAACTATTTACAAATGACTTTTTTTAAACATTACATATACATCAGCACCATAGTAAGAAAGAAAAAAAACCCCAATCAACCCAAATCTAATAAAATCTATTCTCTAGTACTTGATCCCAGTATGGAGTATTTGGAGGAAGCTTTACAAAGACAACAGAGACTCGTCTTCACCACCATTTATCACCAAGGCCTGTATTTCCCTGAAGCACATCAGCTTGCATTGGCTGCTGTGTGGTCAGTGTGTGTTTCTCAGTTCCCCTTTCCCCACCTCCGTGTTGAGAGGTGAGCCCTGACCGCTCTCACCCAAGGCACGGGTGCTGTGCTGTCCCCAGCGCTGTCCCCTGCCCAGCAGGGTGGCTGCCTCCTCACCCTGTCACAGCTCTGTCACACAGGTGTGTGCCCTGTGCTCATGCTGACACACACAGAGCCACACCACCCCAGTCCCTTCAGGGTTCTGCTTCTCCCAATGTCTGCCGATCCCTCCCATTCTGACCAAGAGATGCTGACCCACAGGATGAACCAAAAACTTTGGCTGGTGCTCCCTTCCACCAAATTAGGGCCCAACCTGGCTCCTACTGAAGCAGCAGGCATGCTAACCACACTCATCATCTGCAGCAGGGGCTGGAATTGGCCCTTGTGCTGTATTTATAAAAGGGGTCAGCTAAAAGAGACACAATTAAAGCCAATTTTAAAAATGTAGCAGTCAGGGCAGGTTGGACTGATGGCTCACCTTGAGCACATTAAAAATGCAGCTTGTCCTGCTGCATTGCAGCATTTAGAACAGGTAATTCCCCCCAACAGGCAAGCCCAGCAAGGGAAATTGCTCAAAATGGAGCCTTAGCAGGGCACTGAGATGGTTCCAGACTCGTTTGCTCTCCCTCTTTAATGTGATGCATGTCTGTGCTTCACAGGGAAAGGCAGGACGTGAAACTGCCAAGTGTCAAGGCCCTCAACCTCCATGGAATTCAGGGACTCAGCACTTGGCATCGCTGGGCCCAGGGAGAGCAGCACAAAAGGAGGTGATCAGGAGCTGGGGAATTGGGACTGGCACTAGTACACTGCTGCAGAGCATGACTCATGGCTCACAGAGGCCAGTGCTAGGCCAGAGGGTGCTAAAACTCTGGACTGTGGGTCATGTTAACATGCACAACTATATAACCTGATAAGCAGCTCTCAGCTGAAAATACTAGAGGTAATAGGTTCCAGAAAACAGCCTCCAACTGCAGTTTGGGAACCCTGCTGTACATACTCAGAATGGCTGGTGACCTCAGTGTTGAGTGAGATCTATCACAGCTTCATCACAGGGCTGCTCAGCACTGGTCCAAAGAGTGGAGATAGTGATACATCCCTATTACCTAAACCTTATTTGGGCAGATCCCATGTTTGTAATATCAATTATTCTACCCATTCAGGAATGATCTTTACAGTAGTCCTTCACTGACTCCTACTCTTCATATACTGCAGTGAATTTTATTCCAGCAAACCAGAGAGATTAGACCAAACATATGTTTAAAACTGAATATATCACGTCAAGAGTCCAGACCCCCTGGGGTAATACTAGCTGCCAAACCTGCACTTTTCAAGAGGGGAGGAGAAAGTCTTCCTGTGTGCCAAACCCTCACTGTATGTTTTCTCATGCCTGTTTTCTCCTCCCTTGCCTGGCCCTTTGTGGCCTGCCTGAAAAAAAAAAAGTGCAGTCAGCTCAGCTTGCTTTACACTGAAGGAACAGTAGGAGAAGGGAGTGAACTGAGAACATCCTGGGGATGAAGGAGAGGGAGGGACCAGCTGAAGAGCTCTGCTAATGTCTCTTGGTACCTCTCAGCCCTTCAACACCCCAGGCAGCTGGGCCATGGCAAGCCTTCTGACTTGGGAAGCACTGTTTCAAGTCCCAAGGGGACTAAGCAATTCATTAAGTTAACCCACCACTAGGCTGTCTCCAGCAGCAATCTGTCCCCACAACACTGCCAAATTTATGTTCTTCTATGCTTGTAGTGGGGTTTACCACTCTGCAGCGAAAATGGTGACCTCCCTGTGATGGTTTAGGTTTGTCATGTGAGTGGTGCCCATTCCCTTAGGACAAACCACAGCCGGCCCCATCAGCCTGGCCATGGCTCTCCCAGACCTGCTTGCCCCCGGGGTTAAGCCCCTTTCTTTTTTTCGCCCCTGGATATCTGTAGACTTTGCTCCCAGCTCTTCCATCTGCTTCCCTGGAAGCTGCAATGTGCACAGTCATAGAAGGTGGGAGATATCGGGACCACCCCACAACACTGTGCAATGAAGCCTTGTTTTAAGTGGGGAGAGAATGGATTTTCCCAGCCAGATGCATCAGCTGGCTTTTCCAGTTTCCCCATTCTGCCTCACACACACACAGAGTGGGCACTGCCACATAACAAAGATTGCTTGGTGACAGTTTAGGGATGCTGATGTTTTCATCGTCCCCTGAATCTTCCAAAGTTGGCTACAGATCAGCTCGGTTCACACGATCAAAAACAAAAGAAAACAAAATAACCCCAAACCAACACAAACAAAAACCAACAATCCAGGGATGGGGAGAACATCTGATTCCCTCTTTGCTTGTTCAAACATAACAAAATGTAACCAAAGCTCCAGACTATACAATCCCATTCACTGGGGGTTTCCAAACAACTCATCAAGTTCTTGAATCCACTCATCCCCTGGTCCACTCTTAATAATGGAGTCTACAAGGTCTGTGCCCTCTGCTAAACTGGAGAATGACCCCCCTGCTCCTCCATTACTGTAGTTGTAAGATATGTCCTGAGTGGGATTCCTCTCATAGGCCTGACCCTGGCCACTCTGAGCAAAGGTACCACCTGGCATTTGCTGCGTTGGGGGCTGGCTGAAGCCTGACATGGCAGGGACCCCTTGGTTTATTGCTGGCATCACCATCGGCCTGGCCTGGCCAGCTGCCTGTTGCCCAGGTAGTGGTTGCAATAACTGCCTCCCCAGCGCTGGGTTCAGAGCTCTCACTGTCCCACTTGTGTCCACAACTGTCTGATTGAGGCCCTGTGGGAAGTGCTGCTTGGAGAGCCGTGGCTGCCCGGACGGCATGGCGTACGTGGTGCCGTTGTTGAAGGGCCCCATTTCACCACTAGTCCTTCCGGGTATGCCTTGCAAGCCTCGCTGCTGCCAGTTCTGTGTTCCTTGAGGGACAGTCCCCATCAGGTTTTGAAGTCGTGGTGCTTGTGGCCTTGGCAAGACCTGGCCCACAGGTCCTTTCATCTGCTGCTGATGCTGGGGAAGAGCAGAGTTTACCAGCATGTTCTGACCAAAACCGCCAACCATTCCCACTGCTTGTCCAGAGGCAGGCTGCCTCGTTCCCTGGCCTGCGCTGTGTGCCATGTTCATGCCGCTTTGGTTTGGGTGCTGCAACATTTGGCTCATCCCTGTGCTCATGCTGTACATTCCTGGCTGGCTGGAAGAGGCGTTGCTGTAAGGAGTCATGCCCATATCCGACTGGCCCGCAGTGGTGGGCAGCGTGTTCGGGCTCTGGGAGGGAGCCATGGCCATCATGCTGGCGTTCTGGGCCATCATTCGGGACGTCCTCATGCTCTGGAGCGCTACTTGGTTTCTCACAGCCACTATATCCTGGGGTGAACCTGCACCAAAAAGGGAGGAAGATAAGAAAAAGCCCACCAAGCCTGTAAATCTTAATTAATACACTTTTGCATAAGAGAGAATCTGCAGGGGCATCCTCAGCAGCCCTTATCTTCTTCAGCTACACCTAATTCAGCTTCTAGCAAGCAAACGGGAAAACTTCCACCAGTCTTCTTCATTAGCAGCAAAGCAGCTGAACTTCAGTTTACCATTTGAAGCACTCTTTTAAATATCTCCATTGTCTTTCAAAAGTAAGCCTTGAAAATGGAAATGTCAGTCTCAGAAGGCCAATCAATTTTTTAATAGCTCAGGAGGCATAAATGAATGGATTTTCTATAGCATTGCTACTGATTAATTCTATGGAAAGAAGAAAAATCGGGTTTTTGTGGACAATTAAAGCAGGGAGAGTGTATTAGTGAATCAATACTATAAGCACATTTTACTTCACCTTAGGCCAGTGATGGGAAACCAGAAAATCCTAGCCTTGTTAAATTCCACACTGTGACAGATAACTTAACCATGCTTGTGTCTTACTTTCAGAGGTAGGGGGAGCTATTGATTTCTGGGAAGCCAACGTCCTTCTATATGTACTATCTTTAAATAAAAATGACTACTGGAGCTCAGACTATACCATGGATTTATCGTGTATTTGAGTCACTACCAAATACAACAGTCAGATTTGAGTCACTAACTAAATAGTCAAATTCTTCAGATTTGAGTCACTGACTAAATACAACACTCGGCAGGTGAAGCTTGGAGTGCATGAGGCACACAATTGCTCCAGGCTCAAATGTTATTAAATGCCAGGTGTAAATATAAAATCATTGCTTAAGATTTCAGAGCTGTACAACAGAATCTGAATGTTCTTAAATCAGCTCCTCTTTGTTGTCCCTCAGTGGCAGACAACATCCCTGAACATCTGTGGGAGTGGAAAACTCTGGTTCCTGTTATTCCATGAGAAATGGCTCTGGATAAAGGAAACAATATTTCTATACATGGCATTCTATTACTTAACACAGAGGTTAGCTACAACTCCACTTTCTGCAACACCACAAGCTTCTGATGAGTGCTTTTAGCTCCAGCACACAGCTAAATGAAACATTTTGTAGTGTGAAGTGAGACAGTCTGGATCTCACTGGAACAGGCCACATGTAGTGGCAGCTTTTACTCTATTCATTATCAAACTGCTTTCTTAATGATTGGCACTGGGGTTCCCTTGATTTTTCTTAACTTAAATCAGCTCCTTCACTGATTAGAAACAGTCTTTTTACTCCAGCAAGTGCTTAAGACACAGATAATGTAAAAATCTTAATGCATCTTTAGCTATTTTTTAATTGAAAATGGCAGTTGCAAAACTCCAAAGCAGTCACTAACAGCAAGTGGTTCATATACTACTTTTGTTAACTACTGTACTTGGCATAAGTGACACGAGATCAGACAAGGAGTAGTTAAAAGAGAGATGCAACAGATTTCAAGGTTTTAGGCCACTTTCTGGTTTCATTTACACATAACCTACTGCACTGGATTACATTTATGTGACTAAAAAGGAAAAAAAAGTGAATTATTTAAATTAGTTCATTTATGAAAATGAATTCCTCTGTCAGATTAGCCTAAACTCTCTTCCCTGTCTCTTTTAAATAATACATACAAAGGCAGTGTGTCAAAGAAGCATGAATGCAGAGAGATTGTATGTGTGCATCTCAGTGGATGGCTGTGCACACACTTCTTGATTTTGGAAATGAATTACTGGGGGAAAAACGTAATTTCATACAGAACTTATGGTGCCAGAGATAAAAATGAGGAGGTGATTAGAAGAAGCCACCCTGATATATGCCAGCAGAAGATGTGGCTGCCTGTTCACATCCTGGGAACCAGAATGGCAATGTGAAATGTCCAGAATTGCCTCCCTTGTCTTCTGTTGTATCTACATGATATTATCATGAATATACAGCACAGGTGTGTGTTCATGTCATGTCTATATAGAAATCATGGTTAGTGAAGACATCCAGCCGATGCTTTGCACCTAAAAAGCTCAGAATTAACTTCTTTTCCTGAGCCAAAATGAGTGTGCTTATATTCTTCAGTTACCTGGGAGCACATCAAAATAATACTCATGCTTTTTCTGAGATCATTAAAAAAAATCTCTATTTACATCTCACTGTGTTTCCCACACCTGACATTTATCAGTCCCTCCTCCAGATAAGCATGACCTCTCTGAAATTCTCTACTCATCCAATTAGATAAAGTGGAGAATGAAGGAGGGGCAGAACCAAGATACAGTCAGAAATGCTGGCAGGAAAAGAACCTCATAAGAGTAGAGGCCAATAAGATATATCCATTAATGAATCTGTGACATCTGGATGTCAAAGAGAAAAAATGTCAAAAAAAAAAAGATAAAAAAACCACAAAAAACAAACAGTTTTCACTGAAGGGAGCAGAAAGGAAAATATTAACTTAACTGAATATGTTAACTTGGGCATTCCCCTTTGGTAAAACATGTGGTGTGTGCAACAGCCTGTACTCCTCTTCTGGCACATTGCTTAAACCCTAAGAGTCACAAACTAAACAAACTTTCACACGTTTGCTATCTTAAACAAAAGGTAGGAAACAAAAGGTTTGCTACCTTAAACAAAATTGACTCCAAAACAGGAAAAACAATTTGAGTTTTACCTTGGAATTGATTGACCTGCTGCACTGGATATGGGCTTCGCTGTTGATGCAGATGCTGCCGAGGCAAATGTGACTGCTGCTGCATCTGCTGAAAATGAAAGATGGAAAGAAAGCAGAAGAGAAAAGAGATGATTAATTAATTAATGGGCTGATGGCAAAACTGCTGAACTTGCTGAACTTGCAGTGGTTCTTATCTGGTGAGGTGTTCTGGAGAGAGAGGCAGTCACCTGGAGAGTCCTCCTCAGAGCACTCAGCACTCAGACTCTTTTTGACTCAAAAAGGAACATGTGCTGAGGCCAACATCATGGCTACTTCCTTACAGCCATTTCATCCTGACCTCTACACCATGAGCTTAACTGTCTTCAGGCAGAAAGGAGAGACAAATATGTGAACTAACTTTGCTCACCTAGGTCTAAGGGCAACTGTAGCCACACACACTTTCCTTCTCTCAGTCCTGCCAAGGTCCAGAGGTTTATGTTCCTGGTGCAAGACTTTGCTCCATGTCTGCACTTATAACACTCAGCTGCAAGGATTACTGCATCCTGAACCAAGCACTGCAGCCTTGGAACATTCCTGAGCCAAAAGAGAAATGGATTACTAAGGCACATTTCCTTTTGTGCTTCAGTGAATGATATTTGGGGAGTAGTGACTGCAAAATGCTCCCTTGATCCAGACCACATTGCTCCTCTCTGGTTGTTTTCTATGAATACTTGTGAATATTTTAAAACAGAATTAAGGGCTGATTATAAAAACAGAGTTTTCAGATGCTAAGGTGTACTTAACTGAGCACTTACTGAAAGGGCATGTCTTGGAGCATCATCTGCAGCTGTACAAATACTGTGTCCAAAACCAAAGATGAGTAACAAAGGTACAAGAATGGCAGAGATAGGAAAGAAGGAATCCCTGCATTCATAGGTATGTGTTACACACTATCAACAAGAAAGAGGGACTCTTGTTAGGCAGAAACTACCCCGAAGCTAGGAGCCCGAGGACTGTGACTTCACCACTTATCCTCTCTGAAAAGTGTGTCAGAACACTTGACAGCCTCAGCCTTGTGGCTTTTTAACACATTTAGGCTTGCCTTCAGCATTTAAGTCACTGACTGGCTCTTGGCTTTATGCATGTGAATTGGCCCAATCCATGGGATGCATTACTGCATCCTCATTGTCATGCACTTGTTCACACTTGAATCAGTTCAGGCATCTTTATCCTAAATATTTCTAGGAGCATCCTTCCTGTTCACTGACAGTAAATCTTTCTGTTTCTCAGGAGCAACAAGACAAAGGCGGGGAGACGATCTGTATTTCTGTGGCTACATGGCATGCATGTGTTCTAACACAAATTTAACCATATGATCTTAAGCTGTTTATCCTTAGCAAGACAGGAGAAGCAAAGCTTAAATCAGCTGCTGATCTACCAGCACATTATCTAAGTAATATTAGGGGGCTGCAACTTTAAACTTGGGTATGATCTTGTAGGAACTCAGCAGTGTGACTTTCCACTGGCTTTCTCTTGGGCTGCTTTAAAACTGCAGCTGAATTAAGCACACACCATCATGTGCAGTTTAACATCCACATTGCAAAGCTCAGGAGCTCAGGAAGCTGGGTGATAGCTCCAATGCAGCTCTTCCACGTTGCCACTGCCAGAGGTGGTTTTACTGTTCTCCCACTTCAGTCTCTGGCTCTCCCCTTGCTGCTGTCTCTCCCTTGTATGACCTAATTGCTCTTATTAACACTCAATAAATCAGATTAAGGAATTGGTCTGGGTAAACAGTAACATTTTTCTTTGCTAAGTCCTCTTTTCACCAATGTCCGTTCTTTGTCCCAGATCCCTGTGCAGCTGTGCACAGATTTTGCCAATGCAAGACCACAATCAGAGCTAGGAGAGAGGACCTGTGACTGTAACTGCAGCTGAGTCTGCTTCTGCTGGACTAAACACATCATTAGCTGCCAGGTTAAGAGCTAATTTTTCCAGTGTCTAAAATCCAACGTGACTATCAAGCCTACTATAGGAAACACGGGTAATATTTGCCAAGCTAATGGTAAGACTGATACAGTTGCCTCTTCTTTGACAACCACTACTGAAATACCCTGACAGGGTATCTGTATCTCTCTGATCCACAGAGAGAGAATTCTTAAATCTAGAAGGAAGGGCTGGTGCTGCACTGCCTGTAGCGCTCAGGCTCATCCCAGCATACATTGGAGACAGACTGTACATACTGTACCTGCTCTGCCAAGATCTGCTGCTGCTGCTGCCTCTGCTCTCGGAGAAACTGCTGTTTCTGCTGCTCCATCACATGGAGCTGTGCTCTCTGCTCGATCAGCATCTGCTTCATGATGGCAGCCTGGGGCTGGCTCCCGAGGAAGGGCCCCCCGGAGCTGGTGCCCGTGACTATGTTGCCGGAGCCTGCCGGGACGGACGGTTGCATGGGCCCTGTGGGCCGCGACAATCCCACCTGGTGCTCCTGTGCAAAGAGAGAGGGAATGCCTTGTTACAGGGTGCTCCACAGGGGAGGGAAAGCACAGCACACCCAGCTGAGGAGGCACAGAGTCGGTGGGTGAAGCCTGAAGACTGGAGAAAGTGAGTCCTTGGAAAGATGTTCATGGCTTATGACCGAGCCATGGACTGCTTCCCGCAGGGAACAGATTTCTCTTTTTTCCTGGAATTCCAAGTCCCTCAGGTAAAGTAGGAGCACTTTATAATTAATTAACAGTGAAATAATGAAGTTGTGAGCTAAGTTTTTTTCATGCTTCAGAGTCATGTTTTTCTAAATTTTTCTCCCTTCTCAAGGAGACAAGTATATTTTCTCTTCCTTTCCATTTCCCTCTCTTCATAACAGCAATATAACATAGCCCCTGGATTGAGGAGCCAAGGTGTTAGTTGCACACAACAGACACTGAGAGCTGGCAGCACTAATTCTTCTCCAGAACCTCCGTTGAGGATTGAACTCCGTTATGTGTTTATTCAAGATTTATATCCTGTAGCACTGGACCAATGTGTGTGGCTGGAAAGAATCAGGGCAAGCGCCTTCCCTGCACAAACCCCACTCTCTCTTCATGTTCTAAATCCAATTTGCTGCCTTTTAGTGCTGGGAAAAGCACCGACGAAAGGTCGGGAGGGAAATCCCAGCCCGCGTCCCGGCGGAGGGACGGGATGCGGGTGGGGATCAGCGAAGGCTGCTACCGGCAGGTGGCGCTGCTGCCCCGCGGCCGTGCCCGAGCGGGGCCGGTGAATTCCCGGGGCCCCGGGGAGCATTCCCGGGAGGGGCTGCGCCTTCCGAGCCGCCCCCGCCCAGCCCGGCGCTGTCCCGAGGCCGGGGCAAACGGGACTCCCGGCACCGCCAGCCCTTCCCCAGGGGCCCGGCCCGGCACCACGCCGCCCTTGATGCCGTATTTGAAAAGCAGCGACTGCGTGCCCGGTCCCCAGCTTGGGTGTTAAGAGCCCGTAGAACCTCTTTAACTGATGAATAGAGACGACAGGTACTTATTCAAAGCCACCGACTTGATGGGAAAGGACGTGTATCACTTTAGAATCCTTCGTGCAAAACCTGGCGGGGTGAGGTTCAGATTCACCTGCCTCATTGGGCGTTTGAGTTATGTCAGTCACTGCGGGGTCTGAGCGTACAGAAAGGTGATCTTGCAGCACCCAGCCCGGTCGGGGAAGGGGTTAAGTGCAGTGCTGGAGTGTAGCTTGGGGAATGAGGATCAGCTTTTAGGCATGAAAGTCATGTTTTCAAGGACCCTCCTAAATAACAAAATACAGTTTGCCCACATCTCTGCTTTGCACAGATATTCCCTGAAGGGCTCTCTGCTGAAAGGCAGCTCTCCAATATTTAGGTTCTTTCCCTTTTTAACATCTGTTTGGTTTGAAAGTTCTCTCCCTCCTCCTCTTTCCACTTCTCCCATCACTTTGCAACCTGGTCAAGCACAGTCCCTGCAGCATCCTAAGGACCAGGGCTGCAATAGTGGCTGGGTCTCCCCCAAGCTGGGGTCAGGGAATTGC
The DNA here is from genome assembly GCA_024734555.1 of Trochalopteron elliotii. NCBI lineage: Eukaryota > Metazoa > Chordata > Aves > Passeriformes > Leiothrichidae > Trochalopteron > Trochalopteron elliotii. Next base: position 2,125,776 of record JANPWX010000008.1, on the reverse strand, counting down.
TAACGATCCCTCAGCTGCTCCTGCACTGAACCCTTCACCCACGCCTGTCTCTGAGCTCCTGCTTTCTTTGCTTTGGGGTTACACACACATTTATTGCCTGTCTCCAGCAGAGCTGATGGCAAAGGCTTTTTCCTACCACCCCCTGGCCCTCCCCTGGCTTCTGATGAAGTCATCAAGCTACCAATTACATAACTGATGCACAGGACTGTCCTGTGTTATACTGGGATATGGGCCAACTGTTTCCATTTATAGACAAAAGCAGGGCCACTCTGCCAAATAATGGAGCCTTTGCTGCAGCCACTACAAGGCAAAGAAAAAGGAGGGGAAAACCCCAGGAGCCAAAGGGCTTGCTGTGAAGTGACATCCCGTGGAGCTTCCTCTGCGAGCTTCAGTGCACAGCTGCCTTTGGGGCTGCAGTCCAAGTCCTCATTGAATTGCTTTAAAAAAAATCTTCCTGCAGAACTCCTGTCCTGGCTCTTAATGCACACACAGGTATAGCTGAGGGACACGCTCAGCCCAAGCAGAAAGTACTCCATTCTTTGATGGATTATGTTATAAATTAATTCTGGAGTTTAAAAGGAAGAAAGTTTTGAAAGGTGCCCCACCAGCTGAGATGAGCCTGGTACACTGTGGAGCAGCTAAAGGAAATAAGATTAGCACACAGGTGTCACTTCCAGTGTTGTGTGTTTAGTCATTTCAAGGTACATCATGAAAACTTCCTGTTTCTGTTAAAGGCAGGCCTTCTTCATCTAGACCACCCTCCTGCCCAAAACATTAATTCTCCTTTCCCTTTTTTTCTTGGCAAAAGCTCTTCCCCACTAATGATGAAAGGCCCTTCTGAGATCACTGAGAACAGCCCTGGGTTGTGTGTCCTGAAAACAAGAGCACAGCCCAGGCAAAAGGTCTGTGCAGGCAGGAAAATGCCCCCTAGCACCTGAGAGCAGAGCTCTTTCCCCAGAGCTTTAGCTCTGCAGCCTGGCACTGCTGCTGTTATCCCCTGAGGGGAGTGTGTGGAGATGACACCTGGCAATGGGCTATGTGGCAGGGAACTGGGGATGGAGGAAGCAACACAGGACTCTACAGGGCTGCCTCTTACAAGCCATGGCAGCTCCAGACCCAGATGCTGTCTCACCACAGGAGCAGAACACCAAGTCAAGCAACTCAGGCGAAGTGCAGAACTTCCACACTTGCAAAGCTTAAAAACCAAACTAATCCAAGCTTCACTGACAACCCTCTTTGCTCCTGCTGTCTCATCCTCCTACTGCACCCTGAGCCTTCCTGCACCTAGACTTCCTGCTCCACCTCCTCCTCATTCCCTGCTATCCCCTTTCTCCTTCCTACACCCTCTGCCCAGCCTCTGCATTTTCCTTTCTCCACTAACAGGCACTGCTGTCTCTTGCTTCACTCTCCAGTCACCCCCATCAGCACCCAGCCTGTCACCCATACCACCCATGCTGGTTTCCCAGTGGCCCATGCTCCCAGCTTGGCTCACCCTCTAACTCCCAGGGATCTGCAGTAGCAAGGGAACTGCCCAGTTCTTTCCCCCAGGGCCCTGTGCTCATGGGTGCATGTGGGCACCTGTGTATGGGGGTGCTCTGTGGGCAGGTAGTCCATGAAGAGAGTGACAAGATGCCCTGGAAGGGGAAACAGGGATTGTATTCTCAGGTTGTGGTATCTGGGAAAATGGTACAGTGTGATTTTTCATTTTTCCCTCTGGCTCTTTTCAACACCACCCAAGGCCACTGTGTGCTGCTCTCAGGCTGCAAACAGCTCTCTCCTGCTCACAGTGGCTCAAGCACAGTCACAGTGTCACTGTTCCAGTCAGGAGCAGTGGTGCTGCAGCTCTGCTGCAGGGCCCTCACTGAGGGACAGGTGAAGAAGCCAAGAGCAGGCTACAAAAAGGGAGGATGGTGACAAAACCTCTCAGCTGTGACACAGAGCGAGTTCAAACACAGACTGGTCCTGCCCCTGCAGCCTCAACTGTTCACTTTTAAGGCAGCCCGGGACAGAATTAAGAGCTTGGCCCCTGGACGCAAAAGCAGGTATTGAAGGAATCAAAGAGCTGCCTGTTCACAGAACCAAAAAGCAGCCACTGCTTCCAAATGGTCAGCATAACACACCTGGACAGGTTTGTAGAGCTGCAGGGCACCAGGTAAGATGAACTTGTGCAGGGATGTGACTGCTCACCTAATGCCTCCACGGGAGCTGTGCCCTGTGGGATAATCCAATCCTTAGTTAAGCACCAGGAAGATAAATCCTGTGCCCTCCCAGTGTATTTCCAGGGCTCTACTGGAGTGATGGAATACTCTGCAGGAGCTCAGACTAGCGTGTGATATGTACAGTTAAAGGATAACAAAGGGGAGTGGAAAGGAGATTTTCCTCTTTGTCTCAAATCTTACGTGTCTCTTCCTTATCCTGCAGTAATTTATTCCTTCTGCATGTCATTCAATCCCCCAACTGCAGCTAAAAGCAATCACACAATTTCCTTTCAGAACAAGCAGAACAAGCACCAGCTAAAGCCCCAAGAACCAGGCAGGGACACCCAAGCCTGCCCATTATCCCTCTGTGCACAGCCTGATTTATGTGGAGGAGCCAGCTCTGCTCCTACTGAAGGCCAAGGGGCCAACGTGGCACCTCAGGGAAAAGGGGGCTGATCCAAGCAAGTACTGGCAGAAATCAGCAGAGGATGGGTATTCCACATCTGGGAACAAAAAGCTGAGAGACACATAGACTGGGAAACAGGGTGTGAATGTGTAAAATGGACAAACAGACATAATTTCCTGTGCCATTCTGTGTCATGTGAGCAAATGGATATTGAATATAAAAAGCAAATAGAAGCCAGGAGGTAGCTTATGCTGCACACTGCATCAGAAGAATGACACTAGAAAAATGTATACAATCAGACATCTACGTTTTAGAGTCAAGAGCAGAAAAAGTAGACAAAAAATGATTTGTGGCAGAAAATGCCTGCCAGCGAGTGACTTAAAGACCTCAATCCATTTAGCTTACCACAAAAAGCACAGAGAGATGCTTTGACCATCATGGATAAAAATACCTTAATGAGGGAAGAAATTCCATAAAGAGCTCTTTTATCCAGTAAAGAAGGCAAAACCAGATACAAGGACTGGAAGCTGAAGACAGATTCAAATCAGAAAGAAGAATCACATTTTTACCCTCTGATTCCACTACCCATCAGAAATGTCAGATCTCCACAATTTGCTGTCTTCAAGGATGAATGCCTTTCTGGATAAACACAACACTAGTGCAATGGAATGGGTGTGATGTACAAGGTACAACAGCACTGTCTGCCCTCACCTGTGCACAGCCCTGAGCTGCTGCTGGGGACACAGGCACTGCCTGCATGTCTGTGTGTGTGTCTGTGTGTTAAGAAGGGGGATCTCCAGCCTGTTACTGGGATCAAATATATGACTCCATTTCCATGCACTAGGTCACAGTAAAACATCATCTCTCACCCAGTGTTTTCAGAGCAGCCTGAAAGCACATTCCTATACTCCCTCAGAAATATTTCTATTGAATTCCTTGTAATGTTGTGACTTATTGTGTCTCGCAGGGATCTTAATCCTCTCTCTAAATCAGACTGCCCACAGTAAAGCCACCTTTCTCAGAATGGTACCATCTGACAGAGTAACAGAATTACAAATCCATTCATTTCAGACTACTGGGGGTGGTTTTTGTCTCAGAAAAAAAACAGTGTATAGGATGAAGGAATGGAATACTCTGGTTCACAAGTCCAGCTCCAGCAGCAGGCTCAGCAGAGCAGATTGCTTCACCTATTTCCTCTGTCATCCAGCCTCAGGGAGGGGCTGCAAACCTCTCCTCTCCCTCCAGGCCCCCGGTTGCCATGGTCTTTCGTACAGTATCTGAGCAAACAAGATCCCTCTGATGTTTGACACCAGACCTCTGCATGCAGCCAATTTGTTTTTCCTTTCACCTCTCCTCGCCTGCATCTCTCCTCCCTGTGTTTTCCATACAGTTTATTCTGCCCACAGAATAAACAGGATCTGACAGACTTTGGTGTATTTTTGTTTTCTGCTAGGAATTTTCCAATATCTTCACTTCTGGTGATGAAGTAGGTAACAAAGGGCTCTAAAAGAGGCAACTGTTTTTCTAATTCTCTTTAAGAGCTAAGGGCCAGCAGAAGCTCTTCTCAAAGCCTGTGAGGAGAAGGGGGTTTGCTGGCACCTCCCCACACACCCACTTCTGCTCCAGCCCAGGGGTTTAACTCCACAAACCCTGAGCACAACTGATGGAATTCAGGAATGACAGGATTCAGGAATGTAGCATTTCAACAGAATGTCACCGAACTTCAACCAGCCTAAAAAAACCAGGATCATTTCCTCTTTTACAAATAATAGCTCTGGTGATTTCTCCCTTCCCTCAAGACAAAACCCTTTGCAGGGGAAATCATTCCTGCTTTCAGTTTTGCTTATCCCCAGTTTCACCAGCATACCATAAGACCATGGTATGGAGTGTAAAGATGTAATGGTTGGGTTTGTGCACTGAGAAGTATTCACTTATCTCAAATAGCTGTTTTCCTTGTAATTGCAATTTTAATTGGGCTTAAATTTTTTAGGAGGGAAAAAAAAAGTGGATCAGCCCAAATTCAAACCAAAATACTCTCTTTACATCCATATACATATTAAAAAAAAAAAAGAGGAATAAGCACTGGGCCCCAGGCAAGGCTGGTGGCAGGGAGGGAAGGAGAGCAAGGATTTGAAGAAACACTGAAGTGCCCAACCTTATATTTCAGGCATACTGTGAAGGCTGTAATTACTCCCCTCAAAGACTGCTGTGTGAAGCTGTGCCATCATGGCGTTCCACAGTGTGCCCTAGCACTCAGAAAGCAAGAGGGAACCTTCAGGGAGCAAAAGACAGGAGAAGGGAGTGGAAAACCCAGCCCACGCCAAAGCTTTTTCATGCCACATCCCTGCTGCCTTCTCCCACTTGGAAGCTGAGGGCTTCCAAGGGTACAAATCAGCCCCTCAAGAGGAGCTGTGACTTGCCATTTCACTGCCAGCTTGGCTCTGTCTTAGCAGATTTCCTGGGACTTTGGAAACTGGTCCTGGAGAAAAACAAAGTGAGAGCTGAGCTCATGGAAGCCACTGGACCCTGAAGCTGGTGCCTGATAGAAATTCTCCTGCTGCAGGTTTTAGCTTTAATCAATGCCCCCTTCAAGCCCATCCTGGAGCAGGAGGGAGGAAAGCTAATGTGAAGCGTAAAGATAATTGCAGCTAGAGAGCCCCTGGAACAAGGGAGAGAAGAAAAATGGAAGATGAAAGCAGGCAAATGGTTTAAGCAAACACTCACACAGGGCCAATGAAAAGGGGGAACAGAGGGAAAATGACACAATAAAAATAAATGCTGTAAGAGAAAGAAAAGCTTCTAAGCACACACAGGGAAAAATATGAGGCTTGGGAAAAGCAAAAGTGGAAGAAAAAGATGCTCTAATGGAGCTCTCTAGAACTTAACACTCCCCATTATCAGGCAGCCCCTTTCCTTCTAATGGCCCCAGCCTGTACCACATTATCACCTTGGACCCCATGGAGCTCACTGGTTGTTGAGGTATTTTGAAGAGCCTGGCTCTAGCTCACACCTAGCGGAAGCTGCCTGAAGTCTCCTGTGGATGACTGCAGAGATTTGGTTTTTTTTTACTCTAGCTGGAATTTTGTTAAACTTCCTCTTGGTTGTTTTGTTTGAGCATAAACAAAAGGTATTTTTTCACACTTAAAGGTGTTTTTCAGATCCTTTTCTCTGTGCTGTGATAAATTAAATCTTTCATTTTTAGAAATTCCAACTTGGCACTTGTGTTGCTCCTCAGCAAGCAGTGTAATTTGCCAAGCCTGAAAGAATCCTGGCTGAGAAATAAACACAGTGGGCCATATGCTCTCCTTCCCTTGTGCAGAAGGCACCTTACCTCAGAAATTGGGAAGAAGCTGCAATCACCCCCATGGTGTTGCTTCTGCCAAGGCAAAAAGAAAAATCCACAGAAAAATGTATGGAAAAGTAGCTCTCTTCCTGCATGGCTGCAGGGACCTCTCCTGCACTGTCCCTGACCCTGTGACTGGTCTGTGGCCTGGCAGAAATGTGGGGAGGGGTCAGGGAGTGTGTCCACCAGGTCCCTGGTGCTCACAGTAAAGCTGCAAAGCTGCAGTGTCTTCCCGGGTGTTTCCTGGCACAGCTTGGGAGCTCTCTGCAGCTCCCAGCTGCTCCTTTCACACTGCTCTCTTCTCCCTCATTCACACTGTGCCCTCAGGAGGAGATCACACACCAGCAGGATCAGGTGAAGTGAGGACTTCCTTCTGCACTGTGCCCTTACAGGACACAGAGGGAGAGTGTACCTTGGATACACAGTAACTCAGATCCCTGCTGGGCTTCAGCAGATTATCAGTGGGACTGATAAAAGCATTGGTGCTTATGAAGAATGTTCATCTGTACCTATTCATGCATAAATTCCATGATCTTCCTCTGCCTGACAGTGACTTCAAAGAGCTGGAATAACTCCCTTGCCTTGTTTTGCATGTGCTTGTCTGTGCAGCCCCTCTGGAGGTGGGACTTCCATCTCAAAACAAGAGCCAAGGATTTCCATCAGGTAGCCAGCAGGCCCCAGGGAAGTGGTCCAGCTGCCTGGCCAAGCAACAGGACCTTTGCTGTGGTTTCACATAACTAACTGCTGGTAAACAGAGCTGGTTGGGATGGAACAACCAGGTGTAGGGTTTCATTAGCCAGTTCTTTTAGCATCCTTGAATCCAAACAACCCAGACCACCTAATTCCAGCACGTGAAACTCTCTTGATTTTTCTTCCCTCTTGCATGTGGTCTTTGTGTTTCCATTAGCCACCTGACCTTTATTTTGGCACAGCCACCCTAGTCCCACTGGAAACTGAGGTAAGGCATTCTGATTTGGGCTGTGCCTAGCTTGTCTTTAAGGTCCTCGACATGTCTGACGCTGTATGGCTCCCTCTATTTGAACGATTAAGGAAAACCTCACAATTGAATTAATTTTTTTGCAAGGCCTAACTCAGCTCAGGTTTTAGAAGAACTGACTTGATCCCTAGAATTCCAGGTCTCTAAGGCATAGCCTGCTTTGCTGATCAAGCCCTTATTAATGCTCTCTGACGCTTTCTAGATGGCCTTGATATCTCTTAAGCTTTAAATTTCCTCTTTCTTTTTTTTTTTGCCTCCCTCCACAACATGAATGCTTTTTTTCATCTCCTATGCTGCCATCTTCCTAATGCCTACTAATCTTTGCCAACTTAACTAGCCCTCCCAGTGTAATCCCAGCTGCCTTTTTGTAGCCTTGGACTCACTTCTGAAGCACTGCCTTCACTGGGGACAGGTCTTTGCACAGGATTGTGTTGATCTCTCCCAAGAGACATTTAAAGCAAATCATGGTCTCCCTCGACCCCCACTTCCCATCCTGCCCAGCTCTCTGGTCCTGGCCACAGAGGAGGTGGCCTCATCAGTGGTCCCCAGCCCTTATTCTTGTCCTGGCAGCCTCACTGGGTCCTCTTTTCTCATGTCTCTTGCCCCCATCTGCCTTCTCCTTTTCTTTATCTCACTCTCCTCTCGCTCTTTCCCATTGCAGCACAAGCATGCTCTATCTTAATGCTTAAAAAAAAAAATCCAAACAACCCTTGACTCCTAGTGACTCTCCATTCTCACTCTCTATCTCTTCTCACTGTCAGGCCTAAGATTATTGAGTCTGCTGCTGCTGATTTGTATGATTTTGACTGAATTTAGGCTCCATCTCCAACAGATTCTTTTTCAAACAGGCTTTCACATCTCTCTTGTCACAGAACCAGAATCACAGAGTTTCTAATTTTCTTTGTCTGGCTGCAGCTCTGCACTACACCAGGCTCTCTGTCATAGCCTGTCAGCTCCTTCTGGAAATCTGGTCCTCCTTTCCCAGTGCTCCTACTTGACTCCAACACCTTCCTTTGCTTGCTCAGGGTTACTCAGACTAGTTTGTCACTGCTCACTCTCCCACCTGCTGCTGTTCTGTGGCTCTCTGTCCTCCTCCCTTGTCTCCTTTCCTTCTCCCTCGTGTCTCAGAGTGAGTTCTCCCTCTGTACACATTCAGGAACCTTCTCTGCACCAGTGACTCACCAACCTGGCTCTCTGTCCCTGGCCACTTTCTGTCTGTTCTGACTAAATCCATGCCCTGCCCCTGGGATTATCCTGTGGACATCTGTCAGCTCAAACTCAAAGTGGGCTCTCATCTTACTCCCTAGGCCTGCTCTCCTTCCTGTTCCCTCAGTCCCTGTGGGCAACACCATGGCCTGGCTGTCACTCAGTCCATGGCCTGGTTGTTATCTGTGCCCCCACACTCTGTGCAGTCCCATAGCCAGGCTCCCACTGCCTCACACCCTGACACTTGCAATCTTACCCTGCTTGTAGACTGCCCAAGTTCTGCTGTCCTGCTCTTTCTTTTTTGCCTGTCATCCTGCCTGTGCCATCTCTCTCCTTGTTGCTCTCTCTTGGATTCCCTTTACTCTGGATTTCCACACCCTCCCTTGCTCTCAAATTCAGCTGCAGCATATGCCACCTCACACATCATCTCTCTTTCACTGCTGAGACTTTCTGTCACCCCATCACAACCCACTCTTTTCCACATGTTACATTTTAGCTAGAAGTGCCTTCACGCTTTTCTGCCTGCTGGATCTCGTTCTTGGGAGGAGTCTCCAAATCACACAAATCTGACCCTGAACTGTGTCCTCAGTACAGTTATATTTGTAGAAGTTTCTGTCTCCATGTTGTCCAGAAGTCTTCTGTTTCCTTGTACTGCCTGGTGTTTTTGTCTCCCTGCATTATCTCTTATCTTACTCTTAGGTTAGAAGTATCTGTGGGGAAGGAAACATATTTACATCCTGCATCTGCAGAGAACCCAGAACAATGAGACTCCTAAACTGGCTCAGAGGTGCAATAAATAGTGTAACAAATCCAACTTCAATCTGCATACAGCTAAATACACCACTTTATATTCTGTAGGTGTGAAAACACCATTATTTCACTGTGCCCCTGCTTCACTACTTCTTCTCTTAAAGAACATAATATAAGGATGAGCTATCGTGTGCTGAGAAAGCCAGGAAATGTTAAGCTACAGTTCCCATGGCAATTGTAACTCAGCCCCCTCCAGTGCAGTACAAAGGTTATCACCATGTACAATAACAGGGGATGCTGAACACATGCAAAGTGACCAAATTACTGTCATGGCAGATAACCAGGTCTTTGAACTTCTGTGCAGGTAAAATCTAAGGTATTTACTGGGCTTTCAGCATTTAAGCCTGGAAATATGAAGTCCAATACCCTATAAATAAGTCAGAATTATGTTGTATAGCAAGTAGCTGATGCTGGCTTGGAGTCCTCCTTGAAGACACACAGATAATGGCAATAAGAAATATTTTCATTACTTTATGAGCTCTGGTAGCTGTCAACTGAGAGAGGGATCTGCCGATCAGAGAAATCTGGGGAGACATCAGTGTGTCAGAGTAAGTGAAAAGACTTGACACGGAAGGCACATTTTTGTTGAGCAATTTGCATTAGCACTTCTGGACAAATTCTACATTTCACATGCAATTCACAAACCAACAGCAGCATTGCTAATTGGTGCAGTTGCCACTCAACTCTGGTGCCTTGTTTGAGCTATCACTAACGGGAATGAAGACTACAGTCTTTCTTTAGAAAAAAAATGCAGCAATTATTTTCCAGACTTTGAGTTGCATTCCCCCTGCCCCCACTTTCATCCTTGTAATTTCATTATCTCAGTGACTTAAAAAGGACATGGAATAGAAAAATGCAAATCTCAGAAAAGTCCTGCTGGAATTATTAATTAAAAACACTACTGTTTGCAAAGAATGATGCCCTTCATTAATACACCCTGCCATCACTGTGAATTTGACCATGTCTCAGGGTCCCAATGCAAAGCTGTATGCATATCTGAAAAAAACCCCAGTAAGTGGCAGAGCACTGGTGACTCAAATGCCAGTCACCAAACCAAGGCTGTGCTCTGCAAAAATCTAAAATGCTGATGGAATGACACCATCTCTCTGCTCCCTCTTAGGTGATATTAGAAGTTATTTAACTGAAAACAGGGCAGATCTCCCATCCATCATTCTTTATCCTCTGTAAAGTTGAGTCTCCTGAGAAAAGGAAAAAGCATCCATAATGCAGCTTTCTATTACCACTGCTCAGAATGCTCAGGCAGCTGTGGCTCAGCTGAAGGAAGGTTTGGCTGACTCATTTTTGTAAGCTAGATAGCTATTTTTAGGGAACATTTCCTTTAGGCCCCTACAGTGTAAAATCCAAAGGAGCTAATGACATTGGCAGGTGCATAGATTGTCAGTGACCTCCTCTAGTGGAGCATTCACATTTCCTTACTACATTTTTTGCATAGTGTAGAGTGAAAAGGGGAACAACCTACAATTAAAGATCTTCCAAAGCAGCTTCGATACCTTTTCTATTCAAATGCTCAATGAGAAACCAATGTGCAATAGCAAAAAATGTAACAGCACAAGAAAAACTATACAGATACACCTAGAGCTAAATAAATCTAGTTCTAAAGACCTTGGTGCTAATGGTGCATTTTGGTTGCATCTCTACAGATGAGTAAGTGTCTGTAATGCACTTGCATTCTGACCCTGATCTTTCTGCAGCTGCAAGAATCCCATTCCCTTTCTTGCTCCCCTTGAGATCTCCTTGACCCCATCCTAAGGGTCCAGCCTGACTGTTGTAAAAGTCACTAGCAAAAGCCGCATCTTATGCACATCTCCCAGCCGCGCTCTCCTCAGAAAGAATAAGAAAAGCTACAAGTTAAAAAGCTACAAGTTAAGTAAGGAACTCCCAATCCTGATCACAAGAGGTCTGCCCTGGACACTGATGTTGCTTTATTTTCTGCAGTGAAGCACAAAGCAGGTTGTTGGGCTGTAGCAGCCTGTAGTACAGCTTTCTGGTGTAAGTACCTGTGCTTGGGCTTCCTTCTGCTACACCCTGGGTTATTGGCACAGCAGTCACTTTCCTGTGACCAAATCCTGATTTGGAGGCCCAATTATTTTGGATCTGACTGCACAGTGTTCTTGGTAGTCAGTGCTATGCACACCCCCTCTCCCCAGGCTGAATCAGTTGGTATTTGGGGAAACAGGGGCTGGCTGGGAGCTCTGTGTGTGGCCCGTCCCAAACACGGGTCCCTCTCTGAGCATCCCACCAGTATCCACCTGGTGAACCACGGAAAAAGGGAGGCTCTGAAATCCCCAGTGGTATGGGTTGCCTCCTTCCTTCCAGCTACTTTATCCTTTGTCTGTATTCAAAAGACTTCGCCCAGAGAGCTGATACCTCAAACCCTTCACAAAGCAAAGCCAACAGTGGCTCTGTGAAACCGTGGGCTGTACTTCCCAATGACAGAGCAGGGCTCCAATTTACCAGCACTGATGTCAGCTTTGAGTCTACAAAAACTGCAGAAGATAGCTTTGGACCTCTTAATACCTTATTTCTGATATGTGGAGGGACCAGGGAGGTTGCAGCTTCCCACCTGCTTAAACATAATTCACTACAAAATATCAAACAGATGCATTCAGCCCTTTGTAGACATATAATTACCTTATGTGTTCATGTAACACACATCTGTAGCATATTGGCAGTATGCCTAGTTGATGTGTGGGAGACTCCTAGGTTCAAAGTCTCCAGTGTTTCTTTTGTTCACTAATGAATCCTTCTTTTATTTAGCTCCACCTCCCCTTAGGTTGTAGCTGTAACTCTGTCATTAGCATATGATTTTTTTTTCCTCCAAAACTACCTACAACACTGCAATAGATTGGGTACCTAGTAGGAAACACCTAAATGACTCACAATTCTTACTTCAGACACGTTTAACAGGTTTGGCTCACTTTTCAGCAGCACTGTTGCTTCATTAGCAAACTTGGTCACCAAATATTCCCCCTAACACCATGTGAGGTGAGATCTCTGTGCCATATTCTAGCTGGTAAGCCGAGTTCATAATGTTTCAAATAAAAGATGCAGTCATCACTACTAGGAGCGCCACAGTTTTTGTGAGTCTCTGAAGATTCTAATCTTCTTCTTAGTGTCCAAAAATCAAAGCACTCGGGCATCTCCACGGTAGCCCCTGAAAATGTTGAGCTATATTCTTTGGGTGCAAATATTTTGCTGAATTTTCACTGGATTTAAACCTAACTACCCCACACCTGATTTTCTAGATACTACATATGAAAGCACACATATAAGACTGAGATATCTCTGGCACTGAGATTGGCAGCTGTGATATCCATCAGAACCACCATCCATCCCAGTGCTGGCATCTTTCTGGGCTTCACCAAAAGCTACCAAGTTCTGGGAAACAAGCAGCTGAAGATGCTGCTAAGGATCTGCTACCACAGATAGGCACAAATACAAAAAGTTTTTACCCATTTGGCTGTGAATGAAATGCAGTGGAGGTTTTAGAAAAATGCCAAGTTTATATCCACTGAGTTACTGTGCTGACTCAGTGGGCTCACTCCAGGTCTTTCCAAAGTTGCCAGGCCTCTTGTCCAAGACATTCTAGGGACTGCCAGAGATGGCCAATGCTCAGGGTGTGATCTGGGGCATTTCCTCTGTGAGAAACCCAGCAGTCAGGCAGGAAGGCCACACCACTGGCAGAAGTTTTGGGACTCTCCAGTGCTGTGCTGCTTTTACACATCATGGACATCTCTGGCAACTCAAGAGCAGCACTCGCCCTTCCTTGTCCTGCAGCCAGAACACCTCTGCACCACAGTAAGGCAGTTCAGCTGTACAAAATGGATTGGGATTGTTAGCATGGTGACACATGTCTAACTTTGTCAGACATCTCCAAATTGTAACAGTCATCAGACTTCAGTGTTCAGTTTGTCACTGCAAAAACATCAGCTCCTTAACAAGCACAACACATCAGCAATGTGCATTGTTGCCCTATACTCATCAACCAGAAGTATTATTTTTATTTAACTGTAAGTGGCATGTTTTCTTTGCTGGCTTCCTTCCAAATTAATCTGTTACTCTAAGATGAGGTAGTAGTGCATGTTTTCACTGCTTACAATGATACATTTTTCTCTTAAGAGATATAAACACACCATTGCCTGAAAAAGGCATGGTGACAATGCTCAGGAAAAAAACCCCAAGCATAAATAAACCTCATTCTTCCTCTCCTTGACATTTCAGAGACAATCCTGCAGCAAACTCCAGCTCCTTCGGCTAGCCACTAAAATCAGCAAAGATGCAAGCCAAGGCAGAGCTACAAGCCTTCAAAAGCTGCTGGGGGAAGTGGTACAGGAAGCTTGTGGAGTGGCCCTGTCTCCCTGCTGTTCCTCCTCACAGCAGACTGTGAATCTCTGTCCTGTAGCTCCCCATGGTGACTGGAAGTGCAGTGACAGCCATACTTGTCACCTGGAAGCACCCTTCCTTTGGAAAACCAAACAGCTCCACACTCATACAGATCAAAAGCCAAATGCAATGCAGAGGAGGAAAGCTGCTGCATCTGCAGGTGCTGGGCATGGACACAGCTGCTTGCAGGAGAAAATGACTGAAGATTTAAAATGGCAAAATCAAGGTGCACAAAATAAAGGACTAACTAGCTTTCTTTCATTCCCTCAAAATATTTCCTTATAATCTAAATTGCATGGCACCAGTTTGGCAGTTTTGGTGATCGTATGTCAAAAAAGACAGGGTCGTGTGTCTCATTTCCAGGTTTTTACTGTCATTATTCCTCACTAAACTTGGACTGCTTCAAAACTTACTTTCCCATCTTTCTTAAAGGCTGTAGCCTTGTACAAGTGAAAACCTATAACTTTTTCAGCAGCCAAAGTCTGCCTGGAGAATGAAAACCTTCCTCCGCCATAGTCACAGGGCGTTTTCTAGGGATGTACAAACCAGATTAGCACAGAGAGGTCCCAAGATTGGTTAAATATCAAACCAAAATTAATTGCCTAATTAATTGAACTAGGCCTCACCTCCTCCAGAATGACTCGACCTGTTCAGCACTGGAAAAGGCTACAGCTGACACTGCCCCTGTTTGTCTGGCTGCATGTCAGGCCGGGAAAGTATATTTAGCTCCAGTGTGCTTGCAGCATTGCATCTCACAGTTCCACAGGAAATCTCTGGAGTCAGAGCTAAAGATAACACTGCATACTCAGAAATTCACAGCCAGCTGTAAAAGTGGGGCTTCATTGGTGGTCAGAGTGCTCAACAGCCTCCTTTCAAATGAGCAAGGAGGCTGAATAAAACACTTCACTGTGCTGGGTTCACAGCAGGCTGGGTGCACCCATGGAGCCCAAAATAGCAACAGGGCTCTTCTCTTGCTGGGATAAGGCTGAATTGATACATCCTGTTCCCAATTCTGTGCTCATGAGTAGATGGGAGGGGGAGAAGTCTGAGGAGAGAGAACTGGGGACTAGCGCTGAACAAGCACACAGAGATCTCCTCCTCCTCTGAAGCTTTCAGTAATTTTAAGAGTTGTCAGATCCATTTCAAGAGAGAGAAATCATAATAGAGAGCACACATCAAACATAGGCTTTCTTTTCTATAAAGATTTTCTACGTGTGGGTTGTGGTACCAATTCCAGGGCAAGTGAACAGACAGAGAATCCTGTCAAATTCTTGTCCCTGATGTTTTTAAATGGCATTTTTCCCAATGTTCTCGTGGCCCCTGAGCAACCTCTCCAGCACTGGGCAAGCACGGGGCACCTTGGCCACTGTTGCAGCAGCCCTCTTGTTAGAGGGTAGAAATGAGCCCAGGCACAGACTTCTTGTTCATCACAGCATAAAAAGGGTCCTGGTTTATTCCTCTTTACAGCTCAGCCACCCTGACTCCAACCATTCACTGACTGCCTGCAGCAAGCTCCTGCTGGAGGTTTCCCCTGCAGCCCCTGACTGCTGGTGATTTCCTGCTGAACTCTGACTGCAGGGATCAGTTTGCAGACTCTGACTGCAGCTTTTACCTGGCTAGACTGTGACTGCAGGTTCCA
The DNA here is from genome assembly GCA_024734555.1 of Trochalopteron elliotii. Classification (NCBI taxonomy): domain Eukaryota; kingdom Metazoa; phylum Chordata; class Aves; order Passeriformes; family Leiothrichidae; genus Trochalopteron; species Trochalopteron elliotii. The sequence goes on along the minus strand of JANPWX010000008.1, from coordinate 2,110,773 downwards.
ACAACAGGCTCTGACTGCAGACCCAGACTGACCCCATAGCAGGGATTCTCTCCCCAGGATCCTGCTTCTTCATGGTCCTCTCATTCCCTCTTCCTCAAGGTTCCTCCTCCTTGATGATCCCCCCTCACCAGATAACCCACTCCCTTTTATCACACTTATCTTCATTGGATATAGATCTGACTCCTCAGGGGCAAGGTTGTATTGGGTAATTAACACAGCTGTTACTTAGCAGGGACAAGGTCACCTGTATTCCCTTCTCCTACAGGCCATAATCTCACCTACTGCCTCAGTCTTGAAGAAGGATCCAGGCCCCTTCACTTCACCACAGTTAAGGCATGAATACAGCACAGAACCTTGCCCGGCTGAGATAATGAAAAGGCAGGGTGCAAAAACAGCTCCTGTTTTCTGTTAGTAAGTGCTTTCTTACTCTATCTTATAATTTTTTCTCAAGTGATGGCTAGCTGACTGTTTGCATTTCATCTCAGCTTGGAGAATGCTCTGTACCATCCAAGTAATTCCAGTCAGCCAGAGCACACCTCTCTTTGCTTGGTGACAGGACAGCTCAGTGTGTTTATGAAGCAAGATCAAAAAGGAGTAAATGTAAACAAGTTGTCCCTCTTTGAAGAGCTCTTTGGGATCCAGAACATTCTGTCAATAGCAATGTAAGGAAGTACTGTGGCCTTAGGGTCCTGCATGCTGTTGATACAGGGGAAAAAAGGAACTATTTCAGAATCTTATTTAGATCAACCTGTTTTCTTTCAGGCAAAAAGCCTGGGGTGCCACCTTGCCTACAGCTGACTGGTCTCCCAAGAACAGATAAACTTCTTTGTTTCCAGACAGGTCATTAACTGGTGGAAAGGAGGCAGGTAGGTGTATGCAGCTTTAGGAAGTGTGCAGGATATGCTTTTGTTAACCCTACACAGGAGAAGATGTTGTAAGACTGGTGTTTGGCAGCCTGATATATTCACAGTGCAGATTTTGGACAAATCGCTGCTGTGCCTGATGCCTTAGCATCTCCACCCCTACAGAGCAGCAACAGTTCCTCTGATTCCAACAAACTGCCCCAACCCCAACAAGGCAACAGGATCCAACAGGAGCTAGAGTGTCAGAATGCTTTAGTTACATTCTCAGATAAAACGTTTTCTCCAAATTAAAGCCCAGAATTTTATTTCTTATCTGCATGCACCTAAACAAATCAACTGACGAAAGACCCTCCCTGAAGACAGAAGAAAGGCAGTAAATTCCTCTATCCTATGTGACTCCTACTTCCTTTAAGCAATGTCACTAAAAGCATAGGTTAAGGAGCAGTCAGGAGAAGGACAGCAGGACTCTTGGCTAAAACTGAGGGATTTGCTATGGCCCAGGCAGTGCCAGCTTCTGTGGATGCAGAGACAAGTATGTCCTTATTTCTGCCAGGGTGAGATGGGGCAGCAGAGCCCCACGAATCCATCAGGGTTGTAGGGAGCTGACAACTGTGTGTTCCTCCTTCAGCAAACTGCTTCCCCTTTGTCAGGTGTCACTTGAATGCTGCACACTAGCAGGCACACACCCAGCCCCTCCTCACAGGCACCTCTGCCATGCCAGAGCAAGGCTGTCATTGTTAGAAGATTTAAGGGACGATGTGGAGTTGAGGGCCAAGGCTGGCCACGGTTGTTGCTCTGGGCTGCTTTCAGCAGTGCTGATGGCTGTGGTGGTGTCTCTTGGGTTGTGCCACACCACCAGCCTCACTCACTGCTGCGTCCACTGGAAGCAAAGTTTAGAGAACAGGAGACCCCCCCAAGCAGGGGGCAACCCCAGAGATCTCCCGTGAGTGGAAGAACTGAGGAAGGTGTGGAGCTTTTCTGCACCAAGGCTCTGGTCCAGCTGCCAGATCATGTGCCAGGGTACGAGCCTGCTCTCCTGGGGTGGCTCTTCAGCACAGTGACAGCTCTGAAGAGCAATGCCCCATGATCCCAAAAAGTTGCCATGCCAAGTCATGACCTGAGTGGCAGACAATGGGAGTCAAGCCACAGTCCCCTGAGTGCGCACCAGATGCTTCAACTGCAAAACCACTGCTTTGGTTAAGCTGTCTACACCTGTCTACACTTTCTGTTATGCAATTTGCTTTGAGCTAGAAAGGCTCTCTTTGGATAATCCCAGCATTTTAGACCTGTACTGCCAGCAGTGCTCTCTAAGGGCACTGTTTAGGGAAGTGTCACGTACAAACGACGGAATCACAGAAGGCAGTGATGGAGAAGATCAGCTAGCCCGTCTCTCAGCTCCCATGAGGACTTTTTAGTCCAACTGGAATTACTGTAATGAGAGACTCTCACAGCACATCAATGCTCCTGAACAAACAATAAAAAGCCTGGGAATAGGAGGTGATCAAGAAGTTTGTGATATATGCCCGTTAGCAGACAGGTCCTTCTAGAGACGGCCTGGAGAGTGCTCTTGTTAAAAGCCAATTGGATGAGTGACATTAAAAAAAAAAAAGGGATACATGTGTCACTTTTCCCCTGCTTCCCCCTGGCTCAGTTCAGACAATTATGGCATAACTACCAGGGTTAAGTTGAAGCCTTCCACTGTGTCAGAGTATAAGACAGAGAGGGACACTCAACATCTACAGGTATTGAAATCTCATTTGCAGGAAGGGAAGGCATCCTCTGGCAGCTTGCTTTCACATCTGAAAGAAGAAAGTCAAAGTCAGTACAAAGGAAAGATGTGGCGGGTGTTTTTTCCTCAGTCACCTTTACCGGTGGTCTGTTATTTGCATGGCTGCTGGGAGAGGAGCCTCAGAGGCTCTCTGGAGTAAAACTGCCTTGCCATTTCACAAAAGGGGAATGTTGTCTTCCTGACAAGCCTCCTCATGATGAGCTCCATCAGAAGCTTTCCAAGCTAGTTTCTGTCAGAGCCACCAACCTGCCACAAGCCTGCTGGGTCCCAGCCAAAGGAGGGGTGACATGCCAGTGGGTACAGGCTGCACTGGCAGTGAAACCACACCCCTGCATGTGCAGCAAGGAGCCAGTCAACCACCCTCCCTGGATGCACTCCCTGAAGCTGCCACTTGGCAGAGAAAGATCTGGGAGCTTAACTTTAACCAGAGGTGCCTCCTCAGACATCAGATGCCTCTGAGTTTCACTCAGCTCCAAAGTGCTGCTGAAGCTTGGCAAACACGTCCCAGTGGGAAGGTGAGATATAGATAAGAAAGTGATCTGCAAGCTTCCAGAGCATGGGAGTTAAATGCCCTACTCACAGTACTGAAGGGGATAAGGAAGTGGTCAGGCTTCTAATGACTTGTGCCATACAATCAACAACAAGCTGTAAACACCACTGGAAGGTGCAGCTCCCTGGCAATCACTGCTTCTGCAAGAAACTCACAGAATGACAGGTTGCTCCTGGTTTCTGGAGTGCTGCAAATCTCAGTGCTGCAGCTCTCTCATGTTTCAAAATAAGGAGCTCATCTTGCCTTTCTCCACCACAGAGTTAAGCAGGGAAAGTATACCTGCACCTGGTTCTCCTCCAGATGTAAAACTTTACATCCATGGAGTACAGAAACTTGCTTAAAAAAAATACAAGAGCTGTAGTAAGACACTCAATCATCTGACTCCAGGAATCCAAGCCTTGGGACAAAAACCAACACCTAAAATCCCACAGTGTAACAACATTACCACTTGGCTTATACATGCCCAGATTCCAAAAAGGATAAACAGAAGAGACACCGTTCTCCCTGAAGAAGTCTGGGAAGGCAGAAACTTAAGGCAAAATCATCTAGAAATTGATTAAATTTATCTCTAGAGTTACCAGTGTAACAGAATGTTATGATGGCATTTAGTTATGTTTAGAATTGGAAAACAGGTTTTGCTTCTTTCTTAATACCCATTTCTTAAGACTTTTCCCCCAAAAGTTTAAGTGGTTATCTGGAGCACTGCAAGCAAAGAAATACAAGATGCAGCAGCCCTTTGCTTGCCCAAAATCCACTGAGATCCTGAATGTATTATACAGTGGGGATAGTATTTTCAGTGTGTTGTGACACGTGTGCAGAGTGTTACTGCCTCTTCCACACATGTCTCATGGCTTTCAGAGCAAAATTTGTTCTTGGACGCTTGCAGAGAGACCGTGCCAAAAACAATGGATGTGCTTGTACAATTTCAAACACCAGGTTTTGGCTTCCTGGAGGGAAAGTTTTTGTTGTTGTTTGGTTTTCAGCAAAGGCACAGGGAACCACCCTTCTGCAAAACAACAAATTACCAGTGTTTCCCTCAACCACACACATGCTCTGTGGAAACTTAACAAGATTCATTTAGGAAAGCAGGGATGGACTGTACCAGGGTCTGGAAAGGAAGCGTTTATTTCTTTTTCTTATTTTTCTCATTGTTAAATGATCTGCCTCTCCTCCAGGCCATGGTACACATTACATAGCTTTAGCTTTAATTGCTACCCACATACATCTCCACTTGTGAGGTTCACATGATTACCTCACTTCATGAAGCATATCCCAAACTTCACATCATAAGAGATGTGGCAGGAAGCAGTAACCCTTCATGAAGAAGTAACACTTGTGAGGAATTTTACTGCTGTGTCCACTTTTGATGCAAAGAAAGAGAAGGGAGAGCTGGCTGAGGGAAGGGGAAAGAACAAATTTTGACATTTTGGGTCAGCAAAGCCACAACGACCTCTGTTCAAATCTTCTACATGATGCGTCTTTATGCTGACTGCTCTCCATCCATTCTCAACAGCTCCCTGTTTTAGTGCATGGCCCATCCTTGCTCACTTCTACTTTTCCATATTAGTCTGCAGCAACATATAAAGCGCTCCATGATTCTTAGCCTCAACATGTTCCATTATTCAACAGAAACATGTATTTCCAGGGACTTCACATGCAGACACACACATGGCCCTCTCCTTCACACCAGCATCTTTTCCACTGACCCAAATGAAACTTGTATTGTACAAACCAGTCCCAAAACCAACAATTTCAGATTGCTGTTGTGGTTTGACACTGGCAAATGCCAGGCATGCACAAGAGTTGTTCACTTACCCTCTTTGGCTACAGTTGGGCAGAAAAGGTGGGGGGGAAGGAATTAATGAAGGGTTCATGAGTTGAGATAAGGATTGGGAGAAAAACACTCTACGGGAAAAACAGGTTTAAATTTAAAGGTATAAAGTAAATTTATAATTACTAGAGTCAGTGTAGGATAATGAGAAGCAAAATAAGTTCTTAAAACAGCTTTTTTCCCCCAGCCTCTCCCTCCTTCCCACCAACAGAGGCATGGGGGTTTTGGTCAGTTACTCACTCAAGTTCTTTTTCTGTTTGCTCAGGGAGAGAAGTCTTTTTTCTGCTATGCTGTGGGGTCCCTCCCATGGGAAAACACTCTTCCCAAAACTGTTGTGGCATGTGTCACTCATCCATGGGGTACAGTCCTCCAAGGATAGGCTGCTCTAGTGTGAAAGCAAGGGCTCTCTCTCTCTATCTCTGAACGCAGAGGCTCTCTGTCTCAATTTGGGTCTCCCACTGGATCCCAGCTTTCTCTGGCATCCACCTGCTCCAGCGTGAGCACTTTTCCCATGGCTGCGAGTGGATCTGTGCATCCCCCCACAGACTTCATGCATTACAGGGAGACAGTTTGTTTCACCACAGTCCTCACTATGGCTCACAGAGAAATCTTGGCTCCAACACTTGAAGCACCTCCTCCCCCTCCTTTTATTCCACTGATCTTGGTGCCGCCACGTTGTTTTCCCTTACGTGTCCTCTCTTCCTTCTCTCCTCTGACTAGAAGGGGAACTGCTGCCCTTGGTACCAGGTACCATTGCCAAGGAGTTCCACCGATTCAGAGAGCCCTGCAGGATCCCACAGCACTGGGAGGTTGATCTCCCCCGGGTTCCATGTGGGGAGTCCCTGGCCGTGTTCTCTGTGCTGAGGGCCGGGTGGTGAGGCCGCCATGGCGCGGGGGCCCCATGAGGCCACCATGGTGCAGGGACTGTGTGAGGCCTCTGCTCGTGCGGGCACAGGGAAGGAGAAGCCGCCGCCGCCCCGGCCCTGCTGCCCCTGGCACGGCTGGGGAGGGGCCAGGCAGGCAAGGCTTGTGCTGGGATGGCCCTGGTGGGGGCACCTCGCCACCCCTGGAAAATTCTGTGCTTGTGCTGTTCTGATTTTCTTCTGCAATGTGTCACCAACCTCTCTAACTGGGCCAGCAGCAAGTCCATCTTCAGGGCCATCAGAGACTGGCTCTGTCAGCCATGGTGGAAGCTTCTAGCAGCTTCTCACAGAAGTTACATCTGTGCCCCGCACCTCCCCCGCTATCAAAACCAGGCTGTGCCAAACTAACACAACCACAGAGATCGAAACCAGAGTGAAGGTGGTAAATGACCCAGTAACACCCAACTATTGCTGTCACCAGAAAGTCTTCACTTTCACCAAAAATGCCTCTCAGAGCATCTCTACCCACAGTTCCACACTCTGTGTGAACTGATTAAGTAGGTTTCTGATGCTTAGCATTTTTACATCTTCTATACCCACAGCTAACATTTCTTTTCTCTAGAAAATGGGGTTTCCCAGATGAGGCCATTTCAGAATTTGGGGTGCCAGGAGAGGCAGGACAGCTCAAAGTCCTGTTGCAGTACTGGGCTCATGTGAAGTAATAATCTCACTCATAAATCATGTTTGTAAACATCCTTAATCACTGGGTACAGTATTAAGCCTCTTAATAAGTACCCCTGTCAGAAGACAGAACTGTGCTTGTGGTCAGGTCCGGCCTACTGAAAGTTTCAGCAGCCAGACTGGTTAGGAAAAAAACCCCACCAGAATCTATTTACAGATCCACATACCCACCAATTGGATTTTATTTTCACCCAGAGTGGGTTCTTCCATCTATATAGCCTTTGAAATATGAATCTGAAACTTTATGCTGGGGGACAGAATTCAAAATCATTTGTTACCCAGTGTCATACTCTTGAGTTTATTTCTACTCTTTTTCCTTAACTCTGCTAAAATAATAAATAATAAATACTTGTGGCAGCAGCAGGAGCAGCAGAAACACCCAAACCAAATCCATGTTACAAAAGGAAACAAGTAATAAAATTTCTCTCCTTCTCCTTTACTTTCTTTTGCCATTTTTTCCCCCAAGTATTCTACTGTCATTGTTGTCCACTTAATCTTTTGCTTTCCCTGCTCCTTTCTACCAAGGGATGTGAAGGACTGTAAGAGGTCAGAGGATTTCACATCAGTCCTCCACTTATTTTAGGTACTGACAGCTCCTGGAATATGTAATTAGATCGTAACAACTGAGTAAGAAGAAGGTGTCCCTACTAAACTTTGCTCTGAAATACTAAATACTAAATCTGTGAAATACTACATCTATGACTTTCATACAAGGTGCAGGAAGGGTCCTGTGGGATCTCTGTGCCAGGCTGGTTTCTGGATCTTCCTTCCCTAAAACAGCCACAGTAACAATCTATGAGTTCTATAAGTTGACCTGGTTAGTGTAATGTTTACTGTGCAAACCCAATGATTCCATTTCATTAAAGGCTACCATGAATTAAACAAGTAGTCCTGACAAGCCATCCATGAGGGATCATGGGTCTGCTGAGAGACAAAATGTGCCCTATTAACACTGCAGGTCTGACCACCTGCCTCTACCCAGCTAACAAATGGTTTGGGAAGGACTCCACACAAATCAGGGGGGAATAAGAGCAAAAACTGAGGAAGTTCAGAGAGGGACTCTACAAAAAAGGAAAAGCATTTGCTGAGGAAGGACAGCTAAGAAGGACATCTGCTGGGATGTCCTGAAAAATCTACTGGAGGTATCATCTGCTGGGCAGGCAGGTGTGCATGGGAATCACTGATTTAAAATATATTTCATCACAGAGACTGTCCCTACTGTTAATAAAGAAAACTTGGTTTGCCACTGGCCATGTGCTCCTATGAGGAAGACAAACAGATTTGTCCAAACTCAGCCCAGCTGAGCACAAGTTAGTACTTACAGCCTACAGCCCAGTGTAGCAGCAGGAAGTTGTCAGACATGAGACTGGGGAAAAGTAACAGTTTGATGCCAAGCCTTGAAAGGCAGAAGTGAGAGCGTCCAGGAAGGAAACAGAGGAGTTCCTCTGTTCTGTCACTGTTGCAAGTCTCACTTGAGAATTGGGAGCTTCAGAGTTAACTTTCATTACAGTCTTCCACTTAATAAATGCACAGAATTAGTGTGGAGCTGGAGGAAGGGAGACACCAGTGGTCATCTGGGGCACACCAGAAGCCAGAGCCCTACCTTAGCCATTGTGTGTGGCTTTCTTTGCACATTAGTGCCTTAGGTTACAATGTAAGATGTAACAAACAAACAAAAAAAAAAAAAGGAGAAAATATTCTATCACTGTCTCCATAAGCTCTTAAAACCAGGTGGGGCGGTGTTCTTTATCTCTTCCATGACTCATCCCTGATAACTCCAGGGGATATCTTCTGCTAATGGGCCATCAAAGCCTGACTGCATGACTGATAAAATTACACCATCCCATTGTGAGATGCTCCACACAGGGGGATGAACCAAACATTCCTACCTGGATATAATTTGAGGCTTGGAACACCACAAGCAGCCTTATCTCTTGGATTTCCAAAGGACAAGAGCTACCACTGAACCTTCAGAGGAAGACCAAGCGCTTCTACAGGATCACTGCTTCAACAAAACCACATCCATCACTTCAAGAGAACTGCAGCCACCATTTACTGCAGCCACCATGGACTGCTACCACTAGCCTGGCCAACAGGGTGTCAGGTGACTCTGTCATGTTAAGCCAGTGGGGTTTTTTTGCATTTATTTTCATTTTCCTATTAAATTGTAGTTCTGACTTGGAGTCTCCCACTGGTTTGCTTTCAGTTAGGTACAATTAGGAGGGCTGACAGAGCAGCTTTACTGGTGAGTTGTATTTTTTCACCCTGACAGTTGTTTGTTATCAAGTTACTCTTCAAAGCTGACAAATACAGACAATGAAAATACACGTTCTGCTGCCCCTTGCTCTCTCACAAGTGCTTTTGTCTATAGACACACAGACACATTTAAAAATTAAGCAAGAAAAATTGTCCTATATTAGAATTTTATAATCATCAAGCTAGGGGACTTGTGCAAGGACATTCTGTTTATCAGAACTAGATTCCTGACAGGAAAACGCTGTAGCTGATTGGCTTCTTAAAAAAAGGAAAAGAAAACAAAAGAAAAAAGTAACATGCCTGTGCAGCAGAAATTATAGAGGCAGTCCCTCAGAGCAGGCAGCAAGAGACCTGGCAGTTTTCTTTGGCTGTGTAGCTCAGTGTGACTAACATGACCAAATGTCAACACATGCTCCCTAAACCCTCAACCAGCCTAATCTAGCAGGGACTGTCCTCGGCGATGAGGAGTTCCTTAAATCAAGGATCCAAGCATCGGTGTGATGGATGCGCTGCTCCAAGCGATGCGGAGCCTGGCCACGCTGGGTGAGCTGATAAACAGCCACCCAGGGCTGATGAGATCTGCCTGCTCCTCTCCTGCACAGCCGCAGTGCTGTATCCAGGGCTCACGGCACAGAAATGTGCCACGGAGCCCAAGCCTGCACTGGATCCATCCTCCTGCCGGGAGTGAAGAGCTCTAAGAACCACTTTGCCTCCTCATTTGCAGTCAGGCTTTGCTTTCCCCTGCTGAACACCTACGTCCCTGCCTCCCAGCTCTCCATCATGGAACGGCCAAAATGGATTGGTTGCTCTGCAAACAGCACAGAGGGGAGCAGCTCTCAGCTGCCACTCGCTGCAACTTGCCAGGGAGTGTTTGTTGGGGTGGCTGGTGGCAGACCTCTGCATAACTGGGAGTGAATGGGGCTTCTATGTGCCTTTCATGCCTTTGTGTACAGCTGAAGTGAGGGACAATGAGAATGGAAACATTTTTCCTGTTCTTGACATCTAACTGCCTCCTGGAGGATACAGTCTCCACCAGACAGATGGCTAATTTCTTTACCCTAACCTCCTCCTCCAGCACTCCAGTGTTAGTATGATGTTCTGCCCTGGAGTGAAGCCCTAATTGCTGTCAAACATTCAGAGACAAAAGTGGTTGTCTATATATCATTCATGCAAGTGTTGTTACCAGGGTGTGAATTAAACAGCAGAAGCCACTTGTCAATTGACTCCAACCTGAGCCATTTTGCTCAAACCCTGGCTTGCGTTTTAAAGGATCAAGGCTGACGATTTTTATTTCAGTGCAGGCAAGGACTGTGTGCACAAGAACATGCAGCATCATTCACTGAAGGACCCTCAGCTGCTCTGCCTTCATTAGGCTTACAAAGGACATGGGGTGCTCTTTCCCCTGATCATTCAGAAATCCTCCCATGGAAGAAAAATGTTCATTTTCCTTTGTCCTCACCAGCTAAACCCAAGGGGCTGTTCAGCATGAAAAGCGCACTGAGCACAAAGCCAAGACACAGAGTTCCTCATTTGTCTCGCTCACATATAAGACATATTTTGGGACCGACAAAGTTCTTGGTTCCCGAAGATGAGGCTACCATGGAACAGACAGGTAATGCTAATGGCCAGACGGTGACAGTCAGCTATTGGGAGGCTGATTAGATGCACATTTATTGTCTAATTATGTTGTGTGACAGCACAGGCTGCTGAACACCATTTTAACATGCAGAGTAACACCTCAGGAGGCTCTTCATTATGCATTCAGTGGGCTATTTTCAGACTAAACAGCATGTCAGTGGCTGTGTTTATCCTTTTCCACCTGGGCAGAGGAAACAGTTCAATGTTCCTCCAGGGAATTAATACATATTACAACCCACACGTTGATTCTCCTCAACAGACAGAAATGGCCAGACGTATTACATGTTTCCAGAAAATACTGAGGTCCTGACAAAGAGAGATCGCTGGGGGAAAAAATGAGCTTGAGCAGAGATCCTGAATTTAAAGGAAGCCAAATTCTCCAGGATCAGCACGAAACCCTGCCTGCTTTCCCCCCATGCTGAGGTGCACATGCACAAGCAGAACATGGACATGCAGAGCCTCTTGTGCAACAGCTTCTGACAGCACTGTGAGAGGGAAATGCTTTTCCTGGGTCTGAAAGTGGTGGTGGGAGTCCTGCGAGCCAAATCACATCAGTATCTGCCCTGGAATGCTGCTGGGCTGAGAAGACAGCATCTGCAATGGGACTCATGGGGGCCTTCCCCCTCTCCCTGTCTCTTTTCCAGCGTGATTTACTTCCACTTGCTGAGAATACTTCATCTCATACCCTTTAACAAATTCTGCCGGTGGCTTCCTGGGAATGGATTCATTCCCAGGCCTGTAATTCCACAGCAGTGACTGAAAAATATACAAATTAGTATTCTTCCTCTTCTTTTTCTTCCCTTAACCCACACAGCTTTGATAAAAAAAATGGCACCTGCAAGAAGCTACTCTCCCCAAACCTTGGATAACACCTGGTAGTTCTCCTAGACATAGCAAGGCCAACAAAGAGCAATAAAAATGTTACAGGCTACCCATGTGGTTTTGGCTTACAGAGGGGAGGGGACAGGATGGACAAGGCCTGTCTAGAGATGGTGAGGGTGGGCAACAGCACTGTCAACAGTGTCAGGAAGAAGGAGCAAGGGAAGAGAGGTGGGCAGTCAAAGCCTCATGACAAGAGAGTGGCACTGAGGGCAGGTCTTTTCCTTTGAGAGCTCATAGCCTGGCACAGATTGGGAGGTGCAAAGAGGAACCTGAGCCCTGAACTCAGCCCACCATGTCAGGCTCCCAGCAGGGATTCAAGCCAAGATGCTGACTCTGCCATTTATTTATTCCCAGATTTTTAAGTGGCTGCTCTACAGTACTTACCAAGTTTGGCACAGTCTGGGCTCAGAGCAGCATGAGATCCAAATGGAGCCACTGCTAATTATACACCTCTAATTAAACACAGAGACATGGTGGGTGGTTCTTGAAGTCCCTGAGATGAAGATCACTGAAAGCTCAAAGAGTCTCTTGGGGAAAGCTCCATAGCCCTCTCATGCCCTCACATTCCTCCTGAGGCATTGGCTTCCACCCGCTGTCCAGGATGGGATGTTATGTTGGAATGCCAGGTCCACTGGCTCAAGCTGGTCACTGGCAGGTGCTTAATCTTCCTCCCCACCCCCCCTCTATTTTCAGGAAACGGGAGGGCAGCAAAGGAGGAAGCAACATGTGTTCTGTGAGCAGCTCTGACATGGGAGATCACAAGGTCAGCAGTCCCTCCTCTCCACCAGTAAAACCTAAACCCAGCTTGAAATGAAAGAGTGTTTATTGAAATTGACATTTCTATGGTGCCTGCCCAGCTGATTAGAAGTAACAGCTGTGAAGCCAGCAGTGAAGAGGCCTGATATCCCAGAAGCTTCAAAAACACTTTATATCCTGCTTTATTACTGATTTAACAGCCACATGAAAAGATTTAGAGTCAAGTTTCTGCAGACTGAGAGGACCACACAGCTCCCCATAAGCACGTGCAGCACCTCTCTGCGGCTAGGGCACACACCAGGAATGCTCATGTGAGCACCCATGGGACCTGGGAGGGTCTGGTGGCACCTGCAGAAGGTGGAGGTGATTCCCAGCTGCTCCAGGCTGGGCAGTGGAGGATGGAGGTGCTGCTGGCAGCTCCTCAGAGGCAGGTATGCTCCTCCTCAAAGTCACGGCAAAGCGCATTTGGGAAGGTTTTCTGTGGCAGAGGAATATTAAATTCACTATGCTTTAGGGAAAAACTTAGAGGTTAAAATGAAATGGCAGCAGGTGCATCTAATAAGATTACAAGGTTCCTCTGGGAGGCACTGGGAGAGCAGTTTCACTGTGTATTTCAAACAAGGCTATACTGTTGAAATCAACAGGATTTTAGTTGCAAAAGGTGAGCTAATTGGGAATTCAGTCCATGATTATTCAGGTATAAGGCATAACACAGGCAGAGATGTGCTCACATAAAATCTGCTTGATCCAAGTTAGGAAGAACAAAGTGGATGTACCTCCTGAGTACAAATGTATGAGACCTGAGTATGGAGATACAGGTGGAAAGTACACTTGGCAGAGATTTCTGTACTATCATTAAAAAGACATTACAGTGAAAACAGAATGAAATATATCATGCTAAAATACCATTTAGATTCTGAGGCCCTCTGCTTTAACACTTTGCACAGCCTCAGAGGAGGGGCTAAATATGCCAGCATACCACCCTGAACTAACCAAGCAGTTTCCAGATCTGTAGCTTACAGATAACCTTATGCAATGAACTGAAATAAACCTTAGACTTGTTTTACTATGTCTGTAAAAAAATTAGAACAAATTGTAATCCTGCCATGTTGCATCTAAGCAGAACCTGTACAGCCACCTTTCAGACATGCTTATAAGGCAGAACAGACAGCCTGAATAGAGGAGATGCTCTGAAGATTCTATACAACCCTCAAATAAATCTCTGAATTTCTATTTGAGCCAATCAATCTGGCTTTCCACGTGTCAGCTGGTAACACATCTGTCAGCATCCAAGTGCTGCAGTCACAGGGTAAGCTGTATTCACAGCTGGAAACTTAGCTTAGTGATTGCTTACACTTAAGTAAAAGATAACCCTGGATTATGCATTTCACACAGTAGAGGTTAAAAACAGGACTGGGGTTTGTGTTAACGCCAGTAAAATGTTTCTCTCTGACCCCAAGCACATATGAGGTTGCCCTGTACTAATGTTTTCCCTCCATTCCACCTTCTGTGCTGTCCAGGAAAAATAAGGGAGAGTTCCCACTGCAACAGGGACTCACTTGCACAGCTTGTAGATCCAAAAGGAGATAGTTTTAACTGTAAAAAATCCTATCCTAATCTCTGTGGGAAGCTTCCAGCTTTGGCCTGTGAGCATACACTTGCTTACCTTTATATCACTACACTGACTTGCACATTGACAGCTGCTTTAAATATCAACACAAGGTCCAAGTACCCCTGGGATCCCACCAGCCCTCATGAGCCTGTAGGGCTCAGGTTTAGAGAGCATCTCTGAATGTTCCACCTGACAAGAGGGCAGTGAGGTAGACATTTTAGCTGGCTAAGCAGAAATGTGATCCTCAAGCCAGCTCCAGGAGAACCATGTGCAAACTACAGCCCCAGTAAACTCTACAGGAAGATAGGAATAAGATTATTTTAAAACCCAGTAAGTAATGAAACAACTTCACCATGACTCAGAAGCACTTCAAGGGGTCACAGTCAGTCACTTAACAGGAATGAGCACACATTTAACTGTAAAAGAGATGCAGACTCTTCTACACTTTCAGTGAAGGCTTCCCAGAGCTTTATTCACAAAGGAGTACTCATTTAGCTCTCTGGGAGGTACCTGGAACACACCAACTTCAGCAGCCTGGGTCTCATGGGAGAATCTAGCCAAATTTTTTGGACAGCCATCCTATGAAGCAGTATCCCTGCATTCAGTGTAACAAATGAAACACCTGGCAGCTGGCCCTGGGATAGCTTTTTGGAACTGGTAGGAGAGAGAGACAGGCCCTCTCTCCAGGCCATCCACCTTTTCCCTCTGGGAACTCCCATAGTCCCTCACCCTCTGTCTCTCCCCCAGCGAAATTGGAACCACTCCCTCACCATCAGTCAGAGCTGGTGAGAGATGCCAGTGACTAAATGTGGCTCTCAGTGAGGCCATCCAGAGGCTGCAGCAGGGAGCAGGGACAGCTCACCTCCCTCTCCCATGCCAGCCCACAGAATCAATGAGCCTGTCTGCACGGGTGGGATGGTGGCTCTCCAGGTTACAGTCCTCACTAAGTGTCATCAGGGCTCCAGTGCAGGAAATCAGTCCTTCCCTATGACACCACATAGGGACTGCCAGTTTGTCCACCCAGTCAGCAGCTTCCTTAGAACTGTGACCCACCATGAAACAGAATGCAGGTGCAGATATTTTAACACCATCTTATGATTTCTAACAGCTTCACCTCAAAGGCAAGGTGCTTTTTAATTCTGGTTCATTTTTAAACAACAGGAAACGTAGTTTAACATGCTTTACAAAAGTGCTAGGAACAGAATAGGAAAAATGCAAGATAGTATGTACTTTTAATGCAGAAATTATTAGAATGAACCAGAGGGTTTAAAAAAGCAAGAAGTGTGTACTAGGGAAATAGTAGGATGCCACTGCTGACCCCAGAGGTCTTTATCCCAAACTACTTCACTCTTGGCTCTTTACCTCTTTGTGTCCCAGTTTTCCTAAAAAGGAAATCAGCTGCTTCCTTTCTGATAATTAGGAGGATAACCCCATCACTAACTGGTGCTGTTGGCAGATCTACTGTGGTGACAGAGGGAGACTGAGCCAGGAGGGCTCCCCAAGCTTGGCCTAGCCTGTGTGGGAAGCAAGCTAAAATCCCTGCACTCTCCTGCAGCATGCAAGCTCACTCACCTTCCATCTGTCAGTCACCTCTCCAGCACTGACAGATGGGGCTGGGGCTGTGTCCATCCCACTGCACTTCCACAGTGGGCTACCTCTGTGGTAGGGAGAGCTTCACTGCTGGAAAAGCCTCTCCTGATGGCTGCAGTCCATTAAGGCAAACTGCAGTCTGTGCCAGTTCACCTTAATGTGCTGGGCTGTGAGCTATGGCTGTTCAGGAGCTGTTTCAAAAATGATTAAGTGGCTCTTGCTCCAAGGGCAGCTACTTTGGGATCAGGGATGGATGACAGCCGGGCACAGCAACTTCCTCCACTGCTGCACATTAACTCATACATGTTTCTGAGGGCCAGGGCCCTCAGAAGGAGGGAGGGTGACCAAGGGGCTCACCACAGCCTGGTTTAATACAGACCATGTCAGGTACACATGTGTGTGTGACACACACGTGTGTAAGGCCATGTGCCATCCCTTTGCAGGTGTTCTCCCACATACCTTAACCCATTCCCACCCACAGACAAGCCCATAAATGATTTTTTTCTCTCTGCTGCAAGTGCCTGTGTGATTTTAAAGAGAGAGAGGAGTGCCTGAAGAGCATGGAAGTGGCAATCCAAAAAGGGGAGGATGCTACTGGCTCTGAGGGCCATGCCCAGAGCTTGGCACTTGTGGAACCTGGGAGCGAGCAGCAGGATAGTGCAGAGTGAGCACACGTTTGTCCCCTCTTCTCAGCCCAGAGACTGTGCTGGAAACAGTACAAGCAACTTGTCTGGGAGACTGACTCCAGCTGCCAGTCAGCCATGCTGGCTGAACTCCTTTGTTCCTCATTCTTTCTCTTAGGGCCCTGCTCAGAGGGAGACTGCAGCATGTGCTCAGCAGCTGGGCTCCATGCCCACAAAAAAGGAAGGGAATGAGACGTCTGACACACTGGCAGAGCAGCTTGTTTGCAGCAAGGAAAAGGCCATGTCAGCTCTGGTGCTGCACTAGGAATGGCAGTGGGCTTCCCCTGTGGAGATCAGCAGAATAAGTGGGTGCCACAGAACCGATTGGTGCAGATTGAATTTCAAAGCTAAACTGCTGAACAGCAGTGCTCACCTGCAAGGCAGTAGGCAGGGCTCACACAGAGAACCAGCAGCACACTAAGGAGATGCTGAGAGCCAGCATTGCTGCTCCTGCAGCAGTGGCTCTTGTGCCACCATGCAACTCTGCTGCCCAGCTCACGTATCCCTCCCATAACCCAGAGGCTGCTCCAGGTAGGTTCCAAGGGGTGGTGGGCTCAGGGGAGAGGAGTCTGGTCCAGCGTGGCCCAGTGGCAGAACAGGAATACAAACTAGACCTCCAGGCTCCCACTCTGGTCCTCATGCCCATCACCTTTAGCTCCCTTGTTCATATGCACCGACTCTATTTTATATATAATTTACATTTTTATTCTTAGTCACAGCAATGGCGCCAAAACTACTCAGGCCACTGGGGTTTGACAAATGCTTAAGAAAAGCTCATTTTGAAGCAGCAGTTGCAGATTTATACTAAACACGATAACAACTATACCCTGCTGCTTCTGCCCTGAAAGAGAAGGCTTGAATTGAGCAGTGCCCTCTCCGTGGAGTTTGTGCCTGGTGGCCACTCCTGTAGCGCTGCTTCAGATCCCTGTTATTTTATTATCCCCATCTTTACGAGTTCCCAGGGAAAGTGCAATCACAGCTTTGCGGCTTCCTGGAGCAGCTGTCCCCTGCACTGCTGCAGCCAAAAAAGCTGACACCAGAGCCTGGCACTCCGTTTTTTATTGCCGTTCTACTCCTAATTGGAGGAACACGGAGCATGCAGAGTCATGCACCAGCCCAAGGAGATATTAGCTAATTGAAATTGTGCCCCACTGCACTAAATGTTAGTCCCTTAAATCAATCTCTTCCTTCTTCCTCTCACCTCCATCTCATTCTCTCCACCTTCCCCGCGTCTTCATCCTTCCCTCCCCCTCTCCTTCTCAGCCCCTCCTTCCCCAAATCCTCCCCCACCGTCTGACTTCTAATCCCTCTAGGGCAATTAAAAGCAGGACCAACAACAAAGGGAAGGCAACAGGAAACCCTATTATTCATCCCCTGCAGCACATTGTCCCCTCGGGTTTGCAGCACCCACCCCCGCTGCAGGTAGCTGGCCCCCACGCCCGGGGCAGGGGTCCCCACAAGCTGGGCTACCTGGGGTGCTGCGCAGTGGCTGTGGGTGCCTTCCCCCCTCCCTGCACCTAAGAGGCACTCGTCTTTCTCAGAGCAATTACCACAAATGATTTATGTGGCCAGTCAAGAGGGCCTGTCAGGGTTCTTATTTCATCTCTGAGAAAAGGAACTCTGCTGGAATTTTATCAGGGAGCTTGGATTAAATTGACAGCTGCCTTTTGTTTTGTTTTTAAAGACCCTCCCTTCAGAGCACAGCATTCTGCCTGGATTTTGGCGGGGGGGGAGGAAATCCAACACCATGCAAGGGTACAAGCCCCTCCTTTAAGAGAAAAATCCATTTACTTCACTCCATATATATTTTAAGTGAGGCCATTTTTAAGGAGCTGACATCTGCAAAGTGATCCCCACTCCCGCCGACTCGAAGCTGCATTTTATTTCACTTCACTGAAGCCACGAAGGCAACAGCTTTTCTTCCCCTGTGCAAGTGTTGGTTAGGCTGACAGAGGGAAACGATGGAGTCTTCATCTCCACACGAGCACAATCATCTTAAAAATGCTGCCAGCCCTGCCACACACAAAGCATCCTGCATCCCGTTCCACGTCCAGGCATACACATACACCGAGTTGTATTTGGGGGAGATGTGCACAGGCAGCCAGGGACATGCAGATATTCCACTCAGGAGCACAGGGGGGCGGATAGTGGCACGTTTCCGAGAGAGCCCATGCAGGCAGACATGCTGGGACACACCGGAGCACAGCCTGTGCAGAGCGGGCAGGCACACACGCACCCGCCGGAGCGCAGTGCACATGTGGGAGACGTGCCAGCAGCCATGCAGCTACACACAAATCATCCAAAAACGTGCCCAAAAAGGCACACGCATAGGCAGAAGGCATAGAGAGACACACAGACAGAGCTGATTACAACTTCAGGCACTGCCAACAGCAAGAGGTATTAACAAGTATTTAACCAAGTCAGCTGCCTCTTGCCTTCCTTTGCTTTAGTGGCAGGTTCTTGTACACCCTTTGAACATTTGAAAGCATTTGTTCTCCAGATAACACGATTTGGGCTTTGTATGTATATTTGGGAGGTAAAGTCTAACACAAGGACATAAAATTATTGTGGATGCCAGCAGAGATTACAGCATCAATGGTGAGAGGTCTGGATATGTATTTATTGCCTTAAAAACAATTCTGGGTTTGATACAAAGCAGCAGTCTTTCTCTGTACTGCAGGGTGGTATGGAGGAGGAGAAGAATGTGTTAATTCTGTATTAAAGGAAGTGAATAGGATTACAAAATAGAGATGAGCAGTCCAATAACAATGCTAAGAGGTGCAGAAAGAGGATGCAGGGTGGTATGGTTCACACAAAGGAGAGGCATGTCTCATGGTAAAGGACTCTGTCAACCTGAAATCCAGGCATTTCACAGACATAAGCTACAGTATTTTCAATAAATTTACCTACTCAGATGCCTGTTTTCACTTCTGGATTTTTTCTATTGATGTTTTCATACTTTCAGATGATTCTCTGCCTGCCATCACTTCGCAGAAGAGCTAAATATGCATTTGGGGGGATGGAAAAAGCTCGGACACCAATGACACACGTGCTGCTGCTGCTCAATGCACCACGACATTAGATAGGGGAAAAAATAAAAACACTGGTTTGTCTCATACTTTTTCCTCTCGGCACTTTGGGTTTTATCATCATCAATAGTAACGCTAACTGATTTCAGAAGAAGAAACATTTTAAAGCCAGCTAGCATCCTTTTAAATGCAAACCCTTTAAGCTACATCTGATTTTCGCTACTCTGTCCACAGAAACTGCATTCAAAAGATGCTACTTCATTTATTACAAAATGGCCACATTTTCTTACTCCTGCCTCCCATCACTACTTTTCCTCTAAGTGGGCATGCTCACAGACACTTGAGAACTTCCAGCTCCCATACCCCAGGGAAAAGGATCTCCTTGCTATACACTACAGCAGGCAGGAACACTCTGCTCTCCTCTTCAAGGCAGGGCAGAATGCTTTGGTGCTCAAAGACCAAGCTGGCAGCATCGTCACCCCCAATCTCTTATAAAGATTGCAACAAGACCAGTCACTTCTCCCTGCCTCTGGTCACATCACTTGAATAAAGGAGGAGAGCTGAGTACACTGTTAAACAAAGAGGGTTATGCTAATTTTATGCTAATTAGGTGTATCAATGCAGCCCTGCTATAGAATTATTTCCCTCTGCCCAGGCCTTCTTCAGCTGCAGAAAGGATGACAGAGGGAGCTGACAAGGCACAGTAAGGATGAATGCAACGCAGGGAGTCCAGCAGCACTCGGAAAAATAAAAAAAACTCTGTTACTTTTGGTGGGTTTACTCTCTTTGTGGCTCCATTCCCTTCCAGTGCAACCCTTGGCAAGGCTGCCAAGCTCTCAGCCCAGAAATAGCATGTCAAGCAGCAGAAAAACCAGAGGGGAGGGGGAGATGCAGATAAAAATAGAGAGAAACGTTGATTGCATTGTTACTGCTTCAATTAAGCTCAGACACTTCTGCCTGATGAGTCAACAGCAATGACAAGAGGGCACAGAAAACAAGAGCAACTGCAGTGCAAATCAGTTTATCAGTCCCACTAATGTGGAAAGCACTGAACTCCCAAACCAGTCACTGTGATAGGGAAAGAAGGAAGTGCTCTAACGTTGTCCTTCCTGCAGCAGTCTGACAACAGCAGCAGAAGCCACAAAAAGGCAGTGAGTTAATAATGACCGGGCAGGAGAGCTGATGGACCAGAGCAGCCCTCCCTAGCCCAGCACGCAGCACTGGGCAGTAAAAGTGGGGCTCTGGAGGCCAACTTGGCTTGTTCAAATGTAGCCATTGTCTCCTCCAGGGGCTTAAATCACGCTTGTGATTCTTTGTGTGTTTCGGCGGCGGCGGCAGAGACAGGGAAGTAACAGATGGGTGTAATTGCAGGAACCAAGGCACAGTCCCTTCTCCATCACCCCATGTGATGCACATTTTCTCTGTGAAAATAGACTGCCTTGCACCCCCTCCATGAGTGGGGGTGATCCAACTTCCTCTCCATACCACCTCTGCTGCTGGGAGCTGACAGAGGAGGGATTTTGGTCAGGACAGTGGTGCAAATACAACATATGCTGAGTGAGACAGAGGACCAGGAGCACTACAGAATGGGAGGTTGGGTGGGAGCAGCCACCAAGCTGCCTGTCAGTCCCTCCCTGAGTGTCAGAGGACAGGCATGGGGCTGAGGCAGGAGGCAGCGGGGTGGAAGGCAGGCAAAAACTCTCAAATAAGCTTTGGTTGGGGTTGTCTGGGGTTTTCTGTGTCCTCCACTATGCAAAGTCACCTCTGAAAAGAAAGGAAGAGATACAGCTGGTCATAACTTCAAACAGTCTGTCTCTCAGCCTTGCCACACCAATCCCTGGGAAATGTTCACCTCTCCTTGTGAAGTGGTTTACAACACATATAACATCAGCATTTATTGCACCATCTGCCAGCACTCCTCCTTTTACCAACCCCATCAAAGGAACGCTGAGGAAGTCATGTATGGAACCACTTATGACCAGCAGCAGTGCCATAAAGCTCTGCTCTGCAGCCTGGGCTGCCTGGGTTATCCCACCATGTCCCAATTCAGACATTCATTCCATTCTTGTCCTGTCAGTGCAATGTAATGTTCTTACACTTAGAGGTTTTGTTAGCCCAGTGTCCCATGTCTGACAGCAGCCAGCCACAAATTCTCAGGAAAAGCATAAAAGGAACAAGGATGGATGCACAGTGAGCTGGCCCCTGGGACCCCTCCCAGTGTCCAACAACCCAGATTAAGACCATCCTGTGCTGGTGACTGTATGGATACAACACCCTTGTCCTTAACTGCAAAGCTCTCCTCGGCGCATTTAAACAATTCCTTTTACATACAATCTCTGCAGCAGCGTGCAGCAGGGAATTCTGCATATTAAGTTGATGTTGTGCAGAGAAACAAACAAAACAAACCCAAAACATTGTTCTGCTTTAAACCTACTACCCACTCCTGTGCTGCTGAAATGCTCCAGAGACAGTACATTATCATGCTCTTTTTCCTTGACAGTGAGGAAATCTCACATTTGGGACAGTTCCCTGGGTACCCAGCTCCCTCCCAAAGTTCCACCCATGTCTCCCTCACTGAACAGCTTTTCAAGTGATTCCCACCTGTTTGCCACTGACTACCGAGCCATCGATTGTGGCAGGGATATACAATTTTAAGATGATGCTATGCTTAGGTTAAAAAAGTCCCTTTTGAACATAGAGGCCCATCAATCTGCATGGTTTGGACTTGCTGTGCCTGCCGATGTTGGAGAAGGAAAAAGCCTCTGCCTTCTTTGTCCAGGGGAGGAGGAGCTCAGTTAACACAGAGTTCACTGGGGTTCACTTGGCTGGAGTCTGGAAACAAGCTCTCTGGCATAGCCTAGCACAGCCTGTCACTCCACTGCCAGTCCCTCCCAAGCCAAAACTCACAGAGAACACAGTGTAACACCTGAGTTTGCTGAGCAGGGCTAACATCACTGCAGGAGAAAGGAAATGCCTTGCTGAGCCAGGGTGCTCCGTAGGTGCACCTGGGAATTGCTCTTTACCTTCCCAACTGGGGCAGCATCCATTTGCTGAAAGGAAATTAAAGTACACCTGGAAACACTCAGTAGCACCTGAGGTGAAAACCTGCACACCCCACTGCACAGGGCAAATACAGTTATCCACTCCCTAGACAGGGATCTGTCAGAGAGGAAAGGGACTGGCACAGGATTAGAGAGAGCAACATTTGAAAGTTCTCAGATCCTGTGTTTGCACACAGGTGGGGCCAGATCCAAGGTTCACAGTCTTGCTGGTAGCTATTCATCAAAACATTTGCTCTGCCAATTTGGACAACATTTGTTAAAAATCTACGCTGAGTTCACAAGGCTTGCACCAGACTGTCCAAATAAATGACCCAATAATCTCTTTTCTTAATGTTATCTCCCAGTATTTAGGATTACTCCATGCCAGATACCCCGCTGAAAGAAGGAGGGTTGGCATGGGGGAGGAGTGGAGAGGGGACTGCTCAGGGGAAGAGTCCAGCTGATATTCATTCTGGTTCATTCCCTTGTGAGATCCTTTCCATCACACTACTGAGCACAACACAATTAGTGAAAAGGGCCCATTTTTCCTCCAGGAGCCAAGGTCCCAAAAAGGTACAGCTTCAACATCATTAGCAGCTCTTCTTCTTAAACCTCCGGGCAGCCCCTAGGCAGATCCCCTCATGCAAACCCCACACCCCTCCCCCTTTTTGGTGTCTGCTTATCAAACTAATAAAGCACATCTACACTGAAAGGTCTTGAGATAGAAGACAGCAGCTTAACCATGATTCAGTACATGTCCTTTCCCCTCCTCCTCTTTATCAAATAAAGCAAGCAGAATTTCCTACACTTAAATGGAAGGGAGGAGGAAGGAAGGAGGGTAAGGGGAGGGAGACATTTGTCTAGTAATTCCCAGCAGAAGGAGATGTCTGTTTACTTTCTTTGACTGAGCACTTGCATATTAAAAAGGCTCAGTTCCTTAGCGGACAGGATTTATCAGTGCCACATTTTCTACTTAATAGGCCAGAGCTGGCAATGCCTGCTCCAGGTAGCTGGAGATGGGAACAACTTGGTATGACCTTCTCCTTGCCCTTCCCTGAGCCTCCTCTGCACAGGGGAGTCAGCAGAGGATGCAGAGAGAGCTGAGAGCCATGTGGTGGGGAAGGGATGCTTCGCCTGCCTGAGCACTAAAACAAGGAGACCACTGCAGAAAGAGTGAAAGCACAACAAGGCTCCATTAGCCTTTTTCCATTCAGTGATATCCGGAAAGGCAATTTCCAGCTTTAGATAAAAACACATAAACATCTTTCATCATGTCACTGACCTAAATATAGAAGATTACTTCAAGGCAAGAAGAACTAAAAAAAAAAAAAAAAAAAAAAGGAAAAAAAAGCCCTATTCTTATACCTTCAAAAGCTGTGAAGCCCTACAAGCAGACTGCAGTAAAGAGGAGCAATAGATAACCAGTCAGACGTAAAGAGAGAGAAAAAGGAATACATGTTCTCAAATTATTGTCCTGATGGACCATTATCCTGGGCCCAGCTTTCACCTGCCCTGTGACACAAGCTTTTTCCATGTCCTGCTGGACACTCAGCTGTCTCCTGGGCTGCTTCCTCCTGGCACCCAGAGCCTTTCCCTGCAGCACAGTACAGCAAGCAGGACCTTTGCTTTGCCATAAAGCCTCTGGAGTTCAGCTTCACATTAACCCCACCTTAACCCGGCCACTACACTGCCCTAAAGGGTCAGGCCATGTTTTTCAAAGGGACATAAAATTGCCCTTGGACCCAGGGACACACTTTGAAACATGTCAAATCTACACAGGAACCAAAGTGGTGCCAGACTCCAGTAGCACTTGAGCATGAACCCAAGAGCACTTGACTGTGTTCCCTCCAGGGTCACCCTCACATCACAGTAAGGTTGCACTGCTCTTGTGAAGGGTAAGTGGTTTTGCTCTCAGTACCTGTGCTGGTTTGCAGCAGCAATCCCCAAAACCATAGTGCCAGGGACCCACCACTAACAAGCTAGAGGGTTCCAGTAACACACTGGAAGCAGAGGGATTTGCAGGCAAGCTCTTCACATTAACAGAACCCAACATTAAATATCAGTGACAAGTCATGATCCTCCATATTTAAGGCATGTCCTACCATTCAGAATCACAGAATCCCATTTTATGACCCTCACTGGTATGTGCTGGGGACAGAATTGGGTACTTAATTGCTCCCTGCCTCAGTTTACCCCACCCATAAATTGTATATCATCAGAGTATACAGCAAACTACCATCTTGGGATGGTGTGTGAACTGTCTTAGGTAATTGCAAAGACAGATGGGCATTGGTGATCAGCTGCTGTTTTTTCTAAAATCAAGTAACAGGCACTTAAATCCTATATGGAGCCTTCCAGTACCTTATAGCACCTTCCAGTACCTTATAGCACCTTCCAGTACCTAAGGGAGAGCCTACAAGAGAGTTGGAGAGGGACATTTTACAAGGACATGTAGTGACAGGACAAGGGGGAATGGCTTCACACTGACAGAGGGTGGGGTTAGATTGGATATTAGGAACAAATTCCTCTCTGTGAGGGCACCAAGGCACTGGCACGGGCTGCCCAGACAAGCTGTGGATGCCTCATCCCTGGGAGTGTTCAAGGCCAGGTTGGATGGGGCTCTGAGCAAGTTGGTCTAGTGGAAGGTGTTCATGCCCATGGCAGGAGTATTGGAATGAGATGATCTTTAAGGTTCCTTCCAATGCAAACCATTCTGTGACTCTGGGATAACTGTTGTCAGGGTTTCAACTCAGTCTTCCTTCTGCTGGATCAGGGGAAGCTTTTCCTGGGAAAGGGCTTTGGGAGTATGAAAGCTATTGTTCACACAGAAAAAAAAAAAGTCATTCTTGTCAAATAAACTGCATACTATTTTTAAAAGAGTTCAGTAGGGATAGTTCATTGTCATAAGCACTTGCTGCTGTACAGTCTCTTCCCAAGTGTTGCACAATTGTCACTGATCAGGGACTGACAAACCACTTTGAGTTTAAGCTGTTAGAAACTCCCTCTTTCTCCCTAACATTAGACCATCCTGCATTTGCAGCAATAGTCTTGGTTCTTCTGAGACAAGGGCAAAGGAAAATCCATTGTACCTGCTTTGCAATTTTACTGTACTGCAAAGATATAACGAACCTCAAGTTCTGTCTCTTGAAAGGCAGGGATGAGATGAAACCAGCCACAAATACCATGCAAGCATTAACTTCATCACAGACTAACCATAAAGAGTATAGTGTTGACTGAAATCCAAGGAACCAACAGGAACTTTTTCATTAAACAAGTTTGAAAAATCACAACCAATGACCATTTTTTTCTCTCCCATTAATGTGGGTTAAGAGTATCTATCAATGCAGGTGAGATGAGTGTCAAAAGGAAAAAAAATAACCAAACACAAAGGAAGGAGCTGGAAGCAGAAAGCTCAGGGAAGTCTTCCTTGGGGGACGTGAGGTTTGTAGAGAAGCAGCACTGACAGAACTCCATGGAAGCATTACTGCTGATATGAATGGCTCTGCCAGAGAGAGACACCTGCACACCCAACCCCATTGGCAGATCTTTGGGTCAGTGGGTTCAGTGAGATCATGTGCCTGGGCTACACCCTTGTGTCTTGCTCTCTTCACTAATTGCTAGGCAGAAATAAGCCCTGGCCAGGAATAGCAGCACAACAAAACTGTGTCCAGACTCTGTATTTCTTGTCTCATAAAATAACTACTGCTTAAACTGTCAGAGGGAACTAAAAGCTACACTCTCAACTCCACAGCATAATTTGCATTTTTTTTTCCTGTGGAAATGCACATTCTTGCACTAAAGGCAATTTCTTGTGTCTCATAATATGGTCTTTGACTCAAAGAAATGTGCACTACAGCATTTGTAAAATTTGCTGCTGGTCTGATAAGACTCAGAAGACTTTTCTAGCACTGTCAATCCTGTGCACATACCCAGATGACCTGAAAGTCACTAGAAAAGCTCTGGTACATCCACAATGGGTACTTGCAGGGCTGGTAAGTTCTGTGTTTCCTGACTTTCAGGCCAGCATGGGGATTGCTCAGTTCGTGTGTCCACACAAGTGAAAAGAGTTTTGTGGTAGGGTAGAGAAACCCACTGCATAATGATTTGCTTTCAAGGGCAGGCATCAACTGGGTTATTATTTCTCTCTTGTATTTCACTATGGCTATTCTGAGATGTACCCATGAAGCTGCAGCCCAATCCCAAATTTTTGTGTCCTTTAAAATCTTTAATCAACCACTCCATTGGCTGAAGATGGCAGCAGGCCAATGCCTTATCCACAAAACAGCAGAGGATTTTGTTGGGTTCTGACACTGTTCTCTAGTTTGCACACATCCAGTGTATTTGCACACATCACTGTGCTACTTTGCCTCTTTATCATTTCAGCTCAAGGTAAAAATTTAGTCCTACCTACACCTGCTTTTTGCCATCATCATTGAATGTATCTCACTGCTATTAACACTCAGAAGATGTGCAAGCTGAAGTTAAGCTTGCTGGGTGAAAGCCAGGGGAACTAATGGGAAACTTCTCATCAAAACTGCCCTGGGGAAACAATGTGTCTCTTCAGGAAATTTGTGTGAAAACAAACCATAACTGCATGCAAGCACACACACACACACAGAGACAGAAGGACTGCCTACACGATTTGACTATGAGTGTTCTGACACACAAACAATGGCAGTACGCAGAAGCATCAAGAACACAATCATGTGTTTTCTCTAAATCTCCTTCCTGTTTGTTGCCACCATTAAGTTTCTGCTGACAGTAACTGGTGCCAGGTCATGGTGTTCAGCTCCTTCATAGCCTGGCTGAGCTGTAAGTGGAGCCAAATTCAGTGTTGGAGGCCAAGAGCCAGCCTGGCCCTGTGGGTCTCTTTGCCCCCTGCCCTGGTGTGGAGCACTGGCAAGAAACCCTCAGCAGCAGCAGCAGCTAAAGCAGCATAGCTGGAGAGCTGCCAGCATTAAGATGCACAGGGTACAGGAGCTAAAGGAATGGAAAGCCTGCATAGATATAGCCTGAAAGTACATATCAATAACATTAGGGAGAAATTTCTTTGAATTGTAGAATCATAGAATGGTTTTGAGTTGGAAGAGACCTTAAATGTCATCTCGTTCCAACCCTCCATGTACAGGAACACCTTCCACTAGATTAAATTAATTTTTTTCTTTTTCTGTACTTGACAGAGACAAGCGTGCTCCACAAAATGAGCAGGTTCTGGTTTTGCCCCTCGTATGTTTGTACTGGTGGTTGGACTGTAGTTCCTGTCTGAGTCAGATAGGCACCTTTCTGACAGTGGCTGTGTTTGTTGTCAGCCTGTGTGCATTATCACATTGTAACCAATCCAACAGGCTATCTCTTACGTAAAATATAAATACTAATTTGAGGGCTCAGGGAGAACAGCTATTTTAGTTTCAGTTAAAGAAAGAAGAAAAAAGAAAGGAGGAGGTTGGGCATCATAACAGTAATTTATGATTTTACTGGTGTATTATCATCGGGTAATAAGAGCAACTTGAAACTGCCAATTATCTCATAAGAGGGGTATCACCTTTTCTATTTTGAATGACTCCATCGATAAATGCAGGTTCTGCTTGCTAACAATCCATCACATAATCAGCGGCCTTACAACAGGAGAGCCCGCATGAGAAAGGGAGACAAACAAACCTGCAAACACACAAACACTTGATGTGAGCCGAGCCCTTGGCTCGGCAGCAGAGCGAGGGGAGGGGGTGAGCGGGCCGGGAGGAATCGCCTGCAGCAGTCGGCAGGTCACACACACACAGTGTGCAACAGCAAACTCAGTTTACAAAGAGACATCTGTTCCATTACTTCGATGCATTGTGGCTAATTACATCCTGGCCCATCTGTGAAATGACAGCCACTTATTCTCCAGTGAACCATAAAATCTGTACATGTTCAATGTGGGCAGTGAGGAGTAAGAGCAATGCAGGGGAGTAGGGGAGGGGGGAGGATGGAGAGGGGAGAACAGGAGAATGGCACCAAGGCAAAGCACCAAGAAAACACCGGATTTCTCATTCCCATCTGGGGTCAGCCAGGAAAGAAGGAACTCTGGAAAAAGGCCCTAACAAAGCATTGCCATTTTGATGCAGGGCTGCAAAATTTGCTCTAATCCAAACCTCCTCACTCCCCTATTCTTGCATGTGTAGGGCAGTGAGATGTGCCAGCAGCAGAAATTATCCCAGGTGTGCATCCCTGTGCTTTACATGAGGATTTCTACAGTGTTTCTGCCATTGCTGCTTATATCATCTCTACCTGCTGGTCACACAGCTTTATTAGAGGCTATTTTCCTACATAAATCTAAGTTTAGGTTCAGAGGAATTAAAACCAAGGACTTATCTCCCACCATCTCCAATAGATTTTTAGAAAAATGAAAGAAACTGCCAGAAAATGGATCTCACCTCAAATTTTTCTACATGTAACAAAAAGAAACGTGCATTCAAGCATGACTGCAAGCCCCTGAGTTACATAAGACAAGGCACATCTTATTTCCATACCTAGAGCAGATAAGCCAAAGTATGGCATTCAGCACTATACCAGCTAAGAAGGGTTAAATCCTGATCCTGGTAAGTCTGTCAGGACACCTGCAAACTTTTCAGTAAAGTTGTGTCAAGTATCAGTCAAAGGCTGCAAAGATTTGACAGCAAGTTTTGTTAAGAGAATGGTGGCTTGGGTTGATGCTAGTGCAGAGCTCTCACAGCAGCAGCTTCACGAGCAGCTATCAACAATTGGTGACTTCTGCTCCCACATCCAGCCACAATCCCACTGCACATACTTCTGCAAAATTCCCTGGTTTGGGAATGGGGTGCTCTGGGGTGGTGGAAGTAGCCAAACTGTTATGAGGCAATTAAAAAATGGCTGTGGGGTCAAGAGTGGGGCACAGACTAGAAACAGAGCCGGGTTGCTTGGTGCTAGCTTAGTAACTGGGGCCACTGCTTTTGTTCCAGGATTTCTGGTGTAAAAGCATCACCTTCCCAATAATGCAATCACTCTGTGTGGATTTGGACAGAATTTGCTCAAATGTGATGAACTGCTCACTCCTAAAATATTAGCAAAAAAGGAGGATTGCTCATATCATCCACAAGCCAAAGCTGTGAAAAACTGATGGAATCTAAAACCAGTATTGCAAAAGCCAAACTAAAGAAAGCTAGGATGCTTTGGGATGGGATTTCTTGCATTTGGCCATGGGCTAAAGGAAGATATTAATCCATCTGAATCCCTGACTGAACCATATCCTGCAGGTGTTACAGCTATTCAAGATAGTCAGGTCTAGAGGGGAAGAAAAATACAATTAATCTAGGTTCACTTACATGATACACAAACAGATGAAAAAAAAGGGAAGCACTGCAGGAGGCTGGCTTGTGCTCACAGCCTAAAGCAAACCCACCTAAGGCTGAAACATCAGGATAAATAGTGAGAGCTTGGTGATTTTGCATCAACTTTAAAACTGGCCTCAGTAGCTGTTGACAAACTAACATAATACAGATGAAAATGGATCAGGACCTAGTGTTGGGAGCAAAAGTAACTGGAAAAATTAATGTTTTTTCATTAAAACATTCACCACTTCCTCCAGCTTTTGCTCTGCATTCTGTTGATTCTCCTTTACTCATTCTTTTCTGATGAAGGCTTCAACACTTCTTAAGACCAGAATGCACATTGAAAGTCACCTCACTCATGACACACAGGTCACAGACACAGGCAGTGAAGAAGCCCGAAGCTTGTTGTGGTCAAGCAGGGATCCTACAACTCAGCCTTTTAGGGAGCCCTGTGGTCCAGCTGGGGACATGAGGATGCTGGAAGAGTGTCTCTAGGACAAGCTACTTTTTCTATGTGAAAGCAGCAGCTGCACCTGAGCCCTGTGTAGTGTTTTTCTATGGGTAGGGTGGTGGTCAGGATTTTGCAGGGTTTCTCCACAGAGAGATGCAGAAACCTCTATACCCTTGAGCTCTGCTAGTGGTTAGTATATACCATAGTTTGTGAATCTCAAAGATAAAGCACCTGACAGGTTTGGCTGACAGGTTTGAAGCAAGTGGCTCAGTCTTCCTGTACTTGACAAAACCTGCAAAGATATTGAAAGGCAACTGAGTGGTGTGGGTCTAATTTAGAATGGATGATACATTCATTTTACCAATTTCACTACACAACAGGCAATTGGAGAAGGCAAACCAAGGGGAAGGAGAGGGCTGACTGAGCTGAATTCAATCTTGCGGTGGGTTCTACTGCTGGAACAGCTGGTGCTTAGTCTATGGATAAATAAAGGATTTAATTTTCCATGGACATCAGGCTGCCTTTCCTCACCAGCGCTAAACTCAGCCTCACAAAAGAAAAGATTAACAGAAAAAGAAGCTCACAGTGTGAAACTCTACAAAGAGCTTACAGGAAGGATTTGTAGTAAATTAATATCACTAGCAACCATACAGTTCCAGAAGCTCCCAAGCTTTTGGTGTAAACTCTGGTTTAGTTGGCTCACACATTAGGTGTAGGATCCAGCAACCTCAGTTGCACAGAGGGAGCTCCTTCCATGCTGCCTTAGCAATGAACTTGGTCTCAGCCGCAGTTTTGTTGGGTGTATTGACCTGTCACTTCTGATCATTCATCTGGGGCTGATGGCCAGCACAGCACCTTAGCCTGCTCTTGGGTCTGAAGCCTCAATGTTTTACAGTAGGTTACCACAAGCTCAACTTAATGAGCATCAAGAAAGAGTATCAGGCGTGGGCCCAGGATTGATCCTGAGTTCATTCTGTTCTGCAAAGATTAAAAGAGATATCCCCTCTCCTCTATTTTCTTTTTCCCTTACCTTTCACATTGGTTATGGACACCCAAGGTGAGTTTCTCCTCTCTTCTCCAGCAAAAGCTATGACACGTGGAGAAGAGAGAACGGGTGACATCACAGGAGTCACAAGTAAAAAATGAAGCAATGGCAGAAGGCAAGGTTTTTAATCATTCCATTTAAAATGCTGCTTCCCCCTGAGTTTGTGTGGTATGAATCCCTCCTCATATCTATTTCAATAAGGAATGAAAAATTTGTAACAAAGGACATCTGTTCTGTAAATGCAAAACTTCCAGCTTTTCAATAAAAAGATGAAAAAAATGTCTTTGAGACTTTCAGGAGTTTCTCTGTCAGAAAGCAGAGATATCCTTGAGGCCTATACAGCAAAGTGAAAGCTACCTGCTCTCTTTCAGAATCCATCCCTTCTCCCCCAACTGTTGCCTGTTGTGAAATTCTTTTCAAGTCATTTTCTCCACCTGTAAAACAAAGGTGACCAGCTGCAGTGTTTCAAAGATATGGATCTATGCTTCCTCTTCACCCTCCTAAGGGTAAATTCTTTTAAGGCAAGGGAGGTATGACTTTGCAAAAGCTGAAAGCATTCCCAACCAGCAGCTGGAAAGAACAAAGTGCTAAATTCCTCCCCTGAGAATCCTGCCTGTTCACAGAGAGACACCACCTTTCTGAGCCTTCCTGGTTATAAACACACCCCATCCCCCCATGCCTGAGCTGCTGGTGCTTATCTCTAAGGTAGGGCAGATGCATGCACTGATATTTTTTTCTTATGGAAGAAGACAGCAAGCCAACTGCTAGTTGCTCCCCCATTACCTGGTTACAGTCCTGCTACCAAGGTGATTAGAAAGCAATGCATAAAGAAACCACCTGAAAATAACTAAACAATCATTTTGCCTTAATAGAAAAGACTGGAGGAGGATGTTTGTCTCTAAATTTGAAGGCTGACACGAGCAACATTTGAACTGGCTTTAAAATATTAGTAGCTAACCTCTTCTCCTTATGCTGGCAGAAAGCTGGTTAGCTGGGGCCTTTGAAAGTTCAGTATAAAAGGGATAGAGGACAAAAGAAAACTTCAGGAATATGTATTAATTAACAAGTCAGCAGGGGGAGGGGTTTTGGTAAATGCATGCCGTGCTCACTAAGGAAAACAAAACCTGGAAGGGGCATTAAGAATGTTGTGCACATACACAAAATATTCAACTGGGCTGCTCCATGCATCACTGCTTGGAACCCTGCACTCAGGTGCTGGGTGTTTTCTGTTCACAAATGCTACCTGTAAGTAAATCTGGACAGGAACTGCTTCTGAAGACATAGGCCAAGGCAAATTACATGTACTTTACAGCTGCACACAAACATCACAAGTTCCAGATGCTTCAGAAAAGCCATTCCAGGGAACAGATGAAATGCAGGCGCAAGCCCTAGTGGAAAAGCCACTTCACATGTGAGCTTGCTTGAGAGGGAAAGAGGGAAGGAGAGGGGCTATATTTTGGCAAAGGACAGGCTGAGCTTTCCTTTTCATAAGTACACATAAACCCCAACTTGAAATAAAACACCTGTCACGCAGAGCTGACTTGTGCTTGCAGCCACGACATGAAGTGATGCCACATACTCAGATTTATTTGCCCAGCAGCAAGGGTGCCAAGTGGTCTAACAGGAAGAGTTTACCCATTTGGAAAGCCAATCCTTAGAAAGCATAATTTCAAGGAGTACAGAGCGTTTAATGTTATTCAAATAAACCTACTATGACTGTGGTAGCTTGGAGGAAAAGTCTGTGTTTAATTCTGATGTGCACACTGGGAAGTGATCACAGCTGGGCTGCCCAGGATGTTTGAAGAAGAGCTCTGCCTCCCAGTCCTTGGCCACTGAGCTTGGAGCTTCAGCTTCCAGAGTGTAACACTCAGTTACAGGAATGGCCACTGGCATAATAACAACTGCAAGTTTAAGTCCCTCTGTGAGTCTGGTTTACAGTAGCTGCAAGTGCTGATTCCTGGAGATGGAGGAATCTGCAGCTGGATGTTGAGTGCAGGGGGCTGCTGAGGACATGGATCCCAGGACAGCTCCTGGCCAGTCACAATTAGCAGTGCTGGCTAGTGAGAGACCCAAGTCGTTAGCTGGCAGGGAAAGTTAATCACCTGTCCACTCTTACAAAAGGGATGGTCCCTACAGGAGAAAGGTTGGTGGCTGGGACCACTCAGGGGACAATGTCTGTTCTCTAAATGATGTCCTATGAATAAATCAATGTCCAAATCCCAGGGCTTCTGAACCTCTACAAACACAAATACTCAGAAAGTATATACATTAAAAAATGATTCTGAATAAAAATGCCTCACCCCTGAGTCCCAGCTTTCCAGTGCCATCTCTCTGGTTAACCCTTCCCTGCCCAGACTGTCCTGTCTGTCTCTGTTTCGTTGTTCCCATAGTACATAATTTGTTGAAATAAATATGGAGATAAGTCTGAGCAAGACAGCCAAGACAGCCAGATTGAAATAAATTCATCACTCACGGGCTCTCAAGGGAAGAAAACCATGCACTTTTTCTAAATGATTATTTCTGAAGCGCTGAAGGAATGGCTATATCACTAATGAGGCCAGTGCTCCATGACTGCTGATTATAAACGACCTAAAAAGAGACAAGGGGATGGTGTATGTGTGTACAGGGGGATGGGAAAAGAGATGAATTCCTCTTCCTTAGGGTGTGGAATTGACTCCCTGGGCTTCTCAAAAGTCTGAGAGCATTTGTAGTTCACCACAAAGGCAGGCCTGGCATATTTACAGCTGCACAAGGAAATTTGGACTGCAGTGCTGGGCTATTCTAACAAGTAGACACACAATTCTTCACCTCCCATGATAGGTCACCATCTACTCACTGCAATAATAATTAAAAAGGAAAACAAGCTCTCTCAGTCCCCCACGGGTCTAAATTATAGGGCCTGCAGGTTGATGCAGCCAGACTTGAGGCTAAAGCAAGGAATAAGATTCACTTATGTCTTCTCCCACTCACTAATTCCCATGGAAACAAGAAACTCCTGACAAATGACTCAAATATGCTTGCAAAAATCTTACTCATATGTTTGGTTGGCTACCTTCCCCCATGCTTTCAGGTTGAATGATTACAGGTGCATTACACATGCAGCAATCCCAGGGCAGCTGATGGTGGAACAGAGCAGGATGGCTGCATGTAAAGGAGGGCCAGATGCCAGCCACAAGCAGGAAAATTAGTACTGTGAATTTAGAGAATAGTATCACAGTTTGGCCATAAAAAGCTGCAGCTTTCAGATTCCTAGCAGTATAATTTATATCACATGGTATGTAGAAGTGAGAGCACTTAGAAGTAAAAGATATCTAAGGAATAGCCCGGATACAAAATGTGACTTGAGGGTACTGGGAAGATGGGGTTTACTTATTTATTTAATGGCTTGGTTTATATACAGAAATTACTCAGGACACCTTGGAGAGCAGAAATCTGAAAATGAGTTTCTGCAGAAGATCAGACAAAGGAGCCTTGACAGATATTAAATGGATTCCAGTCACATGCTACTGCCAGAGGTTTCCTAGCACCTTGTGAAGACTGTCCCTTTTTTGCAGGCATCCTCTTGCCTAACCTGACAGAATTTGGGAGATGCAGCTTTGTTTTCACCAAAACAGTTCCAACTTGTGTGTGGATTTAGGGTAGTAAATGGGAACATTCTCAGTGCAGAAGCTCAGATCAGGGCCCCTACAATTACCTGTAGTCTCTATTTCAGCTGACTTGGGCAGCTCATCACTAACACTTACTCCAGTCTCAATGGGGAACTCCAGAAGGTTTTCTCCCCCACTTGGGAGATGCCCTTTCCTTGGAGCTTAGGATCACTCACTAATGTCCTCATAGGTACCCATCTTTACAAAGATGGAAAACCTGCATAGACTTAGCACAGCTGCTAAATCTAGGGGTGGAGGCAGGGAAGAAAAGTTTAACTAAGTTTTCCTCCTTCACACAGGTCATTTGTCACAACCTTTTATAGCTAATAACCCCTCTGTAAAATTTATAAGCCAATTACAGAACAGGGAAATAATTCACTAATAGCCTATATAAGATGATTTAGAAATTTTGTAGGAAAAAACTCCAATATATTAAATGCCACAGGTTTCAGAAGCAAATGCTGTAGGTGACACTCTTTTTAAGACTTCTGAGTTCAGAAAGCCTAGATCTATGCAAGATCTGTTTGAGACTAGCCACCTCCACATCTCTTCCAGCAGAAACATCACTGCTGGGAGCTAGGGCCACCAGCCAGCTGCACACAACCTGTGCTAGAGCCTGTTTCCTTTTCATCACTCAATGGTTGCAGACAGAGTTCCCTTCCCTATCCCTTATGTAAGTCAACCTACAGATAAATGAAGTACCTCATTTGCTTTTCCAAAAGCCATTTTCACCACAGAAGGTAAATCTGACAAGCAAGTGAAGATCACCCACTGGGCTACACTGTTTCTCTCGCTCTTGCTTGGAGCAGGGAGCATAGAGAAATCAGCCCAGATGCTGTATCACTATCATTTCGGAAGTTCTCTAATGAATCCGAGCCCAGGCTGGAGCTTTAAAAGACTGCAGTGGTGTGTCAGCATAAACAGCCACAACTGGTGTCATGTCAAGTGGTAACAAGGCCACTTGTGTTTTTACAAGCATCAGGCACTTAGCAGATAAAAATCAGCATCCTATCCAAGCCACCACAAGTCACCCTTATCACCAGCAAGGAGAAACAATGCCCCTGCATGACTGCTGGTACTCGGGGTCACTGATAGCAAGTCCAATTTCTTACAAGCTGTCCCTTAGTATAATGAAAGGACTAATAACCACCACACACAGAGGTTTTATCTTTTCTTTTTCCTCTTGTTGGTCCACTGGACATGGACCTGCTAATAGCTTTCTGGGACTCCTTTAAATAAACACAACTAATTACCCTGCACAATGATACCGTGGCTTACAGACAACTAATTACATCATGGAGGGCTTTCTTTGCATGTACGTTTCTTTGCAGAGCGCCACGTCTAACATGAAGCAAATTTATTCAGCCTTTATGCTATCAGCTGCTACAAAAACGACACTGAATACACAGCAGATCCAGATTGCACAACTTTAGCAGGCAAGCTCTCCCAGGAGGCTGAAAAACAACACATGGAGTAGCCATATTCCAGAACATGTGTAGCTGCGTGGCTGCAAGCCTCCTGCGCACTGACTGTGGTGCCATGGCACAGACTGGGACTGTTGTGTAAATAAAGCTCTGCTTTTCTTCACTCACGTTTGCTATATGTTGAACAGACAATCACCACTTGCTATGCCTTATGCCCTGACTACACGCCTTGCTGGAGGAATAATGGAAATCCTGGGACAAAAAAAAAAAAGGCAAAAAAAGCACAGAACTGAACAGATGGACAACTTGAAAGAAAAGATACATTGGGAAACTGTTCTTCCAGTAAGAGATGAAGAAAAAAAGAAGTTAAGTGACTCACTGTATGTTATGTGGACAGCTGTGTTAGAGGCTGGAAACAAACCGAGGGTTTCCTGACACCCACTCCCTGCTTAGACAGGGATAGCACCCAACCAAAACAAATTTTTTAAAAATAGACTTTGCAGACAGATATCTAACTAACAGTACAGGTTCATAGCAAATTATTCAAAGTGGAGGTGACTGGATGCCTTTTTGTGCTCCTGCAAACCTAAAAACAC
The DNA here is from genome assembly GCA_024734555.1 of Trochalopteron elliotii. Taxonomy (NCBI): domain Eukaryota; kingdom Metazoa; phylum Chordata; class Aves; order Passeriformes; family Leiothrichidae; genus Trochalopteron; species Trochalopteron elliotii. The sequence goes on along the minus strand of JANPWX010000008.1, from coordinate 2,074,158 downwards.
TTTGTTCTTTAAAGCGAGATACTGGGTGAGAGGATTTTTTAAGGTGTGCAGCCCCCCTCCTTCCCACTCCTTGCATAAACAGCAAATGAAAGCACTTGATTTGCAAGCATTTCTGGGCAGCCATGTCCTACAAAACAGTAACTCCTCCTCAGGGACAATATCCTGAAAGGATGAAGCAAGGACACCTCTCAAACCACAGTCATAATGATCCTTAGCATTAATAAGAGTTATATGCGTAAAAAGCAGCATAGATCTTATTAAGCAAGTGAGAGTGGCAGATGAACTGATAGAAGAGGGCAGAACATCTTATTCGCAGCTATTAGCTGACTGGTCAAAATACCCGAGTAGAAATGTGTGTTCAATTATACAGGTATTCAACTTTTGGACCTGTATCATGACCACCTACACCTCTATGAAGAAAGTGGTCCTTAACTTGCTGCTTGAGGCATTTGAGTCAATGGACTTCATAAGAAAATGATAGCCTTTACAAAAGGGCTTCAAAAATCTCCTGAAAGATGTTTTCTGCAATTCTCTAAGGCTCTACCTTTCCTTTCACACAAGAGGATGATTTTTACAGGGAGCAAACTGAATGAGGAATCGGAAGCTCACGGTAGAACTGTAGCAGAAACAGGAGACAGAGAGATTTCTCAGGGACCAGACTGACCTTGATGAGCAACTCCAGATAAAAGCTACAGTGCTTGGTCTCCCACTATGATTTTCAGAGGTGGGTCACTTCAGTTATGTCTCTCCCTGTAGCAACAGGCAGCCCTAGCAGAGATGAAGCACTCTCAGAGGGCTCCCCTTTTCAAAAGAAACCATTAGAAGATGACAGGACAGGCACAGAGAGTTCTTACATGGAGGTCAGAAAAAAAAGGCATGAATGAGACAAAGAACAAGGGTGCACCGTGTCCCGGGTTCCACAGCATGCCCCTGCAGCACGATGCCAGAGAGATGGAATCTCCTGCTGTAGGCCAGTGGAATAGCAGAAGACTTTGGGTAGAAATTGGCCAAACCAACCTGTTAATAACTGTGCAATGTTAGGCACAAGGAGGTCACGTGAGGTCCTCGTTACAGTTATCACTACCCGCCTCCATTTTGTACTGCCCAACTCTGATAATTCAAGTGACAACAGAAGAGGAATGGAACCTGGACAAGTTGATTAAAGGATGGAAAACATGCCAATCCTGAAACAGAGCTTCTGCTCGGAACCATCTTCTCTTTCTTTAAGCCCCTGATTTTCAGAACAATTTAAAGGAAACTTTATGTACCTCCACAGCAGCAATACCCATGACCTAGTTAGTGACTCCCAAAGGAAACGCTGAAGTTTCTTATAGCATTTTTGTTACTCTTATGCAAAGGAGATTAAAAGACCATCACAGAGCAGCCAACCCTGAACTCGTAAAAATCAGGAAGCAAATCCTTAAAATCATGGAATGTGCTGAGTTGGAAGGGACCCACAAGGATCATAGAGTACAACTGCTGGCCCTGCACAGGACATCCTAGAACTCACACCCTGTGCCTGAGGGCACTGTCCAAACACTCCTTGAACTCTGTCAGGCTTGGTGCTGTGACCACTGCCCTGGGGAGTCTGTTCCAGTGCCCAACCACCCTTGGGGTAAAAAACTTTCTTCTGATACTGAACCTCCCTGACTCACCCTCAAGCCATTCCCTCAGGTCCTGTCACTGGTCCCAAAGAGAAGAGATCAGACCTCACTATTTCTTCTTAGTATCATGTTTTGTCTTTTTCTCCTTTGCCCATTTTCACAGGTGCCAGGTTCAAGCTTTCCTTTCCTAGAAGATGCCTTTTCCAAAACACAAAAATGAAGACTGTTGCAGGATCTGATACCTTCCAAAGAAGACACCAAATAAAAACTCTGTGTTAAAATGTAAGCTGGAGAACATGGATTGTCTTCTGAAAGCATGGTTCTCACTCATCAACCCTTCTGAGACACAGGAATAGGCAAGAGTCACATGGGAGTTTTGGTCTCTCCAAATGAAATCCCATTGCTTGAGTCCCCAAGGGCAATGGCTGCACATGGAATAAAGGGAAGAATAAACAGTTTCACACAGTCTGATACTATACTCCTGCTCTACTCACCCTGTGTTAACCTACCTGTTGAGGTTATTGGGGTAGCAAATCATGTAGCACACTGATTTTTAGTTATTTTAAATGAATATAGGATTCATATGTGCATTTTTCCTTCAAAGAATGAAGTTGTAGAGGGCACAGCAAGACACATTTTGTTCTGTCAAAGCAGTCTGTAAGTGGAACGGAAAACCTTTGCTTTCTGATATTACAGACAGAGGCATGAAAAGAGAACAGGCTCCTGGTGCCTCCACAGACACAGGTGCCCCTGAGTGAGTGCAGAGATCCATGCTCTGATCACAAGACAGCACTGAAGGACGTCAGAACTGCCAAAGAGCCCCACGCCTACGGGCAAGCAGTGATTTCCCTCTGCTTTTAAGACTCATATCTTCAAATTTATAGCCCAAACAGGAGTCCAAAAATGGCCAACACACTAGAACTTTCTTCCAGAAAGGGGAAAGCATCTGTTCCAATAGCTTGGCTGTGTCTGAACCACAGGTCACCTCCTGTGTGCAGCTGAAATTGCGCTCCTGGTTCCAGCTGCAACCAAATTCCCCAGAGGATGCAGTTCCACACGGGTGATTGGCATATGTGGTGCCTATGGACAGGCAGCCTCAAAGTCTGGCATTTTTTCCACACTTTAATTCCTCAGGCTTTAGTACTGTAGGATTCATACCTCAGAAGCCATGATTCTTGGGGACAGCATACAATTTACAGAGGGGCTCCGCACCTTTCCTTTCCTCTTCCCTTTCCCTTCTGGATTTTTATACAGGATTTTAATTCTTTTCCTTCCCTTCCCCCCCACCCCCAGCTGCTTTCAGTTGATACAAGAGAAAGTAGAGGTCACAGGAAGAGTGAAGACACATAATCTAATTTTCATTTTGTCCATTAATCATGCACGATTTCAGCCAGCCATTTAACAAGGTGGAACTCTAGAGTGATCACTCTCTGGAGTGATGGAGAAAAATTCACTCTAATTCCCATTGCTGCTTCACACTCCTGTTCATGCTGCACAGAGCAGCCTCTCCTTCTTACAGAGAAAAATGGATCTACATGTCCTGAAAAACATATGCTGTCCTGGAAGTCTTCTCAAGAGCTTTTTACTATATTTAAAAGAGTCAAGCTGAAGCTGTTGGTGCTTCATTTGTGGGTGGCTGGATTTTGGGGAGGTGTGGCTCAAAGCAAGCCAAATAGGAAACTCTGTATTTTAGTACATTTTGATATCAAGTTGTAACTATTGCTACACATTATTCTAGCCCACAAATCAGAAAGCCTAGAAGTAGTTCTGTGTCTGCACCCCTTATATACTCTCTGCTATTTGCCAGACTCCCAGCCAGTCAGGATCAAATCTAAAGTGAGACAATTCTGGAAATTACAAAGATGTGCATTAATCATACATAAGGTCAAGGAGACTGTGTGAATTGGGCCTTGCACATCCACAGATGAGGCAGAAAAAGGCACCTTCTTTCTCTGCTGGAGTTTGATGAGTACTGCAGCATTTGCTGTCTTGCAAGATGATGTCTCAGCCCCTCTCTGTATCTCACCTTTGTTTAATTCTTTGGCAAAGTGACCTTAGTGTGCAGAGGGGAAGAAATTTCTCCCTGGTTTAAGAATAGTCCTTAGCAGCTGTGTTGAGAGTGAGGGCTGAGGAAGCCAAGGAGAACTGCAGCAAGGCACACTTCTCAGTCATTGTCTATCTGCTCAACACGAGGGGCCTGGCCTCTTCTCTATATCCATGGATGAGCTCTGGACATCCCAGTTACTCCATAGTCCAGGAAGCTTCTGTATTTCACAAGGTTTCTATGCCAGCTGTGAATGCCCCAGTCTCTCATTCCACTCACTGTCCTTTTGTCAGAGAAAGAGAGCAAAGGCTTATCCTGAACTTCGAGGCAAGAAACCCAAGGACACTTGTACCACTCCTAGAGAGGAAAAAATGGGTTTTCCATGCCAAAAATTCGATAAGCCTATGAAGTGTTATCTCTCTCAGAGGCCACTCAAAGGCATCATTCAACAGAAAGCAGGAATTAGTGGTACATTCCTTCAGCCTTTCAAGGTTTCAAAGGAACAGTGGGATGTTTAAAGGAAGAGGAGTGCAGATGCACAAAAGTAGGATAAGATTTGAGTGTGTCAAAGACTGAGTTGCTGACAAGCACTATTTTGGAGGGACCCTGAGCAGTTCAGCTCTGTGACAAAAAGGCATTTGCCAAGACAGCATTGCCACTCTGGAGTCATGTGCTCTACTCTGATGACAAAGAGGTGCTCACTGGTTCTAGGGAAAAAACTGTGTCCTGCAGCTGGCTGTCCACCTTTCTCCAAAAAATTACAACCTTGTTTCTAGGAGGTTTCTCTAGTAAAATCACTAACTCAAGTAAAGGGGCCATTATTCCTAAGCCAAATATTTAAGTCCCCAGAACTACAGGGATTTCCCAAAATGCCAGTGCTGTATCATCCTTAACACAGGCTATGGAGAGGTGTCATGGGGACCAAAAGCCCCTTTAGGACAACTCTGATAGGAACAGGGTGACAAAGAGGGGAAATGAAAGATTTATTACATTTTGTTTCCCAGTTCTTAAGGGCTAACAGCCAATGCCTGTAAAACCAGGAATATGGGAAGGATAGCAGGGATTGTATTTCTCTGTCCATGTTTCTAATCAAATTTACCAACTGTGGAAGATGTTTGGGCATTCTTATCTAGTCAAAATAATAAAGTTACAGAGAGAAATTATTAAAAGAAGAAATGAGAATTAGAGACTCAAGCACCTAACTGCACTCTGTTTCTGTGAGATTTGGGAGCATCACTGCCTTTTTGAAAACTTCCCTTTGCATGTGAAGAACGCAGTCATGTGAACCAAAATACTGCACCTGCTGTCAAGAGTATGGAACAAGAACAGGCAGACTGGCTCAGTTCTTATGACTCTACTGACTTAATTTTTAGTACTCCAAAATAGAATTGCCATGAAGTTCAGGAGCAATTATGTGTAATAATTAAAAGAATTTTCACAACACCATTACTGAGCAAACCCTCTGTATTACAAGCAACTTTATTAGTTGCTGAGCCAAACCATATTTCACAAGGCAAAAATCTGATCAGGCCACATTTACCAGGTAAGTGTTATGTAGTGTTTCCTTTTCAGGTGCTTGATCTGAGAGTAGCAGCACAGAGCTGAAATTTTGGCTGCTTGGTTTGATTTTTGCTATGTGTGTATGTTTTCAGTTTTTTACTGAAATTATATATTGCAAGCAACCCCTGGATGCACAACTCCACCTCTCCTAATAGACTTTTCTATTCTGACAGGGATGCTCAACAGCATGAAATAATCCCCTTCAATTTACAAAAGAAGTTCCCAGTCTCTGAGTTTTAAACTATTAGTGATCCTTCACTTGCAACAAAACCCAACACAGACACTCTGTTAACAGCCTGGATTTAAATATTCTCTATTCGAGGTGGCTGTTTGCCTGTGCATGCAGGAATGACTAACTGTGCTCCAGCTTCCAGGGACACCATCAAAAACAAGAGGGGATTTCATAAGCGGACTATTTCCTGGTTTAAGTATTTAAATTAGTTTCCTCTTTTCCCCCATCATGCATTATTCTAAGCAAGAGGATATAACTCTGCTTGCAGGAGGGAAACAAAGCAGATGATGCGACAGAAAAGCAGAGACAGAGACGCACAGAGGCCAATTAATTTTTTTTTTTAATTACACCACCATTTGAATGCAAAATGTAAAGAGAAATGACAAGAAACAGCCAAACTTGCTTCTAAAGAAATGAATAAGCCCAAAAATCCTTCAAAAAGATTGTATTAGAAAAATCTGACATGTGCCTTTTAAATAGATAAAGCAGTTCAGCTTTGGAGTGAGTGAAATACAACTTTGTCATAACCTTAATTTTGTACTTGGATCCAGATACTATGACAGAAAACATTTGGTAGTAAATAGAAAAAATATACAAAAGTCCCCATCCCTAACCAATAATGATACAAAACCTGTGCATGGGATTTGAAGAACATCATCAACAAATTCTTTAAATCCTTGTCTACCTTCTGTAACTGAGCCAGGACATTTCCTTCCAAAATAAGCCTGAAAACACTTTTTCTCTTTTTAATTGTTGCTTTTCAAATGTTGCCTTTAGAAATTTTAGATTTGTGTTTTTCTCCTGTACGCAAATACTTCCTTTGTGGGAAAGCAAAAGTAAGCGTGAAAAAGAAATGGAATGAGTATGGTCAAAAGTCAGTGATGATCATCTTTTTTGTTGATACTGGGATCATGCTGCCATTTTAAAAATCAAGCCTAACTGAATGCTGCTAAGTCATCCAAAATTGCACCAAAAAATTATGGTCCGACCCTATTAATTTCTGTTTTCCAAGGATTGCTGCTGATATCATGTATTGGAAGACATTACCTACTTCCTGTATTTTCAGAAAATACAAATAAGGAAGATCTCATTGCTAAATATATTTAAAAACCAGAAGAAAGAGAGGGGAGTCACAAGCAGTAGGGCAGAGAGGTGGGCTTGAGTGAGGGAGAGGTAGTTTGCCAGAGAACACAAAACACTCCTGGTTTTCACTACTGATCACAACTGGGTTTTTTTTAACAAGGGCATAGCATTTATGTAAATGCCAAGCCACAGGCAAATAAAATAACTGCATCATGGGTACTCCCCTCTCTTCTCTGGAAGAAGAATATGCCTTTGCACAGTGCTTTACCACCTGAAGCTGCCCCCAAACTCTGTTGGGACTCAAGGGAACCATGGCTGCACTCCAAGCCTTGGGCTTCGCTCCTGCCATTAATGGATATCAAACTTCTGTGTGCAGAGGTGGCTCCTGTAGAAACCTGAGCCTTAGTTTGCTGTAGGTTACTCCTGGGCTCCCCATGGGAAAAAGGCTCCAAAACATCCCTTGGGTACCAACTGCTGCTGCCTCTGCTCCAATACTGTGCTCTGAACACCAGCACTTATTCCCCAATTTAAAAGCCCCACAGCTTTGAAGCAGTGTATGACCTGTTTCTACAGTAATAGACACGAACTTCTCAGAACTAATAATTATCAGAAGGAGTATACACCTTCTCCACAAATCCATCTAGACACTGAAGCTTTACGAAAGACACTGTCTTCCCTGGTCAAACAACATGGGTCTGATCTTCCTGCATAGGATGAGGTAGGATCTTGCTGCTACCAAAGCTGAAAGCCCCAAATACAACATGACTAAGAACTGAATTGCCCTCTTTCCAGAGCTAAGGCAGGCTCCACATGCTAATTCTCTGCTAAGCCAAAGCATGGGGCTTTGATTTCCTAACCTCAGAATGTTATCTGGCTCTGGTGTAGGATTACTATTAGCTCTGTACATCTGTCCTTACAGTAGGGTCACTGTCACACCATATGTCACTTGAACAACCTTTATTTTTTCTAGATTTCTGTCTTTTTTAAAATCAGTGTTCATCTGGAAAAGCCTGGATTCCCTTGGCTTTCAAAATCTGCTTTGCATTGCTAATGCATGAGGCTGTAGGCAAAGTTGCATTAGAGAGACAGAGAAAGACACAGAGAGAAATACTAAAAACCTGCTAAGACAAAATGTTTTCAGGTTGCTCTTCTCTTCAATACCAACAACACTCCCCCCCCTCAACTGCTCAAACAAAACATCAGAGAAGGTTTATTTAATTTCCATATACCAAATTAGCTTTTTTGTTTGTTTTCTTTTGTTTTTCTAAAATGCTTCTGCCTAAGTTCATTATCCAATGAATATTCCTGACTTGCAGAAGTGTAACAAGAGAGAGTCTGACCTAGAAAAAGCACATCAGGCTCCACGTGGAAGCCATTACAGGGTGGCAAGTCACAGCCTCAGTACACACAAGGTATGCCAATTTTTGATACAGGTTGAAAAAACTCCTGCAAAATTAATGGACAATTAATTCTCCCTCTCCCCTCTCTAGTACTGTAGTAAGAGAAAGGGTCATCAGTCTCCAGATTGTCACTCCCTCAGACGAACAACAAAAGAAAGAAATCAGAGGATCTGGAAGAAGAAATGAAATGTGTCTTCCAAGATCAATGGCCAGCCTTCTGGGACCTTATGAGGATTTTCTACTTCTCTAGTACCTTTCATCCCAAAGGAACTCAAACACCTCTCTAAATGATACACTGATCTCACATGAAGGCTGCATCCAGTGAAAGGGAGCAGAGAAAACCATGTCCATGCTGGTTATGTTTTGCTGTATGACAACTCCCGTGACAGAAGGAGCACAGGAACACCTACAGGAAATGTAGGTCTCTGCCCCAGAGGTTTAATAAGCCTGGACCCAACTACGTAACACAAACTTGTGCAAGGGGATGAAGGGGAAAAGAAGATGACCAAAACACAGGGAAATCAGCAGGAAAGAGAAAAAAACAACCAAACAGCCATAGCTTGCTTCAGAGGGGAAAGACGTCAAGCCCAACCACATATATAAGAAGCAAATGGAAACACTCCACAGCCACTCAGAAACAAAAGCAAGACCTGGAGAATTGTATTGAAGCTGCAAGGGAGATCCAGGGCACATTCCTGTTGTAGAGGAAGACAACAGGGCTTTTTCTACCAGCTTAAGAATGAGCAAGTCACAGCAGAGTTCAGACTCAAGATGAAGACGCTGAAGAAAAGAGCCTGTCTCTCACTGAAACCCACAAAGGTTCCCTGCCTCAATTCTATGCCTCATCTTCCACTGTTTTTCCAATGAAAAAGTTCACCATTCATTCATGGAATGTAGACAAAAGAGCAGCATTAGCTACATGCTTCCATGGGTATCCAGTGGATTAAAGGTGCTCCTGCAGCCCTGACTCAGACTGTCATTGGGCTCAAAAGTGTCATTGGAGAGCTCATGCAAAGAGTTTTCAAAGAAATTCAGCTACACTCAGACACAAAAATACATCAAGTATAATCTGTTGTTGTTCCACCGAGAGTAAATCCTCACCTAAGCCTTAACTTTTAAAAATTTGTCTGAACAGCTGGTCTTCCTGTGACTCTTGCATTTCCCTACCTCCTTGCAGTCTGGGGCATCCAGGTATGACTGTGATTTTCCTTGTCATGGGATGGTAAGATACAAATGACAGAGGAAGAGACTACAGGTCGACCTCATTGTCAGATAAAATCCATTATGTGTGATTAAAACTTAACAAAATGCAGTCACTTTAAAAATTACTATCATGAAGTGCACCATGATTTACTGACTAAATGAATGAGAAATTTATCTGAATAAAATAGTCCTAGCCCTCCTGCATTGGCAATGCATGATAAGTTGCTGATTATGAGAAGATCACTGCTTGCTGGTGGATGACTTACACACATTGATTTTTCCTAACAATGCTAATTATCATAACAGCATCTCCACATATATGACAAAGTTTCCTCTTAGGAAGAAAAAAATATTTCAGGCCTCCAGGTCCCAAACTGCAAAGAATAAAGATGGAAAGGAAGGATTTTACAAACTACCTCCTTGCCTTTTATTATGTAGATCAAAGGTCCAACCCACTGGATCTTACTTAATTTTGAAGAGATGGGAACAACATTCAAGAAAGCACAGGCATTGTGCAATGAAGCTGTGACCACAGCGGGTTGTTTTTTGCATAGTGGTGATCTAATTTTGTGAGGCCAAACAAAGTCTTTGAGAAAGAAGAATGCAATCCCAAAGAACAAGGGAAAAAATCCCCCACCATTTCTCCAATTTCATTAAGATGCACAGGGGCAGACTGTGCAGTCCTTATGTAAGTGCTCCCATTGACTAAGGTTGTGTAGGTGTGAAATCTCTCACTAACTTGAAAAAGAAAAGCACAGTCTATTAATAGGAAATTAAAAGTAGTGGAATAGATAAGAAAAATGGAGGAGAGAGAAAGAGAGACCACATATTCTCAGTTAACTGAAAATCAATCACAATAACCCATGTTCTTTTCTTTGAGAATTCTAAGAGGTGATCAAAGACCACCTTAAAAATAAAAAAACACCAATGTCCTGCCATTCAGTGTCCTCTCCAGTACATGCATTTCTGACTTACCCTGAGGATTTTCCAAAAGTCCATGCTTTCTACAGAAGAATGTGCTGCCCAGCATGAATAAACCAGCCTATTCACTGACATTAATGTTTTGGGGTTTTTGACCCAGCACACTGTACTTAAAGCAGAGAGCCTGGGTAGAAGCAGACACACCAGTTGCCTTGGGTGAAAGAGCTCCCAGTCTGTGCTGGCCACTCCACACCTGCTGTCTGCTATAAGAAGCACAAAGCTGGAAGCTCTGCTGAAGTTCCAGCCCTGACATTTCCACTCTACTCTGACCTGTGCTGCCCAGAGGCCAGAGCCCTCTCTGGCACAGTGCTTGCCAAGTAGCTGGGAAACAGTGCAGGCAAGCAGGATGCTCCAGACAGGTGAGTGGATAATAAAGCATAAGGGTTCTGTTGGTCGTTATTCAGCTTTCCCTGGCCAGCTGCAGTGGGAAACATCCTGCTGACAGCAATGCAGGATTGATGTGCATGTGTGAGCATTGCAGCTTTTACTGGAAGGCAGAAAGGCTTAGGGGCCCTGCTCTTTCCTCAGGCTGCTTTCTCCTGAAAAGCTGCACTGGTACCTGTGGTTTCCCCCTCCCTGACCCCCTGTCATTGCCAAGCTGGGGCCTTTTCCACTGCTCCATTAGCACAAAAATCCCAGGCTTTCAGTGCATCTGACACACTGTCCATCCCCAGCCAAAGCAGGCTCTGTGCAAGTGTGCTTGCAGGTGACACCTGTGTCCCTTTCAGCAGGGCACTTGGAAAACAGCCCACCCCTTAGGGAACCTGAGTCAAGGATTATTTTTTTGGTAGCAGCTTTCACTCCCATCTGCAGCTTGGGAAGGACTGGGGATGTCATCCTTGTGCCGTTTGCAAACCAGGTGCAGGAATGAGTAAGTGCAAAGGGAAATTTCTAGAGCAGCACAGCTGGTGACTTCTCTTGTGTCACAGTGAGAAATCTTTGACATCTCCCACTGACATCCAGAGCTTCACCTGCTTCAGACACACAAGCTTTTTGGTACATACCCTTTTCCCATTGTGTTGTCTTTTACCTGAGGGATGCGAGCAGGGGCTTGGGGAAACAGAAATTATTCTCCTTGTTCTTGGACTAGCAATCCCCATGTAGTCAGATGAATAAGGTGAATACACCTTCAGAGTGAGCACATACACTAAATTTTACTAAACATCAATGTGCATTGCATTGTTTGTGGTACACATAGTAACTATTCCAGAAATGTCATAAAAGGCTTAAAATATTTCTGTTCTGTGCACGTGTCTGTGGGAACAGTGAAGCTGTCTTCAAGTGATGGGACCAGTTTCACATGATATGAAGGGTTTAAAAGTCACCCCCCCAAAAAAATCACTTAAAATTGCTTTTCCATCTGCAAGACTGCAAGGGTTTGTCACCCTAATTTACTGCATTCTCCTGCCATAGACAAATTCTCTAGGACATATCCCTGGCCACTTAACAATAGAAAATTCCTACATATTTAGTTTTGTTTTAGGCATCTCTGACAAGGGCACACTACAAATAATCTTGACCCAGTGAAGCAGTTCCATAGTTTGGAACCCTGAAATTCTGGTTGAGATGGATTAGTGGTCAGACTGCAAGTAGAGAGGTCAAATTTATCTCATGGATGGTGCTACTACATTAGTGAGATTACAGCTAAGATTCCCCAGTTCTTCACCTGTCCCATGACTGGTTAAAAAACCATTTAATATGACAACAAATATTTCATGTCAAGGACCACAGAAAGCCATGCTGTCTGCAGTAATTTCCTGTGAACTGTGACAATACCAAAAAAAAGTCCTGTGCTATTACACGGGTAAGGAGGGGAAGCAGAGAGATAAAAGTTGGATGAGGGGAAAGAGGAGATAAACTTGAGCAGGGAAGTTAGACAGAGAGAAAGAAAAATGGCTCATGGAGTAATGGGAGAGAGAAAAGAAGCAGACAAATAATATAGGAGAGAGTCAAACAAACAAACAAATACAAACAACAACAAAAAACAAACCAGGAAAAAAAAATCTTCCCCAACCTGCTGGATTCAGAGGGAAAGAAATGCACACTGGAAAAATAATTCCCTGGAAAGTGCATGTTGGGCAGTCTCAGGAATCATCTTGCTTTCTCTAGGCAATACCATGTACAAAAATGAATTTAAAATTCAGATTCTTTTGAGGATGTTTACCCTTCAAGGAATGTCATATCACAAAGGGAGGAGTTATCTCAGGACAGACCTTACACTCTCTCTAGGTAGACACTTTCAAATTATTTTTCTTTCTCTTTTTAAAAGACATTGACTTTTCTGCAGTTTCTCCAAACAGCATAAGCAAACAAAAGGCATCTTATTGGCTTACCTGTTTTCCAAAGCAGGAGATTTTAACCAGAAGTGAGAGACCTGACAGAGCAGATTCCACAGAAGGTAGCAAGCACGAGCAGCCAAAGACAAAGCTTCTGAAGTGAGTAATCAGCTTTAATACTGCCCACGTGTGAAACAGAAGTGAAAAGGAGACAGGAAACATGATTTTGTGACAGTACTGCTAAACTTGGGCTTGCTTTCTTAATGAGATACTTATGATCCTCTCTTAGTGTAGAGGAAGAGCTGCTAACAAGCTCCCACCGGGTGTAAATGAGGAAGCACCTGTTTGGAAGATGTGTTGCCACAGAATGGGTGGTTTTGTCCCGATGTGTAAGATACGTTTGCAGGCTAATGCATACAAAATGTTCCTCTCACACATGAAAAAGGGGCTGAGTGCGAGGTGGGAGGACTCCAGAATGCACCAAGAGAACAAAGAACACAGGGACCAACAGATCGGTTCCTCTCCTTATTAACGAACCTGGCTGTCTCAGACAACACTAAACTGGTGAACACGAACATTAAGAGGGCAAACTTTCCATTGCCCATGAGGAATGAAATCTTTGCCGAGAGAGCAGAAGCCGCATTCTTTAGCAAATTAGATGCATCAGCTAGGATTCGGCAGAACTTCCTGAGCACAGGACTCCAAATCTGCACTTAACCACTTACTGGGACAGTCTTTCAAGACGTATTAAGTGTTCCTACTATGGATACAGACATGTTGCAACATTAGGAAATCTTTCTGGAGGGAACACACATACTGATAACAATGCTTCTAGGTAGCATTAGGCTTGAGTATTTAGAAATCCTTTGAAAAGCACCAGCAATAGGATCCACACGGATGAAATGCGAGACAAAATAGGAAGTCAGAAGTGAGAGGTACACCTTGCTGCTGAGCTGGAACATCCTAACCATTCAGGGGGCATAGACTGATCATCAGAGAGCACTCAGACACAGGAGAGGTAGATGTTGAGCTCAGAGCTTTGAATGGATGCTGACACTGGTCCTGGTATCACTGCTCTGGGATCAGGTGGCCAAGCCCTCTGCTGAGGCACAACCAGGCTGTAAGTCATATTGCTTTAGAGAAGGGACCAAAAAAAATCTCCCGGCAATATGTGTCCAAAAAGCCAAAAGCTATACTAGCCATAAAGGAGTATGTACAGACAAGTTTAAAAAGGGCTGTTGGGTTCCATGTGTAACTCCAGTTCAGAACACTCCTGAGCTACAGTCATGAACTGCAGTAAAAAAAGGTGAGCAAAAACGAGCCCCTAAAGATGGGACTATTAATTTTTCTTTGAAAACATGAGCCTTACTTGGTCCTAAGTTCCTAGCTGAAGCATTAGTCAGTACTTAATGATGTTCTCCTCAAGCAAAAGAGCTGGGATGTATTCATGCTCCTGGGACAAACAAACAGCCTCTTTTAGTGTCATCAAAATGTTCTTGGGGGGCGGGGGTGGTGTGGTGATGGAGGGGAGGACGTTTAAGGAACACAGAGATTACAAGAGAGCAGGGGATTTTCTCTTTCTGGCAGTGCTTGCTCTCCCAGAGTTCTTTCTGTGTCTTTCTTCCTCTTCTGCCATTTCTTGCACCTTACGGAGCAGCACAGATAATTGTGGACACCCTGATTATAGCATTTCTGATTTTCAGACCTCTTCACAGTGCTACCCAACATTACACTGTATGTAATCTTTAATTAGCTGCAACACCTCTGAGGTGAGCACTGCCTCTTCTGACATGTGGCTGTGACACTCTCCACAAAGCCCCACCACAGCAGAAATACCTAGATTTTCTCCCTCACAACGCTGGGTTTTTTTAACAGCTTAATCAGGTGCACAGGACTGCCTGAAGGAGCAGCTGGGAAAGGATTGCCAGGTATTCCCCCATTACACTGATAACTGGTGGTGGGTATATGGGGAGAGGAACCCTGCAGTTTCCCCTGTTCCCTAGGCTGGCTCTTTATGTGCAGCCATTCTGGCCTGCCTGCCACAAAAGCCAGCAAACAGGAAAGAGGAGGTGACGCAGGAGACAGCAAAGGAGGATGTGTACAGCATGGGGAGTCAGCAAACAGTCCTCTGGGGGGAGGAGGAGCCCACACTGACTTTTCATAATTTTCCTTCCCTGATGATATCTGTTTACCTGAGTATAAGAGCCATGAACAGGGAAGGAGTCACCAGCACATTAAAAAAAAAAAAAAAAAAAAAAAAGAGAGAGAGAGAGAGAAGAACAAGACAGAGGTTGCTTTTAAGATAATGACAATCTAGTCCAAAGTAGTGTTTTTAATTAGAGGATACCCTATAACCTTTATCCTCATCAATTGATTATTTGATACGTTTTCTTTGCTGCAAGCTCCTTAACAGAGAGAAATCAGAGCAGAGAGAGAATGCAGGGACAGAAAAGAAGGTCCCTGGCAGAGCAGGCTGGGTGATCACTGTGCAGGAGAAACTGCATGAAACCTACTTAACTGAGTTAAGCAGCAAAGACATTCCATCCTTCACACAGTAAAGAGAGCACAGGGGAGGATACTGCTTGTGCAAGAATAATTCCTGTTGCAAGAATGTTTCTATATGTACAATTAAACTCTTACTGAAATACTACTGAGAAAACTAATTTTCAAGTTTGCTTGGAATTAAATCTCAGCTTGTATATGCCCCTACTTTGGAGGGAGATGGAAAGAGTTAATTTTTAATCCAGTCTCTTGTTCTCTTTACAAAGGGTGGAAAAGACAATGACGCTCTACTTAAATTGAAAAATAAAGTCCCAGACTACCCAGAAAAGGCTTTCCTAGCAAAGGGATTTGCTAACAGTTTGTTTCCTAAAGAACAGAATAGTCAAAAGGCAATTTTAAATCTAATGTTGGCAGAGATACATGAAATGACACTGAGGCTTAGATATGCTGCTGAGGGTGGAAATGCAGCCTGAAAGGAGACAGTTTGTTTCACCTCTTATAATCACTACAGAGAGCAGTAAGGGCCCCAGATCTCAATAATCTAAAGTTCATTGTTATATGTCTCTTAAGGCTAATCATTCACTGATTTATGCATTTATATTCAGATCTTTAGAAATTACAAGGACACCCCCACCCGCCCCCCTTTAAATGGTTATTCTGTGAAAATAAGATAGGTCTGAGTGTGTTCAGATCCAAAACAGTGCCAGAGAAAATGGGTGGACAACTGCAAAGCCTTCCCAGCAAAGGCTATTCTCTTCCAGAATGAGTTGCAAGACTTGCTTGCCTCCCACTACCAATCTCATTGGTTAGCACCAAACCTGGAAGACTTCTGGAAGACTCTCCCTTCTCTGGGCAGAGAAGGGAGAAGAGATCTTCCCTGTCCCTCTGAAAAAAAGATGAAGTAGAGAGATCTTCCTGGCCCTGGACCTGTACTGCTAAATCTGGCCAGGACCTGCTGCTGATTTTATCACTGCTGCAAACTACAAGGCCCAGTAAATCCACTGCATTCACAGCCTTCTTGCTGGTGGCAGATGAAAGAATTTTGGTTGAACAATTACTTCACCTGTGTATTCAGTATAGACTGTAACTTGGAAACAATGTCATTTCCTTTTGTGATGTGTATTTCCTGAAAGGACTATGTGACACCTTAGAAATATAAGCATGACCAAAGGGGAGCTTCCAAGAAAGAGGTCTGGAGTTGCACCAGAACCTTGATGGTACAGCTGAATAAAAGAACAGGTTGGATTAGAATAGGGGTAAGGAAAATCCCCAGTATTACATTATCTTACCATTATAAGATTCACAATTTCACGTGTTTTTCCTTCACTTTAATATCCTGAAGCCAAAAGGGGAAGGAAGAACCAAAGCTCTGGTCTAAAAAGCAAACTCCTGTCCCAGATGGATACAGAACAGCTGGAAGTCAAGATTCCTAAGAGTTCAGAAAACAGGAAGATAACTGCTACCTTATCCCAAATATGCATTAATTTTATGAGCTCATTATTTTAAAGCAATTTTAGAATTTCTGAATATTTCCAACCACCACTATTGTGAGGCATGAGTTGACTTTTGTTTTAGACATTCAATATTTATGAATTTAAATACAAGAATATACATTCCTATAAAAATAAGGTCTGATTAATGTTTTTGAGATGTCAAGAAGCAAATTGGCAAACCTAGGAATTGCAGGAGGGAAATGAATAAATACAGGGGTAAGAAGAATTCTAAATGTCTATGCTCCAGGAAAAGGTAAAGCTAAGGACACATATGGACTTACAAAATTTACACAAGGACAAATCTAAAACTCAAATATTACCTAAGTGCAAGCTATGAGTCAATCTACATCATGGCTGGGTAATGCAAGATCCCAGAGAATGGAAAAAAATGAATCAGAGCAAGTCAAACCAAAATGCTCAGACAAGTGCTCCACGAGTTCTGGCAACCAGTAGTGAGGTACTAAAGGCTAAATAGACAAAGTGCTCTCAAGGATAGGACCCTTACTCTTTGTCTTTGGAATAAGTCTTCTCTCGAAATAAAAACAGAAAATATCAAAATCTAACTCGTGACCTGAAGTCACTGTCTACATGAAAACAGGACACTTTACTGGCTGGCAATAAACACAGAGAGTTACAAAGGCCCAGGGACAGTAAGAAGTTGGTTATGGCTGGTATTGCTGGAAGCAGGTGGAACGGGTCATGAGACTGGAAAGCTAAAACTGATGATGCTAACTTGCACTTTCAGGAGAAAATGGCACAAAAAAACCACGAGGAAAGGGTAGCACTCTATGTAAAAATATGCTGCTACTGGCTATAGACATTTCAAAATCACAGTGCTTCACAACTGCAGTTGTAATGAATAAAACTGGAGGAGAGTTGATTGAATCATTAAACTATTGGACCTTGCTAAATAACAGGACAAACTGCTCTTTATGTAGCAATCTAGATCATGTAAGAAGGAAAAGTGTAAAAAATAGAAGCAAAATAGGAGACATTTAATATACATTTTGTGCAGTCAGTAATACAAATTATCTGCCTCTAAAAATAACGTAGGACATTTTCTTTACAGATGTGAATAATGCACACTATAAGTCTTCAAGAAACTTGACAAGAAGAAAATCACACAACAATGCATTTTTATAAATCTTAAACGAATGGAGAAGTTTCTATGAATCAAAGAGTTACCACTACAGCTGTGTTTTTCAAAGTGGAAAAGACCAGTTATTCTGACACACTCTCTAGCAAAACAATGGAACAACTGGTTTCAACTCTTTACCAGCAATGACTTGGAGGATTTAACAGTGAATACTGGTCAGCATGGTTTCAGGAGAGTAGGTTTCACCAAAGAATTTCATAAAATCATAGGGTTAATTAGGCTGGAAAAGACCTCCAAGATCACTGAGTTCAGCCTTTAACCCAACACTGCCAAGTCCACCACTAAACCATGGCCACATGTGCATGTCTTTTAAATACCTCCAGGGATGGTGAATCAACCACTTGCCTGGACAGACTGTTCCCATTTCCTTACAACAGAATGAGTGGTTTAGTTGGGGCATGGGAACAATACCCTTATACTTTGATTTTGCAAGGTTTAGTCTGGGGAAAAAACTTGATATTGAAGAAAAAACATTGCCAAAGAAATGACCAAATTTTGTATCACATTAATAAGTACACACCCACAGGAAATACCAACAAAATTGGGTTTTAGGATTATGTCATGGAGATCTCAGCCAAATGCTATCCAATATTTGTTTCTAGTGATTTACACTACCATGGCCTCCTTTACAACACGATGGGCAGATGACAGCAGGCATGGTAAGAAGACTAGGCTGTGTTCACAAGTTGCCTGGTAAGATGGTCAGAATCCATCTGAGCATGTTTTGCTAACTCGTCTGTCCTTAAAAGTCTACCTGAGACTGATTTCCAGGGAGCACATTTGGACTTTTGTAAAAGGCAGGCACAGCATCTAAACTCCAAGTCAAAGCTTTTGTGGAAAGCAGTGTCTACAAGTCAAGTATAGCATAGGCAGGCATTCACTGCAGCTCTATAGGCTGCTCAGCAAGTGATCCTCACTGTCTCCTTCATTATTTCCATTCCAGCCTGTCTCCTCTAAAAGCTGGTAAGACAGTTGTTTCTCTGTCACACTTTCATGCAGTGAATACAAATCTTTCTTCTTGACTTCCAGGTAGGCTTTCAAAAAAGGCCAAATTCCAGAACATCAACAATCACTTTTTCTCACTATCGTGAAGATAACCTTCAAAAAAGTGTAAAATCTCTTTTACAATTTCAGACAGAAACACACCCTTTCACTTCTAAAGCACAATGATGATTATGTTTTGGAAATGCTCTCAGGACACAGGTCTTCCTTTACCTTTGGCATGCAAAACCAGACTGAGCAGGTGATGCATCTTGAATGCATAAGATTAAAACAAAGGACAGATAATTAAATATTAAGATATACTTGCAAGATGTTGTCATTTCTCTCCTTCATTCACATCCCTACAATTTTAAACAATATAACTATAGGTTTCATTAGGAAATAATTGCAGCATTCTCACAGTCCCATGCAGGCAAATAGCTGCAGTCTAGTTTTCTTTTTTTTTCCTTTTCTCTACTTTTCTTACACCCACGGAGAATTCTGTTTTGTTTTGACCTCTCATTACTTTCCCTCATCCACTTGGCTCCAAACATCAAATTTTGCCTCAGCCATTCAATTTTTATTCCTTTGGGCTGCTTTTTTCTCCTACCGTTATGCATTCATATTGAACAGCTGGAACCAAGAAAAAGCACAATTAATTGTTCCTAAATTTCCCAAAGAAAATGTTTTTACTTTTCCTCAGTTTGAAATTACTTTTTGGTTTGAGGAAAAAGAGAAAAAAGTGCCTCCCATAAAACCTTGCATACAACTCAAAAACTTAATGGAGTATTTTAGTTTAAAAAAAAGTGTCATTTTTAAGAAGGAGGTGGGTTCAGGCTTTCTTCCTTTTCTTTCTAAAATTGTATGAAAAGTCTAAACAAAGCCACTGTTGCATCTTGGTGTGGAACTGATTTCTTTTATTATGACATGAGAAGCAGAAGAGAAGAGGATCTCTTCCCCCCCAAATACCAAACAAGTTACCAGTCCTGTGAAAATCTACTTGTTGGGTTAGCCTATGAGTCCCAGCTAAGCAAGAATGGAAGAACCACCCAGAAAAAGCAAGAGCAAAAAAGGGCCACACCTGCCACACAGTCACAAACTAACAACTGGGTTTAGGGCAGTTCAGGGTACATGGAGCAGGGTAGAGAGCAGGGAAATCTAAGTACCAGTCTGACCAAGTGGAGAACAGTCAGACATGAGGTAATACTAGTAGGACAGAATCTTAATAAGGCAGAGGAGTCAAGATCCACCATGAGTTTTGCTGGATACAGATGGGTCAGGATCTGCCTATGGTTTTAACACTCAGTTTCAGAAAAAAAACCCATCAAAATTACCTTCAGGCCACCTCTGGAAAAATCCCTTACTCAAAAATCCAAACCAGTATCTGCTTTGTGTAAAAACACCCCAACCAATCCTGCACAATCCTGTGAAGAGAAACAAGGTATAAAGTAAAACATAGGACTTAATGGTTCAGGGAACACGGGTCGTGGAGCAGCAGGGTGTTGAGGGCTGCAACTGCAGTGCCAGTACCAGTCCTGAATCTCCACAGAAAGGCAAAGGACTAACACATCTGACAGGAAGAGTCTCAGCACCCACAGTGCAGAGATCCTTTAGAGAAATCCTCCTTCTGTTGGATGCTTCTGGTAGCTAGGCTGCTAATTTAGCACTCTGCCTGTCCAACCACTCACACACATACTGAGCAGAAAGGCCTCCTCTCTTTACAGGAGTAGGCAGTGATGCTCAGCATGCCCAGGACACAAGTCCAGAGCACTGGCACATTAATAGGACAGTCAAGGGCAGCTGATCTCCTCAGAACATTTGCAAGGCCTCAGCTGGACTGAAAAAAATAAATAAATGTCTCACTAAAATACACTCAACAACTGAAGCAATGAGTTCATATAAGAATGTTGCTTATTACAACAGAAGTACCTCAGGCACAAATGGGTTTTAGTTAGCGTCCATACACATGCACAGAACTAAGCCACAGCTAAATTTTACAGCAGTACACAGAAAATAAGACAAGACACTTATGTACATGTCAGATAATCTCTAAATCAGTTTTTAGTTCTCAAATATGTCCTTGTAAGAGTAACTTGACAGAAGTATATGGTCACTGCTAACTAGATGCAATAAGTAGATTCTTTTCTCCTTAAATATAATTTGTTAAATCATTGTGATTATTTAACAAAAAACACACACTTTCACAAATCTCTGTCAAACCCCAAAACTACAATGAAAGTAGAAACTATAAACTGACAGAAAGATACATTCACTTTACATTCAGAAATGTATTTCAAACTGAAGAGTGCAATATTCTTATTTTTCATCTGTGACTATCAGCATGTAATAAGTCATAGAATCAGATAATCTGCATCAGTCTGTGTTTAACTTAAGAATACTAACATTTTTACCACTTTTGCAAAAACAGTAAGTTCCATCAAGCACATCTCACAATAGCAAGCTTTCTCATTTTCCACAGGAAAATGCTTTTCAGGGAAGCAGGAGAGGAAGAAGGAATACATTACTGTTAGAAACTTATTATTTCAACCTTTCTCACCAAAATAAATCCCTTCAGTGTAGGTAAGTGAGTTCCACAAGTAGTAAAGACCTTTTGATGTCTACGCAAAAGCAAGAAGTCTCTCATCCTGGATGGATCAATAAATGTGAATTGTACATAATATATAACAAAGTATGGCTCTGCCTTCAGTTTCTTCTTTGTATGCCACAGAAATGACTTAGTATCTGGACTTGTTTATGGAAGAAAGTCTAGTTCTATCCAAATATCTAGTTTTTCCTACATTAAAAAAAAAAAGAAAAGAAAAAAAGAAAGAAACTGAGTGAGCTTAGATATATGAAACCTTGGCTAGCCATTCATATTGTGGAATTTTAGAAAGATATTAACATTAATTTCTTGATTTATGAAATGGAGGAGATGGCATTAACTCTTTCACACAGGCAGTTAACCCTCTCAGCTGTTTGATGGGTTTTTGAGTTCAACAGATTTAACAAAAGCAAAGGAAAGAAACAAGAAAACGTTAGGCAGCATGACCAAGCACCCTCTGCCTCTCAGTTACAAACTGACAAATCTGTAGCTACAATTACAGTCTGAGTTCCATGTCATTATTGCAGTATTTCTCTAGATAAGCCTTCCCAAAAAGAAGAGGCTTTAGATCACCTATGTCTAATAAAATAGGCAAGCAGAATTAATATAAAAATACGAACCTTTGAGCTGTCACCATACATCCCTGAACCAAAACCAGGAGGCAGATGAACATTTCTTTTTGTTTTGCAATTAATTTTAAATAATATGTGATGTGCTCTGACCTGGTAAAGCTCCTACTTCTCCTTATTGGTTGATCCCCAAACTCTATAAGCTGAAGGAATGACAAAATTTGCTGTATTTCTACATGCATTACAGTGTGAGTCACAGTTAAACCATGCTCAGAATGAAGTATTCCTTGTAGGTGGTGTGGAAACAGCTAATTTGGTGAAAAGCTGTTATGCTAAAATGATCAACCAACAATTCTATTAGTGTATTATACACTATCAGGATATATCAGACTTCTTGACATGTTTTGGTGGCACATAACTTCTGTGAAGGCACCACGTACTTTGGGAATTGATTATTAACTTTAATCCATTTTTAAATTCTCAAAACAACATTTAGAAAATTTCTTCTTGAACCTTTCCACGACACCAGTGGGTATATCTTTACAGGGACTGCACAACTAAGAATGCCCTGCCAACCCAGGAGGCTGTAGGGCATTGATGTAACCACTATTCAGACTGGCTATTAACTTATTACAAAGTATTCCCCAAGCCTGGCAACTGCTGCACCAGATCTTAGCATGGAATACACATGAGACAGTAATCCCAAAGCTCTGAAGCCAATGTGGCTGTAACCTCTTGCTGAAAGACAAAATACTTGGGGCTGCTTGAAAGTCCCAAAATAAACCATCTCATCTCATTATCATGACCCAAGCACCACTAAAACCATTCCATTGTTCTTACTTTTTCCAGTCAAAATCAAAGGCACTCAGCACCTAAAACGTTCTTCCTTTGCTCCCAGAGCCAAAATGCCAAAAATGCTATTCATTAAAGCTGGCTTGATCTCTGCCCCAAGAAGAAAGGACCAACTGCTCCACCTTTTTGTTACAATGCTAACTACACAGTGGGAAACTAAGCCATGCAGTGGTTTGGCATCCACAACCACCAAGTCTTGCATTATGAAAAAAAAAGGAAACAAACCCTCCAAGGAAGAGTGACTTCTGACCCAAA
The DNA here is from genome assembly GCA_024734555.1 of Trochalopteron elliotii. Taxonomy (NCBI): domain Eukaryota; kingdom Metazoa; phylum Chordata; class Aves; order Passeriformes; family Leiothrichidae; genus Trochalopteron; species Trochalopteron elliotii. Next base: position 2,051,365 of record JANPWX010000008.1, on the reverse strand, counting down.
ATTTCTCAGAGTAGCCCTAAGCACTCATCAGAAGAGGCATAGGTTAAGAGCAGTGAATTAACAACAGGCCTAAAGTATAATGCAACACAATTTCAGTTGTTTCTTAAAATAATCAGGCTTCAATACCATGTGAAAAATCCAAGAAGCATTTGCAATGACATTCCATACTTTCCAGGAGAAAGAGGAGGTGAGTGGAGGAGACTGGACAAAGAGGTACTAAGTCTTTGTATCAGTCTCTTACTGCCCACATGTTGTGCACTCACGCTTACCTGACCAAGGGCAGGGAGCGTTGCATATGCCAAGGGCTGATTGATCATTCCCTTCTGCTTCATGATGAGCATGCGTTTCTGCTCCTCGCTCAGATGTGCCATCTGAGCAGGCATCTGTGTCTGCTGGGACTGCTGCTGCTGGATGTATGGCATCATGGGGTTCTTCCCGGGATTTGCCATGGGTGGGGTCATCCTCTGGCTCAATTCAGTATTGAAATGGGTCAGAGGTTTGGTGTTGCCATAAGAAAGCATATTGGGCTGTTTGCTCAAGGAGTTTGCAACCAAATTATTTGGCTGCTGACTGATCATGTTCATGTGATTTTGAGGGAGGTAGTTATTAACCGTGGTCTTCTGGGGGTTGTTTGCCATAGGAGGCACTATTGGGTTTTGGTTGTTAAAGGCTTGAGAATACATCATTGGGCTATTTGGTTTGTCTGCACTGAAGGCTCCTCCGTAGGGACTGGATGGAGGCCCCACCGGTGACCAGCTCGAGGGCTGATTTGGATGCTGTTGCTGCTTCTGCTGCATGAGCTTGGCTCTTTGCTGCTGCTGGGCCGCCATCTGCTTGAGCTGCTCAGCTGGGGACAGGTCAGCGCTGGGCAGGCTCACCGGCCCCGATCCCGCCACAGCCGGCGCCGCATTCATCAGGAATCCATTTCCAGAGCGCGCCTGCGTCTGCCCGGGGGTGTGGGCCTGGCTGGGAGTCTGAGGGGACTGGACAACGCAGTTTGCTGGTGATCCGGCAGGGACCGGGGCCGGCGGGGCGCTGGATGCAGAAGCAATGCTGGAGCCTGTGGAGGTGTTGGAAAATGGAGGACCGGAAGAAGATGGTCTGACCTGGGGAGACCCTAATGGGACGTGAGCAAATGGAGAATGGGATGGATCGCTCTTCACGCTCGCGCTCTCCTGAGTCTCTGTGGCAGGCCTGGGAAATTCGGGCTCCTTCTTCTCTTCAAAGTCTTCATTGAACAAATCCTGTATATCATCTTCTGGGACGGTGTTTGCCAGCTCATCTATGAGCTCCTGCCACTCCTGATCATTTAGGTTAATATCTGAGAAGAGCTTGTTCTGATTCGAAAGAGATGTTTCAGAAGTGTCTATGCAGTTGGAGTCATCCAAAGGCTCTTGCTTTAGTTCCTTGCTCTGCAGGATGTTAAAACTATCATCCAGCTCGTTGCAGCCATTAACAGGGAGCTTTATCTCAGAAAGCCCACCATTTTCACCCAAGTCTTCTAGACCACTCCTGTGAGTTCCACTGTTCTGCAGGGGCAGGGGAGCTTTCATGTCAAGTTGGTGAAGAGGAGAAACAGCAGGCAAAGGCAAATTAATGGGCAAGCTGTTGATTGCCTCAATGCCTGGCACATCCTTTCGTGTCCGCTTGCTGGTTGGAGAAAAGTTCCCATCACAAACTCCGTTCTGCTGCTCTCCATTGAGAGGTGAACGTGCGCCTTCCAACTTCCTTTTGACTGTCTCTTGAAGCTTAAAGAAAACAAGAGGAAAGAAAAATATTAACCATTTGCAGATACAAAAGAAGTGCTCATGAGCGCTGTGACAAGATACTCCTCATCAAGCCAGTGACAATAAGTTTTAAAACTGATTAGGAAGTTTCTCTGATTTCATTCTTATGCCTTGATCAATTTGAAAACACAGTCTAAAAACCGCCAAACTTTCCCTTGACTAGGAAAGCAGAACTGTAAAATATGGCTGTGCTTTCCGAGCTGAGTCTGTGCTAACTTCCAAGAAATTTAGGGAGCAAGTTGACTAATTCAATATTTAGTGCCAAATACAGGGATGAGATTTAAACAGTGTGCCTAACACAATGAGGAGTCTTAAACTGGAACAAAAAAAAGAAAAAAGGAATCACTAAAATTTACTACTCACTCTGGATTTTTTTTTTTGTTGGAAGTTTCTAGAAGCTTCTTAAAAAATAACCACAATATAATTGATTGACTACTTATATTGAAATGTGTGGAAAAAAAAATTAACATAGTTTCATTTGGTTAGCCCTGTGTTCTTGGCTAACATATTGAGAATCCCTTTTAAGGGAGAAAAAAAATATATCCACCCTGGAAAGTAGAAGGCACTTTGCATAACACTAACTCAATCAAATAACGAAAAAAAGGAAATCAGCCATGTGCTAGGAGCTAACATAAAACATAAATAGCTAACAGAAATAATAGCAAGACAAGTCTACAGAAAAGCAAATAAATTGGAATATAAGAATTTTATAAAAAATAGTGTATTAACATCAGCTGTAAGTCAGGTTATAGAAGCATAGCAAAGAACTGTAGCAAGCAACAGTCCTCCCCTCTCACACCCAAGCTGAGTCCTTTACTTATGTACGAGGCTAAAAAAAGCATCTCTCTTCAGCTAAGGCAAAAAACAATAGTGGGGAAGGGAGGAAGCAAAGAGGTCACAGCTCTAGCAAATGCCTTCAGGACACACTTGCATCCTTGATACTAGAACAATAGAAGACAAAATACTGAAAGATTTTATCAATTTTTAAAGTATTCTTACTGGTAGGAAAGTCCCAGATATGCAGCTCCCACCCCTTCCCTAACCTAGAGGTCCTCAACCTTCTTTCTTCTCACAATCCAGATCCCATTTATTTCTCCCATCCCAGAGGGCTGCTTCCCCTTTCATCCCATGTGTGAGACGGGCAAGCAAATCCGCATCTTGCCCAGGTTTTGGAGGGAGTGGTTCTGGGAAGGCTGTGCCCTTCTCCTGCCCCTCAGGCCAGCCTGCCTCTTTCAGCACACAATGCAGAGGGATGTGGCCAGCACAGGCATTGCTGCAGCCACAGCTGAGCACGAATGGGACGCCAAGGTACTGGTGAGGCTGCTCTTTGGCAGAGAACCAAGCAGATAGGCAAGGCTATCAGTCTAAGCAGACCATCAATTTCCTGATTTGCACTGGAGCAATGTGGGAAAATAATTAACATGTGAATAAGAGTCCCCAGTGGGTCACTGTTGGCATAAGTGACTGAGACTTTGCTGCCTGTTCTGCCTTGCACAAAGCCAGTGTGTGCCAAGCCTCCTGCAGGCAGAAATTCCTCCACCCTCGTGGCTTCAGTGGTGCCACATAAACCAGCTGCTCTGTAACCACAGCCTCTGCCACATGGCTGCTCTCCTCCTCTGGTGTCTGTTCATCCTGGAGATGAGAAAGTTCTGGGCAGACCTTTATAGCACCTTCCAGTACCCAAAGGGCCTATGAGAGAGCTGGAGAAGGACTTTCTACAAGTGACAGGACAAGGGGGAATGGCTTCAAACTGACAGAGAGTGGGTTCAGATTAGATATTAGGAAGAAATTCTTCCCTGTGAGGAGGGTGAGGTGCTGGCACAGGTTGCCCACACAAGCTGTGGATGCCCCATCCCTGAAAGTGTTCAAGGGCAGCCTGGATGAAGCCCTGAGCAACCTGGTCTAGTGGAAGGTGGTTCTGCTCATGGCAAGAGGGTTGGAATTAGATGATTTTTAAGGTCCCTTTCAACCTGGAGCATTCTGTGAATTTATGCAGCTCTGCAGCAGCTGTCCATACCCTGAATCTCTCCCCTCCTCAGTTTCTGGAGATGAGGGAACAGCATGGCCAGTGGTTTGCACCAAAAAGTTGCTCTCCCTGTGTTGCAGGCTGTGATGGGGAACTAGCCTGCAGCAATGTGGGGGTCAAGAAGGCTGTGAGCATGTTTTGGGCCTCTCTATCAAGTTCCTGTCACTGCATTCCCACTCCTCTCCCAAATGCAGCAGCTCTTGTCCCCATGAGCTCCACAGATGCAGGCAGGAAAGCACATTGTGCCACCCTCTCTAGATTAAAGCCTGGCATAGTCAGGTTTGGCAACCATAGTCTGCAGGAACCCACCAGGCTGCAGAGCAGGGAGCCCTGCAGGAGAGCATCACCCTATCTCTCTGTGCCACAGCAGCAGAGCTCTGCGAGCAAGAGGTGTTTGCCCAGAGGTGGAAATTGCCTCAGTCTGTGCCAGTTAGCAGCCATGTGGAAAGGCAGTCCAGGACTAGTGTGAAGGATCAAAATGAGATCTCACAAGGGGACTTACAGTATGGCTCTCACCTCTGCTGCCTCCCTCCCCTAAAAACCCGTGTTAAGCTGAACACCGGTGTGGCATTACAGCTCCCTCCTGCTTTTTGAGCCGTGTATCTGCCGTGCTGCAGAATCCTACAGCTGAGTTGGTTCCATTCATCTTTATATAACCCTGGAGACAGGAAAGGATGCTACAGATGTGGTAATGGCACCGCTTCACAAGTACAACAGTACAGCTCCAGGGCAAGAAAATATAGAGCACAGCTGGCCTCAAGTGCAGGTGGTCAGTTGATATAATGGGTTAAAATAGCATATTTAAATATTGCCCCTAATGGGCCACTCACACAGCTTACAGCTGAAATCACCCATTTCAACTCCTAAACCATCTCACTACAAAGTCACTATTGCCTCATCAGAAAAACATTCCCCAAACTGCAAGTGACTCACGACCAAGCTCAATGGGCATGCACAGACAAAACCAGGATTTGACAAACTGTTCAAAATGTGTCGTGGCCTTTACCCCAAGTCCATATTGACCAAATGCTGGGCTAAAGTAAGAACAGGACCTGGTGGCAGGCTTCTCATCATGAAGTAAAGTTCCTATAAGGAAAAGATGGGAAAAAAGTTGGTCTTAATGACAAGGGAAGGAGTAGTGAGAGTGATTATCTCCTGAGGAATACAAGTCAACTGACTCCATATGTTTTGCAAGTTTGAATGAATACTTTACAAAAATATTGGTAAGAGTGATATGCTTTTACATGGTTTCACACTTTCAGGTTTTAAAACATTTACTATTTTATCCTGAATCTATAACCTTATTTGTATAAGAATGTTTACCAAAAGAATCAAAACTATCTAGTGACAAATAAACAGCCCTAAATATATCAGTTCCTAAAGTTTCATCATGTGCTGGAACTTGGATGTCCCCCTGTACAAATATTCAGTGACTTTAGTGAAAGTAAAAGCAGGCCCAATATATAAATATACATAATCATGCTTATTCTGCATTACAAGAAAAAGCAGCTTGACATGGAAACTACTTTCTATCAAATACGAAACATACAGAAGTTGTGCCTTATTGCAAAAAAAATTAAACTAAATCTATTCTAAGTTTTCTAACCTCCACATTGTTCTTCTTCAGAGACTTTATGATTGGGGGGTTAACAGGCACTAATATTTTTATTTTCTTTGTTTGCTCATTGAAAAACTGTAGGTAGACAGAAACTTAACATGAAAGGTCTGTTTGAAAGCAGCATGCTGGGTACAGCCTTTGCAGGTGGGGAAGCCCCTTGACTCCAGCATTTTGGGGGAGTTGGGAGCCATAACAATAGATACATCTTTTTTTGAGGTACAACACAGAAGTATTCTTATCAAATGATTTCAATGAAAATTTTCCTTTTCATATCTTGATTTCATTCCCAATCACTGTATTAACTCTTGAATGGTTTGGACATCCAACACCAGGATCCCACAGTGCCTTAGACTAAAACCCCAGCACTCCCCCTTCCCTCTATAAACCTGATCCCTGAAGTAAAATAGTATGTCTTAAAGTATCCTCCCTCTCCTTCTTAGTACAAGTACACAGTTTGTGCATGTTTTACAGCATGTGTTGTGAAGATATTAGCAGGAGCTGAGATATTTGTGTCTAGGAGCAGATGATTGTTGACACCAAAAATAAAAGGAAAATATCAAAATCAAAGGAAAATATTGAAATAAAACAACCCCCTTCCAGCTTCATAAACCTTCAGCTTTATTCACACAAAATATTTGGCTGATGACTCTCCATTTCACTGCAGCTTTCTACCCCAAAGCACAAGAGGGTGCAGACTCTTGATTCTTTATATGTCTTTGGAAAAACTCCAGCTGCAGAGTGAGAAAAGGTCAAATTTTGGCAGGGTGACTTTTTAAATGACTTTCCATTGGAGGAGAGGCAGGGGGACAGAGGCTGTGCACGCAAACACACAGCGACCCAAAGGGTCTAATCCAGCCCATCCTGAAATCCCGGGCAGAGCTCTCGGACATGCCGTGACAGACCCAACAGATAAACAGGAGTGTGTGGAGCCTGTCAGCAGGGCTTTCATCTGTGAGGAGAAGCTGCTCCGCTTCATCTCACCAGCAGCAATTCATTTTTCAAAAGAAATGAGACAGAGGTACTGTTGTTATAGCAACAGCCGAGCCGCTCGGCAGCCCATCCTCCACCGTGGAGCTGCCTTTGGTGGGGGCGGCTGTTCCAGTCCTACAAGGGGAGTGACTGGGGCTGTGGCAGCTGAAAATCCCTTCATTGCTCCTTAAAAAAAACAACACAAAAACCAGAGGGAGGTGGGGAAGCTGAGAGGCTAAATTCTCTCTATGCCAGTAGAAGCTGGACATGATTCACAGGGTAACATAGGTCCACTTCTCCTCTGTGAGCCCCCACAGAGAAGATGTCACTTTTACAGATGTTTTTGTGTCACAGGAGGTTGATGTCAATTTTACAGATGTTTTTGTGTACCAGCTACATGTAGCCACTGACTTTCCTCTCCCTAGGGCAGCTCCAGCCACTTCAATACAAGACAAGAGCAACAATTCTGAGAGGTCTGGTCCACTTGGCCCCCCAGCGCTGCTGGAATGTGCCCTGCTCTGGTGCTATCTTTGCTCCCTGTGGGAAAGCAGAGACACTAGCCAAAGCCCAAAGTCCATCTTCCTCAGAGGATATGTATGATTACGAAAAACAAGGGCTATTATCTTTTCCACATGCTCTTCTGTCACTCTTTCTGTTAAAAATTGATCATTTCAGTTCTTCATGTTGAATCAGTCTGGCCCAAAAGCCATCATGACCTTCAGTTCCTTTCCATGAAATGAATTCAAGTCTTGGGCCTTTCTCCAGGGTTTCTACTCTCCCTTCCAGCAGTGTGTCTGTTCCTGAGTTTGCTCCCCTTTTCTTCTCCCTTCTTCTAGAGCTTCTCCAGAAAGATCTTGATACTTCTTACCTCCAACAGGGAGTACTTACCATGAGCTCTGCCAAACACCACCCCAATTCAGCAGTCTCCAGCCTGCACTCTAAAGACTGAATCAAGTTTGCTACCTAACTTCTTGTGCTGCATTCAAATCCTACCAACAATTTAGGAAGTGTCCCAGTGGTGGCTATGAAGTGACACCAAGCAAGTAGATTTGACATGACAGTATCTAAGATCAGTAAGGAATAATCAGCATAGCCATTTGCACGCCAGAAATTCAGCTTCAACATTGGAAAGGATTTTTTGCACACACCTCCTTGCTGTATCACCTCTGATGCTGCCATTCAAAAGTCAGTGTTGCCAGAATGCCACTGCCTCAGGTACATCTTGTCCCCAGTGTTTTAAGTACCCCAGCTCCATAGTGGCCTCCCAATGACACTTGCTGCAGTGTCCTGCAGAGGTGGTGGAGAACAGAGGACAACCTTTCAAAAACCCGTTGGAGTTGTACTCAGACAAGCAGCCAAGCAACACGAAGGTGAGTTACAGATCACCACTTCCCACAAATGAAAGTATTCCATACATCCAAGCACTCCCCTACTATCTTAATTCCTTCATGTTGCTGAAAGCATGGCACTGATGCCTGCTAACTCGCTGGATGAAGCCTGATGTAGCAAATTGATTTTGGAGCACAATTGCTCATTTAAAGCACATGCTGTGTTTCTCCATGCTAGGCCTGGCTGCCCAGCTCTTGTTGGCCAGGGCAATGTTTCAAATATACAGGAAATTCACATTGTGAAAATCTGTCTGAAGTTGGTAAAATCTCATCCTGCCAATCTAGCCAGTAGCCTGTTCAACTCTGCAGGCTCACAGAGTAACCTCTGCCTCAGGAAAGGGGTCAGCCTTCTGCCCCTTACCCTGCAAAGGGCTGTCTCTTGTCATCACCCTTGTTTTTGCCATCAGTCACCAGAAGGACAAAATACCTCCAAGTAAAAGTAACATGATCAAGGCACTGGGTAAACCTGCAAGAGTTAGCAGAGAGGAAAACAATCCACTTCCTCACATTTTAGCCACTCAGAGGGGAAGGGTTGTTCACTGAAGAGTGGGGATGAAGAGTCATGGTGCCTGGATGAAAAGCTTGGCAGCACAGGCCCCTTGCTTAGAGCTGCCTGACAGCTGTCAGGGCCCCCAGCCACCTGCCAGACTCCCAGCCACCAGCAGGAACTGGATCACACTGGGAGATCAAGCAGAGAACAGGGAAGAAGGGTAACAAAAAAAGGCACTGCATGAGAGTAAAATAGCAATAGCACTGGGAAAGTCAAACCAGGTAAATTCTGTAACTCCCCCTGCCCTCAGTCAGTCAGGTAAGGATGCTGGTGTGTGATAAAGCAGCTTGAGAAAAGCTGAGTGCAAAGACATTGCACAGCAAGTTTAACTGAACTTCAGAGCACAAATTATTTCATGAATGGAATGTTGTTATCACTGTCAAAGAGCCTTCCTGCCCCAGTCTATGATCTACAGGGTTTACTCCTCTTCAGATCTAATTTAATCCCACTTTGGCCCAATGGGGTAAACACTGGCAAAGCAGTAACCTTATTTCTTCAGGAGTGCCAGCACTGCTCCATCTGTGCAAAAGTCTTAGGAAGGTGCTAAGAGCCTATAAGCTGAACTACTGAGCTGGCAGTGCCTACTCCTGCCTCTCACACCCAGCAGCCAAGCTCTGCCCTCTCTCAAGTTGTCCTTGCAGATGGCATGAGCTGCATTTTTAAGGTGCATTATGAGGATTTAGTCAGGCAGCCTCCAACTGACTTGTCTGGGAGTTGCTCTGATAAGTCTTCACCTTTTCCAATCTGCTTTGTATCTGGACAGAGGAGAGGGTAATGATAAAAAGCAAACACTGGACAGTATTAAAGCTGTGCCTCCCAAAGAACTACAAATCAGGGTGGAAAAGAAATGCAGGAACCTCTTGTGTTCTAAACTAAGAAGCAGCAAAACAACAACACAGTGTTGTTGCACATGCACCACAGCTATTCAGTAGCTCTTTAAACTGTGCATGTGACACTAGGAATGGTTTCCCGGGGAAAATCTTGTCCCAGTTCATCCTTGGATGAGCACAAGTTGTAGCAAGCTAGTGAAGTATGCTGATGGCATCCTGCCTGCTTAGCAAAGGGGTATGTGAGACATGAAAGCATTCCTGTCTTCTGCAAAAGAGGAGCAGCTCTGTGACACAGCCTCTCCTTTCCTTGTCATTAAGGCACCCAGTAGGATGTGAGCTCTGTTCCTGACTTCAGAACTGACAGACTAAAACCTTGTCTAACTGATGTAAGGGAAAAGCCCTTCCTATGCTTAGGGCAAGCAAATTACCTTCCAGCTGCTTGCAAAATACTGCCATGGCACAATCTACATACATAATATATTACTCCAGAATATTCTTGGAGAAACTCCAAAGAAAGAGCCAGAAGAGATGGTGAAGCCATGACAGTAGTTCCCTGATGACACCACAGATTTCCTTGGACTATGAGTTTCTACTGGATCTCTTTTACTACCAAAGCCTGTCTAGTGCATGATCTCTAGAAGACAGAGAGCAAGCTGAACTCAGAAATGGCACAGTTGTCTTCCATTCATATCACTGGTGTTAACTCCCAACACACGTCACCTCATGGCAACATAGCTGCTTATTCCATAGGTGCATGAAGCAGCACCTTCCAGTTCCTTAAATCAGTGTGGACTAAGTAATTTCAGGGATTCTTCCACATGACTAAGTTCAAGTTCATGCTTTTTGAAGCAAAGTGTTTCACACAATTGGAAAAGGAAGGAAATGAGAGCCACATAGTCTATACAATGTACCTGTTCAAGCCCACACATTTTAGTCACCCTCTTGGGTTAACATCATAAATGAAACTTCCACTTGAAAATAATTTAAATATCAAATTAACAGATTTCAACAACTAACACATTGAAAGAAAAATCTTGTGAATCAGTCATACTGCTGCAAACAAAATGGTGAATTTAGCCTCCTCTTCCTCATCTGTTCCCTGTGCCTGAATGGGCAGCTTGGCTGAGGACACAGGTCAGCTGAAGATTTCTCTGCAAGGACAAGCACCTTTAAAGGAGTGCGGGTTATCTAAGTACAGACTGAACAATTAATGGTACAGTAAGCACTGCAAAGGAGACCGAAGCACAGGGGAAGGAGAGAGAAATGAATGTTTTGCATGGTAATTAATTATCTTTTTTTTCCTACATTTTAATTGTTTGCATAGCAATGACACACGTCTTTTGGGGAAAGGAAAAAAATCCAACATGGGACAGGTAAGTTTGGAAATAAGTTTCTGCTAAGCTACTGACTATTTAAAAAATAAATAATAAAATCAAATCCCAAAGTAGAATATATGTCAGAGACAGCTTTTTCCTTCAGTCAAACAATTTCCTGATCAGCACAATCAGCTTGATCCATCTCTAGGAAAGAAGAGCAATGCAGGAAGTGGTTGTTAGTCTTGACTTTGCTTATCTCTTTAAAAGAACACAGGCAGCAGCAGCTTTGAAAGACTCCTGGACAAAACCCATGGCTCAATCCTGAGCAGTGCTGAAGCCCTTATCTCACAGAACCATGGAAAGGTCCAAGCTGGAAGGGACCTTAAAGAGTATCCTGTTCCAACACCCCTGCCATGGGCAGGGATAACACCCCAGAGCAGGTTGTTTAGGGCCTCATCCACCCTGGCCTTGAACACACCCAGGGTGAACCCCATTAAGTTCACTAGGAATCAGAGTGCATTGATAAGGTCATTTCTTCTGTATCCAAATTTCTTCAGAGATAGACACTATGTCTGATAGAACAACTCCTCTTTGCATTCATTTTTTGGCTTCAATACGAGTTATAGCCAGTACTGGGAAAAAAGAAGAAGAAGAAAAAAAAAGCAGGATCACTGAATATCTATGAAGACTCAAGGAAACAAAGGACTGTATAGGATACCCCAGACATGTTCTGAATTACTCTGAGCACAGTTTTGGGAGCTATTTGCCATGGGCTAAAGGCCAGACAGCACTGAACAGCAGATTTGCCCTAAATATGGCCAAGTAAACCATACAAACTTTAGCTCTTTGTGGCCTCAGTACCTTCACCTCAAGCCAACCTCAGGTCCCACAAAGACACACAGCACAACTAATGGAAAAGCACATCTGGTCTCCCAGCTCTCAGCAATTACCAGAGTCATAGACTCCCAAGGCTGGACCTGCTGTGTGGCATGAACTGCAAATGTACTATTTAAGTCTACTGATTCAGTATAAAGAAATAGATTTCAAGCAAATGAAGGCCCTGATTCAGCACAATATTTAGCACATGGTTCACCCTGAGTACATTAAGCAACCGAAAATACAAAGAATGGTTTATGCAATGAATGACAACATCAGAGCAAGACCTTTGCTCAGGTCTTACCTTCTTTATTTCATCCACAGCAGCTGTCTCCATCCCAGGATAAACCTCTTCCTCACTCCCATCCTACTCAACACAGTGCTGAACTCATGGCAGCAACAACAGGAAGATTCCCAAATCCCAGAGGTATGTAAGGCTTTGAGATCTCTCCTCACAAACCAAAAAGATTACCAGGAGAAAGGTGTGCAGTTTTCTGCCAAACAGGTCACATTCCCAGTTAGTTGTGGCCATGCACCACATTACAACCAGGCACTTTTACCTATTTGTGTATTCTGAAAACAGCCCTCCAAGGGAAGGAATTGCAACACACAATGCTATAGATTCACTCCCAGTGTACACAACACAGGTTTGGGGTTTTTTTTACTTTTTTTCCTTTTGCTGTCAAAAAAAATTCCCTAGCTTTTCCACACAAGTGCACTCATGCACATGTAGTCACTGCCCATGATACTCACATGGGTTTTAATCTTAGCAATCTATGCATGCTAAGCATATATTAGCAGCTAATTAAAATTAAATTTAGACTTCAAGTCCCATTCACCGCTGAAAATTTGTGCCCTTAACAGTGCTAAATAAGTGCAAGACAATAAAGCACTTGTTGTAGGTAAAGTCACAGAGAACACTCCAGTTCTTTCCTAAACCCCTTGAAGCACTAGACATCATAGTTTGCTGTTAGATAAGCCACAGAAATGCATTATAAGCCAATGTGAATTCATACAATGGACTTCCACTAATCTTATTTTTCTTTCTAAAGGACTTCTCCTTCCCTCCTTTTTCTCCTGTTGTAGGAATGATAAGCAGCCTAGTACTAAGTGCTTTTAATTTGTTAGTCTGAAGACACAGTATCCTTGGTCTACTACCAGAATTATGTGAATTTTGGTCTCAGAGAAAAACATAGGTGAGATGAATCTAAAAAGAAAAACAAACCTAATTGAGTGTCAACCCCTCCCCCCCAATCACTTATCACTTAAATGTTGTTATTCAGATGCAAACATACATTAAACCTCTAAATTTCACTTCAAAAATAGAGCAGGGAGCTGCCTAAAGCTGTATTTTAAGTCAGTGGCAGGATTAGAATTGGACTCAAACCTCCCAAACCCCATCCCCAGCCAGTGGGAATACAAAATATCTTATATCTTGTCAGATCAATATGCTCTTATGTCTCCTTTTTTTCTTATTCAGGAAGAAGAAGGGGTGTGTACGGGGACCTATGGACAGGACACAGAGTCTGGAAACTCTTGCAGGCACCATAAGGAAGTTGCAGGCAAAACCAGGTCAAGTCATTCCAGTCTTAAGAATGCAATCCATATCCCCTATACCAGGCTGAGATGGAAATGAGATAAATCATGCTCCAGAAAGTGTCTTTTTCTTTTTATTGACCTTAAAGGCAGCCTTGGTAACTGGAACAAAAAGACACATCCACAGTCAGATGCCTCCACCTGGACCCTCCCCAAGCCACCATGATTTGCCCAGTCAACAATTAGGGCACTAATTACATGCTGCTGACATCTGTGTTTAATAAAGATTTCTGTCTGCATGGATTGGGTCTTTCCCCCAGTTTCATTTCCAGAGGCTTCAGTTTTGTTCCACTAAACTCTAAGAAAATAAGCTTGAAATCTTCATAGTTTGGCCTCTAATAATGATACTACATTTACTCTTGGAAACGGTGTTACTTTCTTGCCTTGCCAAAGGAAAGAAGGTTGTGCAGCTCCAAGTTCTTGCTTAGTAACTAACTTACATGCTCAATCACTTCTGGGTTATTTAAGAGAGGCAAGGACAAGGGGAGAGCTAGCAGGAAGAGCTTCAGTTTAAATCCCAGATATACAGTAAGTAGTGTTACAACCATGATGGTCTAAGGAAAGTCTATAGAGAGGGGGGAAAAAAAGCGTTTTTAATTAGACGCACAGGGAACCATAGACAAGCTTTGGGGTAAGCAAGCACTTCCTTCTTCTGTAATGAGAGTTACAGTAACCTTAGTAACAACTGTAACAATGAGCAAACATGTTAAAGAAATTATATAAAATCACATAGATATCGGGCATATGGGACTGTGCACAAATCTGCTGTGTGGCAAAGTTTCCCATAGTACAAAATTTGTTTTTAAAGGAAATTACATGGACAGCAGGTTGAGGTTTTTCCTTGGGCTATTTACAAAACTCCTTTATTTTTCCTCCTTTCTTCTAAGCTTTTCAAAACAGTCAAATGAAAATAAAAGCCTGGCAATTAGCATATTTCAGAATTACAGTGAGGGCCCAGCTTTAAAATGCACAGCTGCCTGAGACTGACTTTTTTTTCAATGCCAGGTGGATGATATGAGGCCAAAAACAACCTTGAATAGTGTGGGTCCTGATGGCTGTAGGATTTGCAGGGGACCGTGATTTCATTGCATCTGGGGACATAAGTCATTACTCTTTTCTTTCTTTTTTTTTTTTTCCAAAAGCTTTCTGATACTGCCAAACTCCAAATTCAGACCTGCAATAATCATATTAGAAACATTCAACACTGCAAACACAGAGGATTTTCCTGACTCATCAGTAAAGTAGTGACAGCCTTCTCCTCTCCCTGCTAATGAGAAAGTACTGCAGTGCCTGGAACTAAAGCAGATATTTTTCCCATTAAGTGTTCCCAATGTCTCTCTACAGCAGCATAACCTACCCAAAGAAGTTCTCTCTGTACAGGACATGGAAATGTTACCAAACAGAGAACTATTAAGTGGGCCCTGGGTTAAAGGCTCCCTAAGAAGCTGTGGGGGAACACAATAGGGCACAGCACTCTTCTTGGGAGTGCCATCTCCCCAGGTAGCTACTGTGGAGCAGAGGTTCAAACCACAAGGATTCATACTAAACCACAGAACTGCAGAGATTCTCGTCCTGGTGCCAGCACAGCAGGGCTGCAGACAGCCTGTGTGCTCCAGCAGTCCCAGCTTCAACCTCTCCTAGTAAAGGCACACTTGCAGGAGTTCTCCCTGGGGATAAAGCTGCTCTTGTGCTGCTGCCTAAGGGCTCCCACTGGTCCCTGCCTCCTCTGCTTTCCTGGCGTTCTGCTGGAGCCATGGAGCTCTCACCAGGGTGGCAGCAGCGATCGGAGGAGGCTGTGACAATCGAGTGGCAAGGTGCCATGGCAGAAATGTGCAGTGATGTAAGGCTGCAGGGAACTGGGTGTCAAATGTGCATCAGGCAGGTGGGAAACATTTGCTCCTCCCTTGCACAGGGGAGTCCCATCTTTTTCCCTTTCCTGTCCCAGTTCAGATCTCACCGCCTCACAGTGTGAGCCTTCTGCAGCCTCAAGTTTTGTGGCTGCAGAAGGCAAGGTAGCCTTAGAACAAGAGCCTTCCTTGTGACAGCTACAGGGTCTCTGCCTTCCCTGGTGCATGCTGATATTCTGCAAACAGCCTCTCCCCACCTTTCTGACTGCTTTCTTCCCAGCCCTGCTGGTGTTTACGGGCTTGAATAAAGCCATGAGAAAAAGTGACCTCATTAGCAGTCTCCTCAAAAGGTGAATTGGAGCAGGGCATTCGTCTCCTCCAGCAATTTTCAAACTCACACGAAAAACATTAAAGGAAACAAAGCCTAGGGTTGCTCCAGGAATTCTCTCTACCACCCACGAGAGGAATGTGCATAACATGCCCCCTACATGCAGTGCAAACAAGAAGCTTCTGCTTACAGCTCTTCACTTGGCTTTCCTCATTTCACTCCACTCTTCAGGAGCAAGAAGAAACCTTCACATATGCAGGGGGCTGCAAAAGCAAACTGTGTACAGATGGGCTCAGGAAGAGGTTCTTGGACCTGGGATAGCTGGAAGATGTGCCAGGGAAGGCTGACTGTGTGCCTGCTCTGTTTCTTACACTCCACTTGCCCACTGAGAGGACACTGGGCTAAATACCCCTTTGAGATGAACCAGTACAACTGTTCCTATACCCACAGGGTTTGCAGAAAAAAAATGCTTAGAAGATCTTTACTGAAACAAAACAAGTAGAACCCTCCCTCTACCAGATTTTCAAAGTTCTTGTTATGAAGCATTTTGATGATAATAGATGATTTTACAATGCAATGTGGTAGAAATTCATTTCCAGTAGCCCCTAAATAAAGAGGAGTTGGTGCAAAACAACAACCTTAAAGCAATCCCTTGCTTTACTACTTTTTGAATGTGGACTGAATGCCAGATTGTGGTCATCTGATCAGAAAACAAACAATTGACCATACTTTCTCCTCTTCCCCTGTTCATCCCCCACCTCCACCCAAAACCTGCAGCTCCAACACAACAAAAACCTACCTTGGGATTTTGAAAGACTGCTTTACAACTTGAAAGAAGGAAGAACTGTGATAATTACCACACCAAACATGAGGAGGCATAAGTAAGCCATTTTAGCTGTTAGGATCTCAACGTCCTTTGTAGAAAGAACTCCTCTCACTGATATTCATTACACAAAATGTAATTAAAAGCTATTTTTTAAAATATATAATGAGTTTCTATTTCACATGGAAAGTGAAAGACACCAGTAGGAGCCACAGATGAGAGAGCCTTGAGGCCAAAATCTTCAATGTGCTGAGGCCCCTGATACAAATGATGATGTCCTGTCGAAAAATTAGGTTTTGCTAGAGAAGAGACCAGTGACATCATAGATAAAAAGTCACAGAACTGAAAAAAGT
Source organism: Trochalopteron elliotii (assembly GCA_024734555.1). Taxonomy (NCBI): domain Eukaryota; kingdom Metazoa; phylum Chordata; class Aves; order Passeriformes; family Leiothrichidae; genus Trochalopteron; species Trochalopteron elliotii. Next base: position 2,035,058 of record JANPWX010000008.1, on the reverse strand, counting down.
CACTTAAGAAAATGTGAATTGTCAAGATACTCAATGTGCATTTTCTCTGCCTTATATGTGTAATGGGATCCTCTCTGAAAATGAAATCTAACAGAATTTAATTAAACAATAAACTCATTAATTTTTTGAAAATATAGAAGAATAAATGTATGGAGATCCTAGAAAGACAAAGAGATTATTTTTTCTTTTTCCTAGTTTTTCTTACTTTTCACATATGATGCTGTGACTCAAATTAACTCCACATAAATTCTGAATATAAAAAGATCACCAAATTAATTTTTAATAGGGAAGGAGAAAGAAATCAACCTCGTTGGCAGAACTTGAACTCCATTCCTTAGAATGATTAGTTTGGCCACTGGAGGGCTCCAATATTGTTTCATAAAAGCAAAAGAAAGTTTACTAGGAAGAATAAACACATAACAAATAGCCTGGGCAATAAAGTTCAACCATAATAAGCAGTCTGAACCAAGATCTATGGGCTTGCAAGCATTTCATAAGAGTCAGGACTAATTTAACTCTTGTTTTGCTCTTGTCGCATAAAAGGATTTGAAGAAGAAGGATTTTCCTAGTTTGGTCATAAACATCTCCCCCAATATACCACCTATTCAAATGGGGTTTGTATGCAATTGCAGAAGGAGTAGATGTCTACAGGAAAGCAAAACCCAGAGGTTTTCTTGGGACATGCTAGCAAAACACTTATTTATGGAAGTCCAGGGCTGCAGAGTACAAAAGGAGCACATTCTTTGTCCCTCTCATGACTCCAGTCTTCCCAATGAAAGTTTAGCAACTCGGCAACAGGGAGCACAGCCGGGTGCTCCCACTACATGAAGTCCTTGACTGTTCTTCTTTAGATAAGCCATTGTTGGGAGCTGCCTTTTATTTTTTAAGAGGATTTATATGTTCAGGTACAGAAAGTCAAGGAATAGCTGGCTCTAAAACTAATGGGTCTTTTCACAGTAACATGGCAGTGAAGATCTTATCAGAAAAATGTTATGTGGTCCTGCAGAAGCAAGTACAGGCACTGATGTCAGTTGATAAGCTAATGACTGCAGCTTATCAGCTGATAAGCTAATGACTGCAGTGCTCCAGTTAAGGATAAAACAAAAGCTATTTCAGTATAGGAGCATGAGAAAAAGTATTTTGGACATCGTTCTACCTACAAACTAATGGGAGGGAAAAAAAGTCTAAGTATCTCCTGGACTCCCCAATCCTTTCAGCTGGGGAAGATGGTGGGCTGAGTGTTGGAAGTTTCACACTGAGCCAAACTTTACAATTGACTTAAGCAGTGCTGAAAAAAAAGGAGGTTTATTGGAAATATTGAAAGATGCTAGTGGGTACTGTGATAAGCCCAGCTGAGCACTGCTCTTGTTTGATGAAGTGCACTGTATTGGGCTGATGCACAAAACACCATGGTTTGCTGGTGCACACTATTTTTTTTCTGTTCCTTCAATGTAAAGGAAAAAAGAAGAAAGAGGAAAAAAAAAAAAAAAGAAAAAAAGAAAAAAAAAAGCTTGCTTAAAATATCCCTGCTGCTCTCCTGTAGCCCCTTCCTATCCAGCACATCACACATTAATGCCAATCTTCTGGGAGACTGCAATTCGAACATAATGAGATATTAATGAGCTTTGCACATGTCCCCAGTCGCAAGTGCTCCCCCCTCCGCAGCTCATTGCTCACAAACCTACAGAGATGTTTTGCTTGTTTTCCTGACACTGCAACTGTGAGTCCCCCATCCTGCCCCCCCTCCCGGCAAACCCTGCTGCACCCTTCCCCTTAAGCTGCCAGCTCTAAAGAGCACCAAATGGGCTGGCACTGTCTTGTTTCCTGGACTAATGGATGCTTGTTTAAACACTGGAGCTGTTTGCATTGCTGCGGCTCACTGCATGTTAAACACAGTCCTCTGAAACCCTATGCCAATCCAATAAAGGTATCAGCAGTTCAGCGTGGGGAGGCAATTACTATAAAGTCCCAAGTGTGCCTTCTAAGCTCAAGGAAGGAAAATTTGACTGAACAACTAAAAGCAAAATCTGATTTCGGTGCAGCATCACTAGGAAGACACGAGGTTTCACTGCAGCCAGGCCTGTGGAGGGCAGGAGGAAGTCAATGGGTGAGCTGGGGAGAGCAACTGCACATTGTTAAGAGGGTTTTCAAGCTGGCCTGGTAGCAATGCTCTCCTGCCTCCACAGAGCTCCTTCCCTCTTCATCCTTGTGCCAAGTTGTGCTCTCTTTCCTCCCACCCCCACTATTTCTTTTTTTTTTTAATTTTAAATTATATGCTGCCAATTTTGTTTCATCCTTCATCGATTCTTGAAACAATTCTTCCCTTGCTAAAGGTCCTTCCCTCTGTACAAAGTCATTGTCATATCAAAGGGGAAGTGTTACACAGGAGCAGCTATGATAGAGGGCTGATGGTAACCAAAAATGATCTGTGCTTCATTGAGAGATTAAAAAAACCCAAATCTTGGACTAATGATAGTCAATATTTCAATGGACCTGCTCTTTACCTGGCTGAGGGCAGAAAGTCAAGGGAGAAAGAAGATGCATTTCAGATCATTTAATCCACAGAAACAAAGCTGCTTTAAAGTGTTCTACTTCCTTTACTTTTAAGTGAAAGATAAGGAGAGGACACAGCAAGGGAATGTTTTCATTTTATACTTTATATTTTTTTCTTTAATTTTAAACAGACTCTGTAAGATGGCCTCACTCTGAGAGCGGCTTTCCAAATGATATGGAAAGTTTTCCAAGCACTTTTTGTGGCTCCAGCTACCCTCAGGAACCTATGAAAAGGGGATTTGCCACACCAGATGAGGCCAGCAAGCCAGCAAGCTTGGCATCCTGCCCCTAGCTGAGTTCTACAGCTCCAAAGCTGGGGGGCGGGGGGCACGCTAAAACTTTCCTCTCCTTTCCATGCTGCAGAGAAGGGATTGTGTGTATAGCTGGGAACCAGGAGCAAAATCTTTGAGGGTGAACCTGTTCTCCTCAGAGCTGAGTCCCCAGTACTGTGGGCCAAGTTTGCCCTGTAGAAGAGCACGGCCAGCAGAGCACAACTGGCACCAGCCCATGCCCAGAGTTCCTGAGCACTGCCCCAGCTGGGACTGGCATCTGGCTAATGGGCTTAAGGATCAGGCTGTCCCTTCAAAGCAAAGTTCTCACAGGTCAGAAATCCGGTGTGATGCTAAGAAGTGCAGGCTGAGAGATAGAGGGTTGTGCCAATTAGCTGATTACTGAAGGATGAATATCATCCGACTGCCATCACTCCTACTGGGAGAAACTGCCATTCTCCACACTGCAGCAAGGAGGACAGGGAGAAGCAGCACTGTAGTTTTGAAAAGGGCTTTCTGCAGGGAAGATTGCTTCTTAGTTTATTTTCTTACAATTTAAGAAAACAACTTGTGGAGAGAGGATGGAGTTAATCCCAAAATCTCACCTTTCCTGCTCTAGAATTACTCTTGGAGCTGCAAACTCCCTGTGGACGCCAAACTCAGGGCAAGCAACAGGATGCCACAGGCAACCTGAGTACAGCCAGTTAGAGAGTGACTGCCTGATGGGTGTTTTGACAGAAATGAGGAGCTTTAAACCAAGAGGGTAAAAGTGTTGGGAAACATTTGTTTTGTTTATTTAAAAAAAAAAAAAGAGAGAGAAAAAAAAGAGAGGAAAAAAAGCACAGTAACTTTCTTTTTTTCAGTTTTACAGCAAAATACAAACAAACAAACAGCACTTGTTTCTGCTGGTATTCCTTGCCAGAGCTGGGGCAAGGGGGAGGATGAGCTGGAGACATAATGTCTAGGTAAAGGGGGAATCCGTCCACACACTGCTCTTCAGTTAGGGCTTGGAATTCAGAGATTTAATTTCCACACCTCAGAACAAAGACTGTTACTAAGAGGATGGGGCAAAGAGCACCACTGTCCTGGGTGGAGCAATGCAACAGCCAGAGCCTAACCAATACTAAAACAAAAACCAGGCTGTCTTGAAAGCATCACACCCAGAGATCCCCAAGAGGCTCTTGTCACATTATTTATAACTCCTCCACTCTCTTGAAGCTGAGAATACAGTTTATGTGAGGGCTTGAGAAACCCACTCACCTACTCACCAGTGGTAAGTGGAATGCTTTCCTGATGAGACTGGGGAAGGATGTGGCTCTTAAAATCAACTGCTGCAGAACCTAGCCTTTAATTTGAACAAAACAACACAATAAGAACAAAAATCCCAGCCCATGTGATTGCACAGATAACTTCCCAAATATGACCATTGATGTGCTTCTGTTTCTGAGTCTGCAGACAGGCTTCTGCTGTTCCCAAGAAGCAGCACTGTGAAATCAATAAGACTCATTAAGGATAATCAGTACCCTATGGGCAGCAGCAAAACTGCCAAGAATCCTGCCAGTTTTGTCCTTCTACTGTTACTGGGGAAGCTCTGATTGACAAGAAAGATAGATTTCCCACTTGCTTACATTCAGCAGCGAGAGGAAGTTGCAGATGTAGCCCTATGGGCAGGTCCAGCCACAGCATCCCACAAGGAATAACAGTATTTGCTCCAGTCAGAGAAGGGCTTTGCAACCTCACAATCACCTACACGTGTGTGTCATCCCACTGCAACATGGGATGAAGCTCTTTTCTGTCTCCTTTTGCTCCCTGGCATACGGCTTATCCTTGAACTCCTCAACGAGCTTTCCTGCCTCCTGACAGCCCACCATGCTGGTGAGTTGATAATCTTCAATTCCTCAGCTTTGAGAGGCACAGGGAGCTATACCATAAAAGACAGACTAGGCTGTTAAATAACACAAGGTGTGCTGCAGGTTGTTTTCATTCTTTTTCACTCCAGCACAGCAACTAGAGCATCTGCCACCCTTTGTCTTCCCATATGTTGCTGGTGAAGCACTAAGGAGATATCTTGGGACTCAAGGAAGGGACCCAGTGGTACCTTCAGCTTGTTCAAGGTGTGCCTCTCCCCAGCTCCCATCTCATTTCAGTGACTGCCAGTTTTGGCTTGTTCCCTTCAGCCTAGAACCACCCTGGGCACTGAGCTGGCCCTGGAGCACACAACACATGCTCTCTGACACACACCAGCACAAGTGACAAAATAGATGTGTAGACAGGGTCACTGAAGATGAATCCCCAAGGAAATTTTAATTTCAGAATGAAATTACCACCAATTTTTAAAGATTCAGTTATTTGAAGGCATACATTACATACTTGTTACTTGTTTAAAACATATTTCACTCTTTCACTATTTGATTTGAAATGGTACCTCTGAAGGGTCTGACTGGTTTCCTTCTTTGAGATATGACTCCAGGAAATGCATAAAGGACACAATAGAGTTTAGAGGAACAAGAACTTCCTCCTTCCCAACCCCTTTAAATAAAATGCACCATGACAGCATAGTTATACATTTACAGTTAAAGTTGATAATTCCTTAGAATAAAATAGCTTTTTCCAGGAACCTGGAACCTAGGTTTACACAATGGAGATAGCTTCTCATTAATCAATATTGTGGAAGAAAAGTGTAATAAATTGCTGTACATCCAATATCTGTAATCTGTTTAGATAAAAACCCTGAACCTTCTTATAATTCACACTTTCAAGGGGAAATAAATGGAAAGATTGACAGAGACTACATTTGTCAGGAGAAAAACCTAAGGGGAAGAAAAAAATCCCCTGACTGCTCCTCAACCATAGTATCATCTCATCAGAAGATGCACAGGGTGACTCTGAGGTAAAGGAAGTGAAGAAGAAGCCATTTCCTGTTTCAGTTCCTGCAGGGAGAATCTGGAGGTAGGTTTCATCATCACAAATCCAAACCACCAGAGGCAGAGTAAATGTTTTGTTTGCAGTCCCAGGCCCCCAAGGGAAGCACCACGTTACAAGAGAGAGTGGGTGAGTTCCGCTTCTGTGGAGTGGAAATGCAGCAAGAGAAAGTGGAGGTGTGGAGAGTAAGGAATGGGGAATGTCACTTCCAATCTTGATTTCTAGGTCCTGAGTAGGGTAACTACAGTGTAGTTTCACTACAGAAGATACACTTAACTGGCCTGGGAAGTGGAATTTCAGGTTGTCAGTTACAGAAACAAGAGGGAAAAAAAGCCCCAAAACACCACAAGTAACCACCTACATTTTCATTTCCAGAACAGTTCAAATATTAAGTGTGTCTCAGCTACACATATAAAGGAGCCTGGTTTTGAAAAATTCCAAGTATCAGATTTCTGAACATGAGACCTTTACACATAAGAACTTTTGAACAGGTACCACAAAACTGAAAGACATTTCTGGAAATTATTTTATTCCTGCCAGTTCACATTAATAGTCACTGCCTTGAAATCAGCTACGTTAGACTGGCATTCACTGTCACTAACCACACAAAAATCAGCCACATAACAGTGCACAAAAATGGCAAGTCATCAGTTGTACTTCACTGAAGGTACCTAATGAGCATGTTATGATATCCCCAAGCATTAATAAACTTACATCAGGAACTGCTGACTACATGTGATTTTGGTTGGGCCCTTTAAGAAGCCTGAAGAATGGAGGCAAATTAGATGCTATTGGAAAGCACTTTGCAGAGCACCCTGAGAGTGGCCCAGGGGGCAGGATTTGGAAAGCACACCAGGGATTGATGGGCTTTGTGTTACTGACAGACAAGAGAGGCTGGTTGGGTTTCAAACAGCTGAAAATATCCCCACTTTTGGTCATTATTAGCTGTGTCTCACGCTGGAACCTTTGGTGTTGTATCTCAACTACCTCCTCAAATTCCTGCAACTAATAGTACAGCATTTAAAACAAACTGAAAACAGTGCCAGGTTCACCTTAAAATGCCTCACTGAAATAATTTCCCAAGTGGATTCTGGTACTTCCCCAGATAAAGTCTGTGACAGAGCCAAAGTGTTTCACTTGCAGTTATGTTGAGGACTGGGCATGGCCAGCCCGTGCCATAAGGACTGGATCTGGCCTGCAAGGTAGTTTTGCTTGGTGCCCATGTCAGCAGGGCAAACTAATTACCATTTTCAGTATGCTTCTGGTGTCTTGAGCACTGCCAGAAGATTGAAAGGATTGGCACTTACAAAAAGGATTGCAGCTGACCAGGGCACCAGGCTTTTTTTCTACCAACTAAATGGAACAACTCCCTTGTTTGGCCTGAGACACCAGATTTATAGATCCTACAATGTAGATTTAAGATCATCCAGTAGTGTATACTTTCTCTTTTCTCTATGGCATACTTAGATAATCAGAGGAATGGTTATTAGTGGTAACAATAAAGCAAATAAATCAATAAATCAGAACAATGCAATTCCAGTAACTGGTAAGGGTAACTTAGGTATCAAAACTCAGATGTCAACCTAAAACTCAGATTTCAAAGTAGTTTTTCTGAGGCCATGCTATTCATAAACAACTAACACTGATGCCTACAGGAAACCTCACCCAGCTATGGGACAGGTATCCAATCCCCTCCATGTCACTCCAGCTCCACAGTAGCCCACAGAACTCCAGCTTATGCTTCTTTGGACATGCTGTGAGAGTGTTCTTACATAGGAAACACCATCACATACCTCCTTTCCTATAACAGCTTCCCTCCTCTCTCTGAGCTCACAGGGCTGTGTGCTGATGTGGATGCATGGCGATGTGTGACAAAGTTCACTACACATTTCAGGTCTCGGTTAATTATCCAGTTTGCATCTGTTCCACTGTACTTCTGCCTTGCATCTGTTTCACCCAAGGAAATTCTGTAGAAATCTTTGAGAAAAGAAAAAAAAAAAAATCCAGGCAAATATAATGTTTCTCTTGGCACTTCTGTATTAGTGGCCAGCCTGATAGTTCTGCCTATGGAAGTGACAAGATTTGCATTGTTTGGCCTTCATTTCTCCTCCAGAAGCAAGCACAGAAACTATCAGCAGCAGTGTTGTACAGACTGAAAGAAACAATATAAACCTGTCCAAAGCCTCCCCTGGAAGTTCTTCCAATAAAAGTTGAGGGATTATTTTCTTGCAATTTGAACAAGTGATCACTCCAAACCAGAGTTTCCAGAATTTAAATGGTCTTGTGATTAATATAGTTCTGGATTATGATCCACACTTCACATAAATCCCCTACCTGAGTAACAGCTACAAATCAAAACCACAACAGACATCACGGGTAGGCCAAGTGAGCAGCCTTTTGGGCTGCCTGATTTTGGCAGCTAATACCTGCAGCAGCTTCTGTCTTCCTGCTCCTTGCTGGGCAGAATGACCTCAGGACAGGAAGCTGGCAGGTTTTGCAAGTAACACACAGTGTTGAAGACTTGGATCCACTAGGAACCAGGTCCGTTGTGTCAGCTGCAACCCAGCTACTGGTGGCTTACCCCATCATATATTATATATTATACACTCCATGATGTTTACAGGCTGGACAGCTAAATATTTACCTGATCTAATTTACCCAATCAAACTTTAGATCTGATAAATTTATTTAGTAACAGGTGACTCTTGATCCTTTGGGCCTTTCTGCTTCCCAACATCTATGATGAGCATGTTGTGAAACCAGAGCCTGGCTGTCACTGCATTAGGGGCTGGAGAAAGAAGATGATAGAAAGCTGGTTTTAAGCCAGTTTTGCCATAATTTTCTTCTCAGATGGAAAGACTTATAACCCAGACTGAAGTTTCCAGCACTACCATTTTTAGGAGGAAGGAGGCAGACAGAGCAACATTCTCTCCAGTGCTTCCCTGCTTCTCCTTTCCACCCATCTACACTTCTCAGAGGGGCTGGAGAACAGAAGGTCTCAAGGTGTCTACGGCAATACATTAAAGAGAGAATGAACTGCATTAATACAGCTCTCCTTAAAGGAGCAGACTGATACCTTGACTAGGAGTAAGGAGATAAAAAAAATAAATCACAATGTCCTCACTTAAAACTACCTCTAATGCAGAGTTGTTACAGGGCCTTTAAAGAGAAGAGATGGGATTGAGAGAGACCAACAGGAGGTAAAAATATTCTGTGTATGAAGCCCTCAGTAAGTCAGTTATTTTTCAGCAAAAAAGCAGTCAAATACATGGAAGTACCTTCATGGAAATAAGACAGCCTGTGGCAAAGAAACACTGCTTTATCATTTACTTAATGACCTGGGGAAGGTATTAGTGAAAACATTTATTCTATGAAGCTACATTAAATCAACCACTTCAATCCCTTCCTCTCCAAAAGCTTTGGTCTCTGTGGAAGAGCTTTGCTCTACACATTCCACAGAAAGACAGGACAACCAGTCTCCTTTTTTCTAGACAAATATTCTGTTAATCCTTACTAGTTTATTATTTTTATCCATAACAATCAGATTGTTGTGTAATTCCTAACTGCAGCAAAAATTTGTGTAAAGACTAATGCCTAGATCTCACTGACAGAAAGAATTTTAACATCTTAGATTATGTTTAAAGAAACATAAGCACATCAGAGTTGTTCTAGGCAAAATATTCATTCTACTTTCCCAGATGATGCCACTTTGTTCTGGCACACTGTCAATAAAGAAAACCAGAATTATAAAGTTCTTGGCTTTGTTTTTACATTGTCTTAGAACAGATAAGCAAAGAACTGGAATGTCAAAATATGGCCCATAATTAATAAATTCATCTCAACAAATTCTTTTCTTCACAGTGCCAAGTATTGCTTGAGCCAGGAGTCCCAAATCACAGGGAAAGCAGGGACAAGTGAGGTTTATTTGTTCAACTTTCAGACAGCAGCTCTACTCAGGCGAGTTTCTAGAAACTGAGGGACCTTCAGTATCTCAAAAAGTGAGCAAGCTTTTCATCCTTTTTGTAGGAAAGAGCACCCTTCTCACAGGAGGGCAGCCATGATACTCTTAAGGCCAAGAAACACAGCACACAGGCAAAATACCACCTCCTGATCCTGAATTATTTAACCCATGCCCAGCCTTTGGGGTTGCTCATTATTGTGGCAGTAATTTTCTAGTAAGTTGCTGGAATGTCTTTGAGAATGTCTTTGGCTCTGGCTAAATTAAAAATGTTTTCAATTATTATTACTTCCAATGAGAGTCTCTCTCTTTTGGGATTTTGTAAATGGCACCTGTATAAATTTTCTGCTCACTGGGTGAGAAGTCTCCATAGAATCCTTACACCATGTGAGAGTCCCATGGGAATGGAAAACAGTTTACCCTAGAGAGATGAATTTATATCGTTACATTATAAAAGCTTTAGCAGAAAGAACACTTTCTAGCAGGTGTCAAGCTTCTGTACTGTGTAATCTATCATCAAATTTCAAAGACATCTGGCCAATTATTTTATTTTCCTTTTAAAAACCAAGGAGGGGAAATAAAAGCAAATTTAACATTTGCATTACTATTTGTGGAAGTGAAAATAATGTTTTTCCAGCAGGCTATGTCATATTTACTTTTTATGTAACACGTTGACAAATTAAATATTTTCTAGAAAATTTCCCTGCTACCATTAGAAAATGAAGATTTTTCCACTTTATGACAGTTTTAATCAATGTTAAAATATTTTTTTTAAAAAGGTGGGCAGATACTGCTCACTTTGAATTTGTTTCTTTGGGGAATCTTTTCCTAGGTGCAGACTGAATTTGGACTTTACAATTCCTTTGTTTGACCAGACAGGTCAGCATACCTTGGCCCTGCTTTACTTCCCCCAGCATCTGATTGGTGCAAAACACCGAAACCACCTCCTGCAGTAGAACGGTAACAGCAGCAACAGCAGCAGATTTCGTGGAGTAACTCTAATGGGAGCTCGGTCCTGCATCACATTTGAGAACTTTCTGAAAGGTGCCAATGTAATTTAGGCTGTAATCCTCACCATCAGCAGGATTATGCAAGTTGTGCTGTCCCAGTAAGAAACATGTATGCCTTGACACAGCACTGTTTGGGGAGAGGTCAAGTATTTAATGCTGCTTAAACTAAAATTCTTTCCTTCCACAAGTTAACTTGTATGCACACACAGCTCAAGGAGACAGATAACTCCTCTGAATGAGGGAAAGAGTCCTTAGGGAAAAACAAACACAGACCACACTTTCCCTGAACCTTTCTTGTTCTCTTTTTCTAAACATTTTTCTCTGCATCCTTAAGATCCTTTGCTGTTCATGTCCATCACTCACCCCAAAAGCTGTTGATCACCACCACACCACACAACACTACTCCCTGCAGCAAAGCATGCTGGCCTCTGAAACATATCCAAATTCCATAAGGACAAAAGACTCAGAGCCTGGCAATCCTTGTAAGCAAATAGCAGCTACCTCTTAAGGCAGGGAGGCACCTTTTTCATTGCTTTTGGATGTAAAACTTGCTAAACTTACCAGTTCCATTTTTCTATTGCAACCCTCTAGCAGCTCATAAGGAGCAAATATGGATGATCCATATTAAAAATCTGAGCAGATAATTTGCAGATTAATAAAAAAAGCAAATTGCAAGTTGCAGGAAAGGGGGGAAAAGTAAAAAAGAAGGAAAAAAAAGCAACAGCAACCGACGACAACTTCCCCCTGACATTGATTAATTTCAGCTGGTGAGAAGTTCCACGCTGGGAACCACACAGACACTATTGCTGGTTTTGTCAGAGAATCCTTCTCGTTTCACCTAACCCATTTAAACTCCTGCTGCTGTTGCAAAAGCATTATAAAAATAGCAGCAAAACTGTGCTTTCTGAAGCAAGCAGTGCAGAAAAATATCCTTCACAAAAGCAAAGTTTGCAGCGCACTGTAATTAAGCTCCCATCCTGACAGCGGGAGCATGGAGTTTCATTCTAAATATAGCAGAAAGCTCTCCCAAGTACAACCCCATTCCTAATGCAAGATTTACAAAATTAGCCACTATATGCCAGCCTCCTCCCAGGAATTCTTTAACAAGTATTTGGGGTTCCAGTGCAGGGAACTTCACAGCAGGGATTTAATGTAGTCTTTGGTGTCAATAATTTTGGTTGGTTTACTCCTTGTGTCCACAGTGCTCAGAGCAGGGCATGCCCCACTCCCAGGCAGGAAGAGCAGCCTTTGCCAGGCCTCTTGGCTCAAGCAGACAGCAGCAGCACACACAAAACAAAGACAAATCCCCCAAACCCTTGACTTTTCCCCTATTATTGATCTCTTTATCCAGCTTCCAGCAACTGCTTCTCATGGCTTTTTACCCTGAGCTGGGAAGGCAGTAAGGACTCCATCAGCTTTGGATTGTCTTTCTTTAATTCAGTCTAAAGCAGAGATTTAAGCCAGCTTGGACTAGCTCATACTAAAATGCAGCATGGCTGACAGGCATGAATGAGACCACACCAAATGTAAACTGGGTTTGGAAACTATCTTTTTAATTAGATATTCTTGATGTCAGGAAAATTAATCCACGATGTCAGAAGTTTATGTCCAAAAAGGAGACAGCAGAGTCCTGTAACTTTATTCTAACAAAAGGAGAGGCCATGGGGCATCACCCTGGGCTCTCTCAAATTGCTAGAAGATGCGGCCTCCTTTTTATCCTAATTTCCCAGCCACATTTTCCCCTCTCTTTCCCAGCTGGCTGAGGTACTTGAGAGGTACAGACTTCCTGAATCACTTAATACAGATCCCCTTCTAATGTGCATTCCCCTCCTCCCCTCTTTTTCTCTGTGTCTGTGTTCTTTTTTTTCCAAGTCCAGGAATTTAGCACGGCCTTGGGTGAGCAACAGTCTGTGTCAATTAGTGGAATTCCTATGGAATTTATGGTTCCTTGTATTGCTCTTTTCACCTATCAGTATCTGGGTTTATGTACCAGCAGGCCCAGAGTTTGTTTGTAAAGATGCCTCTCTCTCATTCCTTTCATTAATACAGATCAGCTCCAAATCCTAACTGCATCATCTGATGGCAGAATAATTAATAATTTCCACAAAGAAACTGTCTTTTAACTCTGAAGAAATGGGACTTCAGCCTGTGTTTTATCTGTGGTCCATCTTGCAGGTCTTCTCATCTGCATCCTGTACCATTTCTGGTGCAAAAGAAGGAGGAAGGAAGCTCTGGGGTCCCCCTCCATGGCAGTCCCCACATTGCTGGAACTTCTTGTGGGTGGGTAACTGGTGAGAGCCTCTGAGGAGGTGGACACATCTGTGAGGTTTGACAACACCAGGCAGGACGAGTGCTCCCAAGAAGGTGTGCACTACAACTGCTTTGGACAGCTGTAATGGCTCCAAAGCAGCTGGGTAAACTGTAAAAATAGCAATGTGCTCCCAGCAAAAATCCACTTTTGATTGAGTCCAGCCTGCTCCTCCCTGCACTCTGTAAGCTGAGCCCAGCTGCTGGCAGCACATAGCTCAAAGCTGGGCTCTGGGCATTGTGGCCAATTCCATGGACCTGTGCAGCACCTAAGCAAGCTTGGCAGAAGCAGAATCCAGCTCCTCAGCTCCATCCCTGATGGTCAACCACGCTGAAACTACAGGAGAGCTGTAGGAACATGGGGATACCCTGCACATACTACTAAATACTGGGATCTGCTCAGGTACTGACAAGAGAAGCATGTTTCCCCAGTCTACACTGCCCTGGATGAGCCCAAGGATGTACCTTGTTCTGCCCTCCCTTTCCCAGCATTTGATCTGTGCAAAATTCAGGCCTGCTGCAGTGCATGGCATTTAATGTTGATCTGCACACTGCATCATTCACCTTCCTGAAGGTGGGCATGACAGTGATGGCACAGAGCATCTGACCTGTGTGTCCCTGGGACATCCCAGGCTGTCTTGTGCATGGATGGCCAAATTTCCTGACACCAAACCCAGGATCCCACATGCCTATGGCTGCTGTTCTTCTTGGAAGTCTTAACATTTCTGCTGTTCTGTACAGCCCATGCAGGATGAGCCTCTCTCCTACTGCATATACCAAAAGTCACATGGAAAAGTGAGCAGTGTCACAGCCTGTATCAATGTCCTTTCAAAACAAAATTCCAAGCTCTGTATTTAGTAAGAGGCTCCAGGCTGTGTGTGGAAGCTGTGAACATTTAACAGTGAGCAAATCCACTGTTTACCCAAGGCTGTTTTCCTTGTGGTTGTTTCTTTTTTTCAGTAGCATGCATGCATGCCTTTGGTGTTTACTGTCAGCAATTTTCAATGTGCTGACACGGCTAGAAGTGACCACAAAGCCAATGCAAGCAGGCAGAGAGGAGAAGCAGAAGTAGAAATGTCAGGAGGCACAGACTCCAACTTTGCAATCCTGCAGCAATAAAGACCAAGGTAACCCAGCCATTGCAGAAAAGAGCTGGATCCCTGTGTCACAATCATCACAACTTGCATGAGGGAGAAAAGAGCACAGCAGAACAGATCACACCACCTCCCCATCTCCTGAGGCTGTGTGTGGAGAATCCATAGTTTCCCCAGGCAGGGTCTGACATCCCAGCCCACAGGATCAATCCAGAGCCATGATTTCATGGTCACTGCTGCAAACTCCTAGCAAATCACAGCAGTGATTTAAGAGCTGTCCTGAGAGCAGAGCCATGAACTCTCCTTACTGGAGGGAAGACCTGAGTCTCCTCAAAGTAACACTCAGCCTTTTTCTGGGCTGTGGCACAAACCAGCACCTTTTGCTTACTGATACAGCTTCAGGTGAAACAATACAAATTAATTCCATCATGGAATTAAGGGGACAAAGGGAGGCCTTTAAAAAGTACCTGGGACCTGATAAAATAGCTGCCCCCCCAGCACACACTCAGCCCATACAGTACCCTGATACAAGGTCTGGAGGGTTACAAACAAGCTTGTATTCATTTATTTTTAAAAACATATATTTTCCAAGCCCAGTAATTGTAAGGAATTTTTCAGGATTAGATTTTTCCACCCTCACAGCTGTTTTAAGTCCAAGACATCAAAAAGACAGACATAACAATGACTAACATTGTCCATTTTCCTTTGTCCCAGTCCCAGGACTTGAAGATTTGGAGCAACTTCTGTGCATGCATGCATCAGAGGAGCAAATAATTATTTTTATTAATGTCCTCCATAATTATGGAGAGTAGAATAATTTGTGTAGTGAAACATATCCACAAGCTCTACTGAAATAAACTGTGAATCTTTTATGTTCTGAGGAACATCTCCATCAATGGCAAAGAGAAAGAAAAATGAAAAATGCTAGGTTCATGAAGACCTCCCAACATTTCTTCAGGCATTAGTCCAGTAGGTAAAGTATAAGGTATAGTGAATATAGCCCACTTTGTAGTGGACAGGGATAGGTGAGTTCTCCAGAGAGCTACTCACATCCCCTAACTTAGCTGCTGCTCCAGAAATACCTCTGGCACCCATGAAAACAACCAGGACCTACCTGCCTTTGACTGATCAGAACAGCAGTTGTGTTCTTTACTGCTTTGCTGCTCAGTCTCTTTCTTACCCCTTCCTAAACTGCAGCAAAAACATTCCCCCAAACTGAAGCCAGCAGGGCAACACAATTATGATAAGACTCACAAAATATAATCATTTGCATATCCGTGACTGACAGAGAAGATCATTAATTAGGCATTCTGAGTATATGTATATATGTATAAATTAGCATCTATTCATCATTTAGACTGTAATAGGTTTTTTTATATCTGAATATTAACTATGTAGGAAAATTACTAAGTTTTCCATGGAAGGGCATCCAACAAGAAATTTCATCAGCAAAAATAAAATGAGAATTACAAAAATAATCAAAAGAGTGGAGTGAACACTGAAGAATCTGCCCTTGGTAGTGCCTATCCCTGCTCTGTTCCACCTCACTTGTTGCAAGCTCTCTGCTACCTCTCTCACCACCCAAGCACATGCATCCCCAACAATTCTTCATGGTAGGAGCATTTCAGCAGTACTATTTTTGACTGAATTTAAAAGGCAATGTAAAAACCTTCAGGATTTCACACATCTGCTATCCACAATCCCTACACCTCATTAAGATTAAAGAGGACACAGACTGAGAGCAGAGCTTCTAACTCCACCACTACCTAGGAGAGCTCCCAAAGACACACATCTTGCACCAGTGCAGACTAATTCTTACTGGGGAGAATAATTAGGAAGAAACAGGACTTTTAAGTTTTTTTAAAAGCTGGATGTAACCTCTTTGCAGGAAGTAAAAGACACTTCAAAGACTGCACTTTTGCAAGGGAAAGAAATCTGGTGATTTTGGAAGTGTGAGATGACAACTTGAAAAATTACCAAAGCTTACAGCTCTTGAACAGAAATAAACAAGGCAGGAATGTTGGTAGCATTTATAGGCAAGACAGAAACTAATGAAGATATAACTACCAATAATAATATTAACAAAGTTTGCTGAGAGCTACAAAATGCATAAAGGGTAGACGAAAAAAAAAGATAACAAGGGGGTTTCAGGTGGCAAAAGCAAAAGCAGCTGCTTTGCTGTGCTGCTTTACCCTTTCCAAGCATCTGGCCTGTCCTTTTAAGAACACTGATGCTTCTGGTCAACCAGTGAAATGGAAAACCAACAGAAACAGCATCCTCCAAAGGGTAGATATTTAGTTAGCAGAAAAATGAAGATGAACTTCATAACATGGAAGTTCTTACTGGGCTACCTATATGGCACTGTATTAGTAAACACAGAAAATGGAAAGCACACTAGCAAAAGAATAAAGGGTGAAACCTCTGTTTTCTTTTGTTATTTTTCTGCTTCCAAAATAGGGATCACTGACTGTTCCTTGTCCATCACAGTGGTGGCTCTTTTGTGCAATGGTTATGCAGCTGCTATCCCAGCATCTTCTGCATTGGTAGAGGTGGAAAGTCCATTATCACATTATGTAATTTAGTTCTGTGTGATATCATTGAGAACAGTGCAACTGTGTGACTGATACTTAAGTTATTTAAGCTGGACAATGGAAGTGAGTATCTGGGAAAGAAAAAAAAAGAAGGGAATTTAAAAACGATCTGATTTTTTTTTTTTTTAATGCAGGTTTCTTTGTGATTCAAGTTTCCTGAATTCAGCTAAATTTAGGTTCAGGGATAGCAAGCACAAGGTATGTACTCTCACAAGCCCTCCTCATTCCTCCTACTTTTTGACTTCATCAGTGTGCAAGCCCACTGACCTTGCTCAGCACCTCTGCCCTACCCTATCATTACTACAATATCACCTCTAAAATATCCATATATAGAACCCACTACAATACTGTAAACTTAGTGAAGCACACACACGCTCTTATCCAAAAGAAGCAAAACTGGCAGCAGCCTTTAGTGGTCAAGGCTTCTTCCCTTCAATGTCAAAAAAAAAAGAAAAAAAAAAAGAAGGAAACTCTGGCTTAATTTTCTGCCTTCCTGCAAATGTAAATCTGTCTGTCATACCTCATCTCTGCATTTTGGGGTTGTTTTTAGAGCTCAAGCTCCAGGTCTGGTCTAGACAGTTGTGGAGCACTGACAGCTCCCACTAAACACACGCAAGAATGACTCCAGCTTTGCCAGAACTAAGCAGGGGGTGGGTACAACTTTCTAAAGGTCCTTCAGAACAAACAGAAAGAACTTGTGATTTTCTGCATGCCAGCTTTTGAGTGCATGCCTGCTGAGCATGATCCCTAAAATTACATGGCTTATGAGGGCAGGGAGATGACAGGTCACAGCTACAAAGCTGCACTGAGTGGTATGTGGATGAAGGTAAAAGCGTATCAAAGATAAGATAACAACATATAGACAAGCAAAGGTCATTTCTCCTGGTGTCAAGGCATCGATTTTAAACCACCCAAACTAAGATCATTTATGTGAGAGTTCTCCATGTCAAGAAAATCCACCCACCAATCCAGGCTAATACCTACCAGGCAGCAAGTCATAGGAACCACACAAAAAAACCAGAAAATTCAACTACATAGTAAAATGAAAACTGATGAGGTAAACAGGCATAACTCAGACCAGGTGGGTCTTTCCAAATGTAGTGATTAAATATGAACAGGACAGGTAAGGGTAGTCTACAGCATTCAGTGCTCAAAGCCAATTCAGAGAAGTGGAAGATTCCTGTTTCAGCCTTTTAACGAAAGAGCAAAGGCAAGTCCAACTCATGGCCTCACAGATTTTATCACAAGGACCTGTTCTTCTGTGCTTAAGAAGCTGCTAATGATCTGGTTGAATGGGCGTGAATCCCTGAAGGAAGGATCCTTCAAAGATAAAACAAAAGTCTTTGATTGAGGCTTTGATGAAAATAAAGCACCTTCTGACAGTTTGGGACAAAACCATCCCTGAAAGCTGGACATAATTCAAGAATTTATTTAAAACTCTTGTATCATCCACTGGCTATAGGAAAGGGATTGATTTCTTGAAAAAGACTGTTCTGGCAAGAGGATGAATGCCAAAAGGGGATAAAAATTCTATCAACATTTACATGGAAGAAATGGACCACCTTTGGTGTGCCAGGCCACAGATTTTCCTCTTTTTTTTCTTTTTGGACAATGCTCTCAGGCACATGATTCTTTTGGTTGTCCTGTCCAAGGCTAGGAGTTAGACTTGATCCTTGTGGGTCCCTTCCAATTCAGGATATTGTACAATTCTATGATTTTCTTCAGGGACTATTAAAATACCATTCTCACTGCTGCAGCAAGCCTCCCTCAAGAGTTTGGGACAGACTCTACTCCAGGCCAAAGCATTTGTCTCAATGGCCCACCACAACCCAGACCTCATTCACAGTAAAAAGCCTACAGTGCATGAACTCTTCTGGGAGACATCATCCCGAGAAAGAAAACAGACATTGAAAGAAAATGAAAGGGAACCACCTACAAGGGTCCAGTAGCATCAGAGGGGAAGGTTACTCAAAGCCTGAAAAAAAGAAGGAGAAACAACCCATCTGTCTGTTTGTTTGCTGGCTCTTGCCAAGTACCCTTTCGTGAGGCTCAAAAACTTGAATTTACCAGAATCCTGCTCTAGCTAAAGCAACACTAGTTATACAACTTGATCTTAATTGAAATATTTGGTGCCTGCTGATATGTTCAAACAAATTCACCAGATCTTGATTATGCGTTGGCAATTAAAGCCATTAAGTCAGTAGACAGACAGCAGGTTATTTCACTGCTATTTGACAAAGCCAGCCGACGTTCTTTCCCCCTGTCTATGTGACAGCGCTGTAATTAGCAGTAATCAAATACTATTTGTGTGAGGTGTTATGAGTCTGCTTCCTTAGCTAGCAAGATCCCTCTGCAGAGCACAGAAACCTACCTTTGGTCAGACCGTGCACAAGATAGAATAAGGGGAAGAAAACAATGAAATAGGAGGAACAAAGGATGATTGCTTATTTCTGGCTGAAGGAGCTCTTGAAAGCAAGATTAAAAATTGAGAATATTTTTGTATTTCTGCAAGCTATATATTAAAAAAAAGTTAAGCTAAATTACAAATCCATGATCAAGGAATATTGCAAAATACAATAATAATTAAAATCATATTCAGCATTTATGTATTCCCTGCTTGAGGAACGCATGCAACTTCTATTAGATTAATGGGTGTTCTACTCATGCATCAAGCAGAGACTAAAGCCTAATAGTGCATTACACTTTCAAAGTGCTGTACAAACATTAACTAATTAATCCTCATAACCACCCTGCATGGTAGGTAAGTGATACATGAAGTGTATATCTGAGCAAGCCCAAGAGCAAGACAGCACCACTCTGTGCTCTTCAACACAGATCAGAAATTAATCACATTTATGCCTCACCGAACTCAGATGTATTCTACAAGAGCAAGAGAGGGACTCATGGTGAGCCAAGTTCACTGAAGCCAGCAGGAAAAGAAGTAGATTACAGCTCTCTCTCTCTCTTCCCTCCTTCCCTGGACTCTGGTGGGCCATTCTTGATGAGTGCGAAGTATTAATGCCCACTGCTTCCCATTTAAATTTCTACTGGGGGAGAGAGCTCGTGAACCCTGGGAAGAGAAAGGAAAAGATCCATAGGAGCCTCATCACCGCAGACTTCTCCTCTGTCAGTAACACTCCCTTTGATAACTTCATCTTCCCTGCTTTCTGTTACTATTCTTCCTGGCAGGCTTTCTGCCTTCAAAACCTTTAGCAAAGTCTGTATATCAAAGTTGCAACAGGACCCCAGGAGGAGAAACTCAGCCCACAATTTGGGTATTCCAATTACAACACCTGAGTGATTTCTCTTTAAATAGCAATCTGGCAGTGAACATGCTTCCTCTTCCCCTGGTGAAGAGACACTGCATTCTGAACACCCATTCTCAACAGGCCATAGGCAGGTGTAACTTTACAAGCAGAAAAGTACTTTGATGCCGTGTAAAAAACTCCCAGGGCATATATGCTCAAAGAGCATTTTGTAAACATAATGAGACTACACAGCAGCACGTTGTGAGGTGGGGGGGGTGTGCACTTGAGGACACAGTTTAGCAATGAACACAGCAGTGTTATGTTAACAATTAGAGCAAATGATCTTAGAGACCTTTTCAAACCTTAGTGATACTATGACAAAAGTTAAATCAGTAATAAAGGAAAAGCAGACCAGGTAAGCAATGAAAGCATTGCACGGTACCATTTTCATCCCTATCCTGCTTTCCAAAACTCATTCAGCCCGGTACACACCATGGTGAAATGATGCAGCAGCAGGTGCTCTGGCAAACTAACACAAAGACATTAACCATGTTTTACTTTTCCCCAAAGCCTTGAAAGCTCTGTGTCAGAGTTGAGGCCACAGATGAAATCCATGGGTCTCTGACAAGATGGTCTTCTCCATGGAGAGAAGCCAAGATCAACCTTCCTTTCTTGCACATGTGACCCTGATCTCAGCAGCAGTCATGGGCACTTTTCCATGGCTGAACTTGCCTGCAAAGTGACGTGTGCCATTTACAAGCCCAGAGCAGATGGGTGCTCAGGGAGAAGCATGAGGAGGAACAAAAACTCACATTCAAGAAAGATGCTCTTAAAACCGTGCTTTATCACCTTTCAGTGTCATATCAAACACATGAACAGACGGTATGAAATAAGAGAAATTTTCTTTAAAGAATGATCAGAATTTTGTTTAAAAGTCATTCATATAAATTACAATTCATGTGCCAAATCTTCAGCTAGAAATGGTGCTCAAAACTAGCTCACCCTGGCTGCTTTAGCATGCAGGGTTTGGGGCTTGGATGGCAACAGGAACTGTGGATGGCTCAGCTGGTGTGTTTGGTCTTTAACGATAAAAACACATTTGAAACATTCTGTTTGCATTTGCCACAGGCTGCCTAGAAAGTTTACAGACACATATCCTAAATACATATGTACTTGCATCACTCCACCATATCAATGAAGTTTCAACAAGACCATGTGTAAATCTGCTTAGAAAATGAACTTTCATGTGTCTTAGAGCTTCCCGGACAATAAATGTACCACAGTATAGGGAAGAAACAGTAGTGACAACAGTGAAGCTCCTGATGCTTGGGATGGAAAACAGATATGAATTTTGGCTTGAACAAATGAAAATGGAATTGAACTTTCTGGGCAGTGCTTTTCTGTTTGTAAAAATCAGGTTAAGACTTTCCAAACTGTGTGTTCTCAACTGCAGGCAGCTGAACCCAATGTGGGCTACAGTTGACTTTCTCTTTATTTAATGTGATTCGGAATCCTCTGTGGTAGCAAACAGCCTTTGCCCCAGATGGGTGCCCCAGCACTGGCCAGTTTTACCTCAGGTGATTGAGCAGTGTCCCTCCTAACAGAAGGCAAGCACAAGTCTGCAGGAGGTAACAATAACTTTGTTCTGCATTGGAACTAAGAACTTGTGTATTATTTTTAGCTAGTTTTCTTTCAAGGAGGAAAAGATTTTCCCAAAATCTTGTCTTGGTGAGGCATCCACCAATAAGCACAGGGAACAGAAGGTCAGGGAAGCATAGGGAAACGAAGTCTTTATGACATGCTGGAAAGCCTGCTGTGAGCTCTGCCCTTCCAGCTCTCACTTTTAGGGACAAGTGTTTGCCAGCAGCTTCCTCCACCCTCCCCACCCCATCCAGGCCCGGGGATCCACCTTCCCTTTCCTGAATGGAAGCCTTGAAACCATCCCTGCACACAACTCCTGCAATGCCAACTTCACACTGCCCTGTCTTCAGAAAATGAAGACAACTAAAGGAAATTTCTTGCATACGTTCCCTAAACTTGTTGTTTGATATGGAGAGAGAGAGAACAGCACAGAGAAATGAGATCGTGAGAAACTGGTCTCATTTTAAGAGAGCCCTCCCTCTCTGCTAGCAAACATTCAGCAAATGTTGTGACCATTTAATTTCTATCCTCTCTCTTCCCCTCAGTCAATAACTATATAATTTCCATAGATATTGAGGAAATATTCTCTGATCAGCTGAAATTCAGTATAGACAAATGCAAGGTAATGCACATAAAGAGCTGTGGTTTCCTCATGCCTGCTGATGGATGTTATCTTAACTCCAACTGCCCTGAAAAATTCTTCAACATCGCTGTAGGCAGCTGAGTGAAAACACCTGCTCTACACAGAAGGACTAAAGTGGCAAAGAAGCATAACAACATGACGGAAGAATGTGTTAACACAAGGAAAATTAAAAAAAAGAGCAAAGGAGTAAGTAAAGTTTTCATGAACACCCCCCACTCAAATACTTGCTGCCTCATTTCAAAAAGGATACATGTTATTACAGGCATGGAGAAGTTTCCATCTGAAGAAGGATTTTAGAGATTGTAACTATTCAGTTTAGAGAGAATTCAGGTCAGGACTGACATGATAAAAGCTATGTCCAATAATACATGCTTTAAGGAAGGTCTAGCTCCCTTTTTCTTATTCTTTTCCTAAACAAAGACCCTGACATTTAATGAAAATACATCTAAAGCGCAGTATGATGAAAAATAATGTTCAATGTCTTGTTGAGACATAGTCTCAGAGATTTCAAACAATATTACATGTTTACAGATCAGGAGATTTATAATTTTGCTAAAAGTTTGCATGGGTTGTCTACCCTTCTGCATCAGCCACAGGATAACTGGGAAAACCAAGGGGAGGAAAGAATTCCTCCTTGAAGGTGTGTTGATTTGGCACCGCCTGGTTTTTGCTAGCCGGGGAGGTGCGGGGCACAGATGTAACTTCTGTGAGAAGCTGCTAGAAGCTTCCACCATGGCTGACAGAGCCAGTCTCTGATGGCCCTGAAGATGGACTTGCTGCTGGCCCAGTTAGAGAGGTTGGTGACACATTTCAGAAGAAAATCAGAACAGCACAAGCACAGAATTTTCCAGGGGTGGCGAGGTGCCCCCACCAGGGCCATCCCAGCACAAGCCTTGCCTGCCTGGCTCCTCCCCAGCCATGCCAGGGGCAGCAGGGCCGGGGCAGTGGCGGCGGCTTCTCCTTCCCTGTGCCCGCACGAGCAGAGGCCTCACGGGGCCCCCGCGCCATGGCGGCCGCACCACCCGGCCCTCAGCACAGAGAGCATGGCCAGGGACTCCCCACACGGAACACGGGGGAGATCAACCTCCCAGTGCTGTGGGATCCTGCAGGGCTCTCTGAATCGGTGGAACTCCTTGGCAATGGTACCTGGTACCAAGGGCAGCAGTTCCCCTTCTAGTCAGAGAAGAGAGGGAAGGGAGGACATGTGAGGGAAAACAACGTGGTGGCACCAAGATCAGTGGAAAACAGGGGGAGAAGGTGCTTCAAGTTTTGGAGCCAAGATTTTCTCTTCATGCTGTGGTGAGGACCATGGTGAAGCAGACTGTCCCCCTGTAATGCATGAAGTCTGTGGGGGGATGCACAGATCCACTTGCAGCCATAGGAAAAGTGCTCATGCTGGGGCAGGTGGATGCCAGAGAAAGCTGGGACCCAGTGGGAGACCCAAATTGAGACAGAGGGCCCCTGTGTTCAGAGACAGAGAAAGAGGACCCTTGTTTCCACACTAGAGCAGCCTGTCCTTGGAGGACTGCATCCCATGGAGAAGTGACTTGCACCACAGCAGTTTTGGGAAGAGCGTTTGCCCATGGGAGAGACTCACAACATCACAGAGAAAAGACTCTTCGCCCTGAATGAACAAAAGAAGATCTCAAGTGAGTAACTGACCAAAACCCCCACGCCCTGTCTTCCTGCACTGTCAGTAGGAGAGAGGGAAGGGCTGGAGGGAAAAGAGCATTTTAAAGGCTTGTTTTACTTCTCATTGTCCTCTTCTGACTCTGTTAATAATAAATACATTTTATACCTTTAAATTTGAACCTGTTTTGCCCTTAGAGTGTTTTCTCCCAGTCCTCATATCAACTCATGAACTCTTAGTTAATTTTTTCCCCTCTCCTCTGCCCAGCTGAGAGCAAGAGAGGGTGAGCGAACGCCTTTCATCAGTGCCTGGTGTTTGGCCAGTGTCAAACCACGATAGAAGGCCTCACTATAGCATCTCTCAGAATTTCCAAAGTGCCTATGCAAGCTGAGCACCCAGTTCCTTCTGAAACCCATGGCAATTGTGTGCTGAGATCCCACAATACTGTTGCATTGTACTGTTGTACTGTACCACCCCCTCATTACCCCCAAAAAACAAACCCACATCCTCAAACATCTAAACCTCTGCCTATATAGGGCCAGAGACAAGCAGCAATAGAGCCTGGGGAGCCAGACAGCTCTGAAAATAGAACAGTCCAGCTCAGCATGGGCTCTGTGGACTGTGAATGGAAGACAGGAGGGACAAGTCCTTGACTCAAGCCACTGTGCAGAATAAAGTTGGCTGGATCACCAAAGCAAATCCTGTGCAGGGGCTCTGCCCACTACTGGAATGACTGGAAAGCCAGGTGCCCCAGTCCAACTCTGAGGACAACCTGCTTCTTTGGTATGTCACACAGCTTCTGTTTGGGATGAACGTGACACATCCACGCCTCTGGGTTCACAAGCAACGTGACAGGCTCCCCGTTCAATGCCAAGATGGAGTTGCATCAGATATGACTCTGACTTGGTTTTCAAAAAGGCCTAATTCTGCTCTCACTTGAACTTTTCACTAATGCAAATGAATTAACTCCAGCTATATGCTAATACCACTAAGAATACAATTCAGAAATCACAGAAGGCTATTTTCAGGATTTTCTTTTATTTCATGAAAGACCCTTAACTCTCCTAGTCTTTCAAAGTAAGCCAAAACATTCAGATGTTGCTAGTACAAACTGCGTCATACAAGACACAGACATAAAGAGTAAAACAAGTGCTATAATTTAACATTCAGGCAGTCGTTGCACAGCCCCTATGTATTGTTGCAAATGAACAAAAGTTTAGAATTGACTACTCTTTCTAGAGAAGTAAAGGACAGCCCTGCAACACCCCCTCCTCCTCACCCCCCTCTCCCCCAAAGGCTTTCTGTCTTGTTTTTGTTTTTCAGATTGCATAAGCCAGTCTCATGGTTTGTGCAATTACAACAAGAATGTATAAAAGGAGCTGCTTGGCCTAGGGAATTTCTCCTAACACAAAGAAATCCAAAACACTGATACTTGCTTGTTTGTTTGCGTTCAATGCTACTGATGGCTTCCTCTCACAAATCCTTTCTCCCTTTTGCCCAATTACTCATTGACAGAGTTGCCCAGCTCCCCTGTGAGCTCCACTTCAGCACTTTCAGGCCTGAGCTGACCACAGTAACACATGCATGAGAGTCTCATTCTGCAAAGTCAGTGACCCTTCCCCATCAGTCAAGGCTGCTCCTGCCAAGCTGAGCACTTTGCAGGCCCACCCTTCTATAGCTTGGGTTTTATAGTCAACCAAAACATTCCCTTCATTTCATAAAGGGTTCCAGAAAGATGTAAGTCTAGGTTCAAATCTCTAAGGAAAGAAGCCAGTTTACCCTCCCAGTGGACAGAAAGCAGGTTAGCAGATTTGGGCTCCCTGGTTGCAGTGCCTGAACATGTACAAGGAAGGGAAACTCATCTCCTGTCCCTTTGTGTGACATTTGCCTCATCAGGAGTGCCCAAGCTACCCAGAACACAGCCCTCCCCGTGCCCACTGAGGGCATTTCAGGAGCAATGTACACAGTCCACAGGGCAGTCTGAAAGGATTTGTACAGGTTGACTGAGGGGAAGGAGAGATGAGGCTGCCAACCTGCACATGCAAAGTTCTCCTTGAAGCCCAAGACTGTGTTGTGGGGACAGAGGCTTCTATTACTCTGGGCACAGGTGCTGGCAAAGAAGCACAAGAGCCACTCTTCTACTGTGACAAAATTCTCTGTCCTATGTGACTGCAGTCACTGCTTTTCTTCCCCTTGCACTGGGAGTGAGAGCAGTCCATATCGCTCACTATTCTCCAGGATTTATATGCCAGAAAATCAAATGCCCTCTCTTTTTCTCTCTCTCCCTTCCTCCCTCCCATTGACACACAGAGAGCAGCCATCCCCTCCTCCTGCCCATTTATCCTGAGTGCCTGCAGGAAGCTGGGGAGCACATCTGCACTGCAAGCCACACCTGCTCATCACACCAGGCTCTGCTCCGACTCACAGCAAAGAAAGTTTCAGTTCAGGGGGTGGGAGGTGAAGAGATGAAAAATATCTGGCAAAATAATGGGATTAACATCAGCAGTACCGTGTAAATCATCCTCTTGCGGGTGTCTATTTCTACTCACACCAGCTAAAAGCAATAAACCAAAGCATAAACAAGACACCTCCCCCAGCACAAGTTACATTAAAGTAATGTAATTGCCAAGACAGCCCCAGCATCAGTCTGTTCCTGTCCTAATGCAGAGTTGAAAAATTCTACTCATCCACTCAAGGCAAGTCATATTTTGATGGACAAATGAAATAAGTAGATTTTTTGTTATGTGTCCCACTAAAAGGCTGACAAATAAATCTTCCTGCAGTTATCTTTTATAGTAGTTTTGCTGCTCAGTGTCAGGAATATTTAACAGGTATTTAAATGCATTTGTTTGTGTTCATATAGAATTGCCTTTTGCACACCAATGAAATCCAAGTTTTTGCCTCAGCCATACTTCATCTACTGGTGTTTCCTATTTAGGAAGAGCAAGCTTATTCCAAAGGCATGTAATGGGACAGTATCAGTCAAACCACCAACATTTCTTATAACACCTTGAATTCATCTGCTCTTCTGCTCGAAATAAAAAAAAAAGGGGAACCACTATCAAAGAAAAACAAGAGGCTGTGCTCTCACTTCTCTCTCCAGTGTGCATTTGGAATTCACAGAGATCACCGTACAACACTGCTCACAAGAAACTTTAAAAGGAGAGCCCACAATTTACATAAATGAATTTGTTGTTTCCAGCAAAATACGTCCTAATGACTGAAATTTTTTCTTGGTCATGATGTAGAACAAAAATATTTCTGAAAGGTTCTTCAGCTTTCTGTGCCTTCCTATTTATAGACAGATAACACTCTTTCAGAGCTGAAACACAGTAAATTACTGCTTCAGATACTGTGACTTTCCTCTGCTCCCAGTTATGCACATTAATATCAGCTGTAACCCAGGTGTAGTCAGATTCCAAAGGCTGCATCCTTTTAGAATCTGAAATGAAAAGTTTTTCACTTAAAAATAAAAATCTATCTATTTAATTTAGAGATTCTCTACTCCTGTCACCCAAGTACATATTTTGCTACCTAACCAGAATTAGTCAAAATAAAACTTTGCTCCAGTGGTTAACTACCTCCAAAGATTATTTTTTTATCCAGCTCCTTCAGAGAATAAAGAGTATAAAGAAGATTTAAGCACAAAACAAGCATAGTCTCTCTGTTGCTAGTGGCAAGGAAAACACAGACAGCAAAGGTACTGCCTAAATACAGCATGGAATAGATTCTCTCTAACCAGATCTGTGCACTCACACAAAGGCATCTGCCAGCAGAGCTAGTGCAGGCACCAGCCAAAGGCTATTTTAAAAGTGCAGCTTATGGAGCATTTCCTCAAACCAAGGTGAAAAGTGTGCAAAAGGACTCTCTGGGTGGCTGGTCTACATGTATACTCTGGCTCTAGCAGCAGGGCCCAGTGTGACATCCCAGTCTGAGGTGACGTGCCAGCAGGAATGTGGCCTGCGTCATTCCATGGCCACCATTTTGGCTGGACACAACCCTCCCGGTGTCCCTGCTGGGTGCCCTGCTGACACCTTCCACTTCAGTGCTGCCTGGCCACCAGGAAGCCACTCCATGCCCTGGCTTTATCCTCAGCCAGTTCCCTTTGCCAGCCTGCATGGCCAAATTTCACCTGCTTTCACTGCATGCTTGGAAAAGGAGAAATTAAAAAAAGGACAGGATTGTCTTGCCTCCATCTCGAGAGCATGGTATCAGACACTGAACTTTAGAAAAACTCTCCTGGGACTGTTCAGACTAGGGAAAACATGCTGTTTCCAGTGAACTGCCTTAATTCAATTGATTAGCACCCTTTACTGCCAATATAGAAGCATTTAGCCTGCCTCTAAATACTAGCAGGCTGAGAAAATGTTACAGACTGAAACACCGTTGCAAACATGGCTTTACTAGTCTGGCCTTAAATGAGCTCAAGACAAAAGAACCCCTATTTTGTTACTAGAGTAGAGCTGAGAGTTATTTGTAGGGTCCTATACTGTCTATAATGTCACCATTTATTGCTCATTTACATGTATTGTATAAACATTCAGCCTCTTATGTGGGTGCAAAGATACAAATTTCTGTGCTTAACTGCAGGCGTGTGAAAGGCATGTTAAAAATGCCCTTCTCTTTCTTGTTCCATCGACTCTTGGTTTAAAAGAAGGTGGTGACTGCAAGGAGTCATTAATTATATTAATTTGAGTTACATGCCAAGATGCTCTGTGCAAAACTCTGCATTGCTTTAATTCCCTACAATTTTAAGTGTAACAGCTTTAGACAAAGTCAATCAATATCTTTTCTATCTGTATTGAGATGTTTTGTTCTTGGAAGACTCCTGGTTTATATCACAGACTCATGGCTGAGAGTGAGCCTGATGGGGCTACAACCACTAATAACTTAATTTTTCTGGATGTTCTTGAAAATTGCAAGGCAATTTTCACACAAATACTTTAAATTGAAAGAGCGTGGGTTTAGATTAGAAGTTAGGAAGAAACTCTTTGCTGTGAAGGTGGTGAGGCACTGGAACAGTTTGCCCAGAGAAGCTGTGGATGCTCCATCCCTGGAAGTGTTCAAGGCCAGGTTAGATGGGGCTTTCAGCAACCTGGTCTAGCGGGAAGTGTTCCTGCCCATGACAGGAGTGTTGGAAGGAGATGGTCTTTAAGGCCCCAGCTAATCCAAACCATTCTACAATTCCATGAATGACAGAGCCCTGGGACTTCACCCCTGCCAGTACTAGCTGCCTGCCCTGGCAGAGGAAGAAGCTGTCTGAGCAAATAAATGACAAATGACCTGCATCTCCATCCTCCTTCCTTTCCCTCCTGCCTAGAGTGTAATGCTGGCTGCACTGCTCTCTTTTAGGCAATGTTCACACATTCAAACCACTGTAAGGAATGAAAACCCTGTGCCTTTATAAAGGTGCTTCCTGCATGAGTTTGCTCTGTCCCTCACACCTCTGTTCTTGTGAAGATCACAGCTGCAATATAAAATATATGGTTTTTAACTGTTCAGCAGGATTATTCTGCCAGGGCTGGCCACAAATAAATTAAAGGAGGGATTGAAAGAATGAAGAAAAGCCTTTGCTTCCTTAGAGCCTGCAGCTGAAGCAAAAGAAGCAAGACTGCTCCTTCTTCCCCCCATTCCCAACATATACATTCCTGTCTTTACAGTTCCCAGGATGTGATCTTCACGTTCCAGAATGAAGATTGTACACTGTCAGGGACTGAAATGTTTCATGCCTTAAACATCATTATGAAGCAGTTTTGCCCATTATAGCAAAAACTGTATAAAGAAGCTACAACCATAGAAGCCCACTCCTCCTTGAAGATTCCTGACTGGAACTTTGGACTGTGACTTAAGCCACCTAGATAAGATAAAGGGGACACTATTGTTCAATCATCTCAGGTCCAGGGAGAAACAAACAAGGCTGAAGGAAAGGAATGCATCCACAAGAAAGCCAAACACAGCAGAGAATCATCCCTGGCTGGGTTTGGGGTGGAGGAGACCACAGCCCTCAGAAGCCAGGTTTACACGGATCCACCCCCCTTCAACCAAGGGTGGGGGGAGGAGGTTTCAGGTGGTTTCATAACCTCTGGTCAGAGGCACCTCCCTTACACAAACCGGCCCAGCTGTCAAACCCCACAGGCCACATCCACGACACAGCTGAGGAGGTGCCATAATCCATCAAAGACCCCCAAAGTGCTCCCCAGACTAATTCCTGAGGCCTTGCACCACAGCACTGCACATGATGCAAAGTGATGCAACAGATCCAGAGTCTGCTGCAAGAGACTCTGTTAAAATGCTTTCCCCCACCCCGGGAGGCACCTGGGCATTCCCACCTGGCCTGAGCACATATGAATCCATTCTATGCTTTGAGAGAGACCCTCACCACCAAGAAGACCAGCTGGAGGGGGTCATTGGGATGCCAGTGAGACCCATGGAGTAGAGATATTTTCTTTATTCTGTCTCTGTCACTCTCTTTCTGTCCCCCCACCTCTTTTCTAATTTTTTCTCTTCTTTCTTCTCTCTCTCTCTCTCACACACATTTACTGTTAAATAAAACCCACACTATTGACTTTGGCATACAGTCTTGTTTGTACCTTAATTCAGGCATAGGCATTTATAACAACTTAAAAAACCACACTGTAACACACATGTCTTCATAGCAAGCACTGGGCCAGGACCTGATGTGAACTTAAGTGCTGTACATCCACAAAAGCCTTGTGACCAATGAGTATTTTTCTCATTAAAAACTTCAGCCAGTGAGGAACCCAGCAGTGCTGAAGCTGCCTTCACATCGTCATGCTGCTGCTGCTGCTGCAAACCCTAAAGCTGAGGCTATGGAAGAATTAGGAACATGCAGTCCCACCCAAAGGAAGCTATACTGCAATTGGCACCAATGCCAACCAATGCATTGAAGCTAGGGCCTCTGACCCCCAGCGAAGTGTAATAATGCAGAAGATTGACAGAACTGTGGAAAAAGTTACCCAGAAGTCTTATAAGACTGATATAACTTTCATCAGGTGCCGTGAACCCTCCTGCAGGAGTCAATGGTCACATCATGTCATCAACACTGGGCAAAACCAGAGACGTTGCAGTGGCTGCTGGCATTCAAAGGAGCTGTGACTATTAAATTCAGGGAACCATAAAAAGCTACAAAACTCCTCATGACCTGAGAATATTCTACATCTCTATTATATATTGACTGATAATAAATGCATACTTGTGCATGTGAAATGCTTAAGAGACAGAAAGTTGCTTAGAGTTGTTTGATCAGCAAAGGGCTCAACTTTCTACAGAAAACAGAATTATTCACTAAAATGCTTCTAAAGCAGAAAATGTCATAGCTGATAGAAAATTTTGTAAACTGACTGCTCTGTCTTTCTTGAGCATTGTTGGGGTTTCGGACTTTTCCTTTTGTTTCTTTTGCTCAATGAATTTTTCCCCATATGTTGCTAAGAGACAATAACAACCGGTTACTTAAGAGAGACAAAAGAAGCTGCCAGGCTCAGGGGAAGGGTGAAGCTGACTACTCTCTTTACCTGGGGGGCTTTCTCTTGGAGGGGCAGAGATACCTGGAGATTTGGGCTAGGGGAAGGGGCTGGGCACTCTCTCCATGTCTCTCTCTCTCTCTCGCTTGTCAGCATCAGAATGGACACAGGCTGTGGTCGCTCTGGGGAGAATTCCCATCTCCTGTTGTCTTCTTCTACCGTGTGTGCAGCTCTGCTCATAAGATCAGACATTGCATTGGGTCCTTATTAACACCCGTCCTTACTAAACAAAAGACCCTCACCATCCACTTGGGTGTCTCGGGGAAAACCCCGGGACCCCGAGCCCCTCCAATGGAGCTTCTCCTGGCCATATTTGGGAGCAGGGCTGCCACTACCCAGTCCCACCTCTTCTCTGCTGCTGCTTCAGTGGTTTCTTGCTACACTGCACCCCCTGCCTACCAGGACACACCGTGGCTCCTGCCACAGCTGCCAAGTTTCTGCTACCTTGCGCTTGCTACTACAGGTGAGCCTGCCCTGCCGGTCAGCTGGTGCTCTGAGGTCTCTGCTGCAGCCCATTTTCACCACCCAGCCCATCCGCCATTACAGCGTGAGGGAGAGGGGGCTGAGCTCGGCCACAGCGCCCCCTGCAGGCGCGGGGCAATCAGCGCACCCGCCCTGCCCGGCCGGGAGCCAACAGCGCCCCTGCCGGCCGGGCCCGGAACTGCACCCGAGGGGAAAGGGGCTGGCAGCGAGAGGAGGTGAGCTTGGGCTGCTGCTGCTTGTCTTGTTATACAGTAATATATTCTAGTAAAGAACTGTTATTCCTTTTCTCATATCTTTGCCTGAAAGCCCCTTAACTTCCAAGCAAAAATGATTTGGAGGGTAGGGGATCATATATTCCATTCCAAGGGAGGTTCCTATCTTCCTTGGAAGACACCTGTCTCTCAAACTGAGACAAGCAGAAACAGCCATGCAGCCACGTATCAACATACTAGACCTGTTTGTCAGGTGCCCTGGCTCTCCACTTCCTTGTCCCATGTCAGCAGTAATGTTCATGGAGCTGAACAATGGACTGCACCAGAGTGCTCCGCAATTTAAATTCACTGTCCCCCAAAAACAGGAAAGTTTTCAGCTGAACTGCACCTGAGTCAGATCTTGTGAATGATAAACACTGAGAACAGAAAGTGAAGGGCAGGAGACACATAGAAGTGCCTGTCTCACTTCCCCAAAGCCTCATGCTGGACAAGCAACTGGAATAACCTTGACCATTAGTGTACTCTTTGCCCCAGTACTTGAAGCATTAAACTCAACCAAGCTTCATTTAGAAACCACACAGCTCACTGCCAAGAGAAGAATCTCATCCTCATGGTCACACTGAGCTGGGTTCTATGGCATCATTTAAAGATAAATGATACAAACCAGCAGCTCAGCTCTGTGTCAAATGACAAAACTGAGTTCCTGAAATTGTGTTTGGTCATTGTTTTTTGTTTTTTTCTTAAAGGCAGCAGGCATCTGCAGAGCCTCCCTGAGTGCACTGAACTGTGTACAACTGCCTCACCAGGCAAGGACAGTTTCTTCTCTTGCTCTCCTTCCACAAGTAGTCTCACTGGTGTAAGTGGAATTATTTGTTCAACTGTAGAGAAGGCTCTTTGACAACAAATGTGTCCTTCAGTGTCAAAAAATCCCGAAACTAAAATGTACAACCTGAAGATCTGGTAGGAAATTCTCTCCTTACATGAATGGGGTGCACAGCAGAATCAGGGAGATTTGACATGAAGATGTCTGCCTATGACTTGAAAGGCATTTTCCAAGACTAACACTATACCAATTCCTGAGCGGATCAGGATCATTCCCGACTGAAGTTCCAGTTCAGGAGCCTCTGATACATTTCAAGTTCTTTCTTATTCAGCACAGCAAATTCACTACATGGTTAAACAAACACATGCACAAAGGCAGAGGACTTGACCAAACTGTAGCAAGAGACTTACTGCATCATCCCATCTTTAAGAAATGGCCTTGATCAAGGTCAAAAATCTTGGAAACACAGAGAAAAAAACACACTGTCAATGCCCCTCTGATGCCAGTTCTGTGAATAAAGGACTCCAGTGTTCAGTGCTGTCATTTCTGTAGCAGTTATGAATGCAGAAAAACTCAACTTATAAATAAAAAGCCCAAAGATGTCATAAGAATCCTCAAGTCTCTGGACAGTTCAAACAATTAAATACTGCCCTAACTTTAAAGGCTGTAATTGACTACTGATTATTTAAAATGTATCTTCAAACTCTGTTTTTAAAAAATGGCTTTTCCTGTGAAAAATCAAGAATTCCACCCAAACCAAACACATGTTAAGAGACCTTGCCCTCTTCCACTGTAGTGCATTAGCAGAGATCCAGGTTGGCTTCCTCCCCCTTTTCTGCTCATTACCATCAGTTTTGAGAACTGATTAGCTGTGGTTGTTATTCATTAGTCACATCTCCAAAATCTGAATTATAAACATCCCTGTGAGGTCTTATCCTAATCAACCTATTTTGAGTCTTGCAATTAATACTAACACCAGAAAAATAATTGAACAGTGTACATTTAAAGAGACCCCCCCCTCCTTCCCACAAAAATTCAGGCTTAGATATGCATGGAAAGGAAGACTAAAATAAGACCTACAAATTGCCATTGCTGCTGTAAATCCTTCTTCCATGTTCACTGCAGCCAGTTCAGCTGGTTAATACAGGTGACATAATGGGTACACGGTAAATACGAGGCAGCCATCAGTGATTTTGCTGATGGGGTCAGAGGGTACACAGCTGATAGATCTCAGGAGGACAAGAACATGCAGGCATGACAGATTAAGTGACTGCCATTGGCTGTGTGCTTGCTCTGAACACTCAGCTATGGATGATAATCAATTACTTGGGGCTGCTAATGATACTGATCAAATGCACTTAGCACTCGGCAGCTCGAGGGCTACCACCCTGATGCCACAGGCTACCCACAGACAAGAGGGAAGAAGAGGTTGGTATCAGAAAAATCCTCAAAGTCAACAAGCAAACGAGCTTGTTCCTTCTTTGCCAGCTTGCCTAAAATGATAAATATTTGCTCAGGAGTAAGTGTGTTCTTTCCCATAAAACAATACAACTTAGAAATGCCATGGCCGTCCGTAGGGCCAGCAGTTCACATGGAGGGACCCCACACGGCTTCAAGAATGATCTGTCACAGGAAACTAAGTGTATTACCACTGTACAGATTGGCTTCCAGAGGTCTGTGAAACAGCTCACCCATCTCCTGACATTACTTCCCAGGCTTGACCTATGATCCAAGGTGATTTGGCCTCCTCATCATTATCATCAGCTCAAGATATTGATCTCTTCCCAACTTTTACAGCTAGGGAAAGTAAAAATTTTGCCACAGGTTTCAGAGAGTGTAAGATTGGGGCAAACATTTCTTAGTTTGTCTCAGGCCTCCCAAACCACAACTACTTTTAAGGTTAGGACGAGGTGAAGGTTTGGGGTTTGCATTTTAATTTCTAAATAACTAAGACCTTGTTCTGCTGCTTTAACTGAGAGATTATTTATTGCCTATTCCTATACAGAAAAAGGATGAATTGCACAGAGATATAATGCCATGTTAGGAATAACTAGAATTATACCCTTAATTTTAGGGGACTATACCCTCCCTTTAAGGGGCTAAACCAGAGGCAGAGGAAATCAGTTCCCTAACCGGCAATAAAAGCAGTAAGTTAGACCAGACCTCATGTCCTGGATGGTCCTTTGCTCTCAGAAATGGAATTCTGAGCATTTGAAACCAAATTGTCATCCCTCGGGAATCAGCCTTCCTTCTGTTGTAGGGCAGACAGTCCTACAGCACCACTGACTGACTGTATGGATCTGTTAGCAAGATGGAACATACTCAAAAATGTCTTTACAAGTACAATGTATTTAATCACCACAAGAAAAATAGTTTTTTAAGAAATTACCAAACAGAACAGTCTGCGGAGAGTTTGTAGCAGCTAGTTCTGCAGGTAACTCTGTATTCCCTAGCAACTCTTTCCCTGAATGCAGAAAGCTAACTGCAGAAAATGTCTTACTTTTCAAATAATAATTAACCAGCAAATTAATATAGTGCAGATCTGTACCATCGAGTTGTTTTTGAAAACTGAGTGCCAAGATTCCTCCTCATCTATTCTGGGGCTACCTCATCAGTGAGCAGCAGCCTGGGACATAAGGCAGCCTATTCCACACCTGCTTGAACAGCAGGGGGAAGGTTCAACAGGCAGAATGCAGGAGCTATTGGGATTTTTAGCTCAAATTTGCTCATTGTGCATAGAGTGAAAAGAAGAATCCTCACCACAATGCACAGTGAGGATTCATTAAACTCTTAAGAAAGAAGCTTGTACTAAGAGCCCTGCTTAGGTAGTAATTATTCATTACTGAAAAAGCAAAGTATGCCAGCAATGACGGTTAATCCCTTCTTTCCCTCCCTTCTTCCTGCAGAAAGTGGCACAGGAATCCTTCACAACTGCCAGTTTTAAAAGGTCAGTTGTAGGGCTCAAGACACCCCAGAAGGGGTATCCTTTTTCCAGAAGGAAAAAAGCTTCTCCTATCTCCAAATGTTCCAGCCTTCCAGTAAGTGCTGCCTGAGGCCAACAAGTTCAAGACAGAAACCCAGGCTGCTGGAGAAAAATCAAACTTGGTCTGCACAAAATGACCTTGTGCAGCAGCAGGTTCAGCACAGGGTACCTACAACCCAAACAGTCACATCCCTCCCTCCCCACTACTGCCTACAATAATGACAGCAAACTGGGGCTCGCCTCAAAAATCGTAAGCAAAAGGGAGGTTTTCTTGCTGCCCTCAAGGAATAGGAAGGTGTAGTCTGTCAGTTAGTGGTAGATAGAAGGGCAAGACATTAATTTCAACACAGGAAATTGCAATTACATACCAGCAAAAAAGGTTTCCAGTGTGAGTGGAGCCAAACACTGGTGCAGGCTCCCCAGAGAAACTGTGGAGTCTCCATCCTCAGGGCTACTCAAAGCCCAATTGAATACAACCCCCAACAACCTGAGGCAGCTGTCACAGCTTTAAACAGTGCCTGGGTTGGACGACCTTCAAGAGCTGCAACTCCTTGATCCTAATTCCATAATACAAGTTTTAAGGGAAGAGCCTACATAGCTCTGGGGATTTCTTCTTGTTTTTTTAGCCCTGGAATACAGCAGGATAGCACAGACTGGAAGGTGAGAACAGAGAAACAAGCATTCTCATTACTTCGATTAATTATTTCAGTTGTGAATAATGAAGGCACAAGGGTATCTTTTTTTCTGCTGTATCTCGGCTGCACAGGTGTGGATACCTTCAGTTGCTGCAGTGGATCCTGATATGTGGTTAGGGCTTACAGGCATTCCCTAAACAAGTGTGAGCTTGTTGCCAGCTTGAAGGATGTTAGTCAGGTGGTTTTTACTAACACAGAATGCACTCACTCCAACATATGCTGTCACACACATTCAAGGAAAACAAAAACCAAAACACCAAATAAACAACAACTCTGTGCTCAATTAAAGTATATTAAAAGGCAAAAATCAGGAAAACAAATTCTATCCTTGTGAGAAGACATGAAACCAATGAGGAATGATTTCCCAGTGAGCCTGTTGGCCACAAAATTCTGAGAACACACCAGAGAAGCAGCTACTTTAATGCAACTTGCTAATGCCACGCATTGATTCTTGCTCTTACTGCCTGCTCCATCTTAGGGCTCCTTTGAGCCAATTACCACTAACCTGCTATTGCATTCCATTAAACAATTCACCTCTCAAAAAAAAAAATGCAATAAATTAATCCTTTCCTGTAACAGATTCAGTCTACTCATTCTCCTTGCTACTCCACATACCCAGCTAATATACAATATGAGAAACATCAGTGTTTTCTCCACAGTATTAGGTATATAGTATAGAGATGAATATGTCAGGGCCTGATATGCCACAAATATTATCTTTGATAAATTGGTATTTTGAGCAAACATTTCAGAAATAATTCCTATCATTTTAAGACCTCCAGAACATTCAGTTCACCAGGTCATTGCAATTCTCTCTTCTCTCAGTCATCTGGATGCTCAAATGCAGCTCTCAAAAACATGCCTCTCTTATCTTTCCCTGCAACTAGAAAACTAGTTTTGCATATTGAATCCTTATTTGTTTCCATGGATGTCTCTGGGTTCCTCTGACAGCTTTATCTTACTGATGAGGATAAACGTTTTTCCAAAAGCTACTGCCAGACTGCCCTCACTCCCAGACATCGCAGGATGCAATTGGCAAAATCTGTCAAAGATAACTCACATGGTCTGAGGGATATGAAAATCACAATTGATAGTTTTGAAAATACAGTTGATACAGAGCAGCTTTGCACAGGTCCACTTCACCACCAGCACACAATCTCTTCCTGCCTTTTTCTTTCTCGTGGTCGCCATGGGAATTATTAATTTGAAAAACAAATTAGAAAGTAGCAGTGATATGAATTCAATATTTCTGAAAATGAGATTGCTTTTCCTCTTCAGATTCTGCCAGTACTCATGTCTAGAAACTTTTTGAAACACAAAGGAAGCAAACTAAAGGAAGTTAATTATTTAAAGTTTAACTGGAATCTTTTAACAGTTTGAGGCTTTTGTAGAGCCTGCTTATGCTGGCATCAAAATCTGACTCTGGAATGCTCATTACCAGCCACCAAACCCTGTGAGTAGGCTCGTGCACACACATATAATGCAGCACAGCTAAGCCTTGCTACCACACTTTGTCCTCATGACTGAGAAGATCAAGTGGCGGTGGTACTTGAAAATTATCCAGGGTATCCTTTCTATCAAAGATCAATACAATGATCATATCAAACCTGCACTGTTGTGAACTGCACACTGACTGACACCAGTACATTAAGCTTGTGTGTTCTCATAAAACACTGCCTAAATAACTCTTATTAAAAAGAATTAAGCAAAATAATTCAAAATGCCTTCTCTTAGGCATGTACAAGCAGTAGAAGCGTTCCTGTGCACACTTGTGAGCTGGTGCTTGCAGTGTGCCTGCAGTTTTGGTGTTACTGGGTGGCACTTTTGAACTGAAGATGAAAACTTCCTCCATTTAAAATGTATAGCCTTTGCTGAGGCTCATCTCAAATGGAGCACCAAGTCACCTGCAGTGAGGTACACCCAACCAGAACACACAGCCTCTCCTTCCCAACAAACATAAACACCAAAGCAATCAAAACCAGAAACTGAGAAGCTGTTTCTGTTCTTGCATTGCCAGGAGTGCATTTTGAAGCATGTTTTAGACCAAGCCAGCATTCCTGAAACACAAAGGACTTGCTCAGGCTGGTCCATAGCTGCTCCAAGGCTCAGGAGCCCCACAGCAGCTACAGCACACACTGGGGTGTTCCTGTGCTTCGTGGATTTTTGCAGCTGGTCAAAACTGTCAGTTCATCAAGCATCATCTGCATGTGCCACTTTCCAGATGGAACCAGCCAGGATCCAAGCCAGTTCCAGGCTCAGTTCCTCTGGAGTGTTGCCCAAGTCACAGGGCTGACTGGGTGCTTCATCTACCTCACTGCAATCAGTGCAGCTAAGAAAGAGCAGGGCACACATACACCCTGTCTGCACTTCCCAAAGGATCTGTCAGTGAGAGATACTAAGGTGTTCTTGCAAACAAGGAATTACTGACACCTCAAGACCTTCATCTGCAGAAGGTTACTTGGCATGGCATCAACTTTAGAGGCATTTTTCAATAGGCTGTTTTGGGATGCAGCCAGATCTTTAGAAGGTCCTGTAATTTCAATAATGACATTAAAACCAGAATTCAGCACTTGTGGGACTGAAGGAAAAGAAATATGGGGCTAAGCAATGCCTGCTCATTTTTTTTGTTTATGACATCTCCCAATCTGCTAAATAAAAATCTCACAATTCTTCATGATCAAGAATGCAAATCACAAACCCAGCTTCTTGATAAGACAGCAAGCATAAAGCTGGAACTCTTAAAGGGATATACATGGCTAAACAGAAAATATTACTTGTTCTAGAGAAATTACCTGAATGGACTGATTTCATCCATACATCTAGTGTTTGCCATGCTTAGTGGATCGGGACTGGTGTATTTAAACCAGCTAGAATCCACAGAAGTATTTTAAACAAAAATAGTAAAAATTAAAAAGCTATTTAAATATTAGACAGAACATTTTGGTCCCAGACAGGACTGGGATTCTTTTGAGAGATCTGGCAATATACACTGGTTAGGACCTCATTTCCACTGAAAAGAAAAAAGAGGGAAGAAGACCCTTCTTGCCTTATATGATTCTTAAAAACTTTCCCTTGAATCACATATAAATTCAGTGGAGGCCAAAGGTTAAGGTCAGCTTTTCATGCATGGGGTTAATATGGAGGGCAAATTCTATATACGCCAAAGGCCTGAGAAACCAAGACTCATAGGATATCAGAACACATGTGGCCCCAACTCAGCTTTGCCATCAACCACAATCCAAATGTTAATGCAAAGAGTCAAAGTTCTTCATTAAGAAGCCAAACTTCTTAATTTCTAAATTCCAACTAATATGAATTTTAACTACTGATTTATAATCCCATGTGTCCCTTCAATGAACAGGAGTGAGGAATGAAAACCAAATCTGCAGCA
The DNA here is from genome assembly GCA_024734555.1 of Trochalopteron elliotii. Classification (NCBI taxonomy): domain Eukaryota; kingdom Metazoa; phylum Chordata; class Aves; order Passeriformes; family Leiothrichidae; genus Trochalopteron; species Trochalopteron elliotii. Next base: position 1,995,064 of record JANPWX010000008.1, on the reverse strand, counting down.
AAGCCTTGCATAGAAGAAAAAGCTGGAAATGGCTGCTGTACAGTCACAAATTATATTACTAATGTGGTCTGCCAGTTTTACTTGAGTCCCATAGCTGAGGTTTAATCACATCTTTGACACAGCTAAATTACTAGGATACAATGGGACCTGTAGCTAATAGCATTGCTGCAAAAATAAACAAACTCCTGTATTCCTAAAGTGATTATAAGGAACTCCTGTATATTTTATATGACCTGCATCTGCTTAACCATCCTGTTCTGAGGTTACATCCCAAGTGACCAGCCGGTTTTGTGTCTTTGTGGTGGGAAGGGATCAAACACTGCTTTGCAAAAGGCACTTTCTGTTGCTCTCAAATGCTCTCTTGGTTTACACTGATATTTAACACAGCAGCAACAGAGAGCAGGAAGGTTTTTTTCTTATTTTTAACAAGAGAAAACAAGATAGTCTAGATAGCACAATCACAGCTAGTAGTGAGGACATGGGGCAGATAAAAAGAAGGAGATTTAAACACTATGCCTAGCTTCCAAACTGGTGTCACAGAAACTTTCAACCCCAAAATTCACCACTCCATGCTGGAAAACTGCATCCCAGCATGATCAGGCTCAGGGAGGTATCCATTGTCTGGCATCTCCCCTGGCACCATCATATCCACAATCTATCCCTTGTTTGTGAGCTCCCTAACCTTTTTTTGTTAAAACCACTCATCCTTGGGAAATACAGAACACTTAACTACATTAACTGAAGGTAGCTGGTTTTTAACTGAAGTGAGAGCTCCTGAGCTCAGGGACACACACAGTCAGTTCCATCAGGACCTGGCAGCCCTTGGGAGCCAACCAGGCAAGGGGGCATTGCCAGGAGCATCCAAAGGGGATAAAGGTGTCTCCAGGGAGTGTGGCAAACAGGAACAGGCAAACAAGGCATGACAGGTCAGAGAGGTAGGGCTCAGAGCTGAGAGAGTCAGTGATCACCTGGCAGTCTGGAAGAGGACTTAACCATGGTTTCAACACGGTCAAAAGCTACTATCAGAATGAATGTAACGACCCAGACACCTCACACTTCATCATGCAGCTGTCCAGGTCTCCTCTGCAGTGAATGTCTGAGCTCATCACCGATGCCAGAGGGCAGTGGAGACAACACCTGTTCGAGGTGTGAACAGGGGAACAATCTGCTCAGCTTGGTGGCACAGCTGAAGGAATTAGTGGGGAGGCCAAGGAGTATCAGGGAGTACAAGAGAGGTAGCTCACTGAACTGAAGCTGCTGTGCCCTGGGGAGAGACCTCCAGAAACAGGGAGTCAAGTTGCAGGAGACAGTCAAAAGACAGAGATATTGTGGAGGCTGAGAGGGAATTGGGCTAGACAGCTTGTTCCAAGCCCCTCTGGTGGGGGAACCACAGCCTGCTGAGGACAGGCTAAAAATTCACATCCTGGCACACATAGAGGGGAGGGAGGGTATTAACATCGGAGCTTGGGAAGCAGTGGGGAATAAAAAGCCTACAACAACAAAAGGAAGAGGAAAGGAACTAACAAAAGGAAGGGACTTCCTTCACAGCCAGACATTCTGGCCCAGCTGGACATGCCCACTCAGTACAGTTCATAGCTCTGCAGGCTAATGAGGCAACACCCACACACTGAAAGAACAGCCAGAGCAAAGCAGAACAGACCAACCTGCTCCACAAATACAGAAATTAACAACTAGTTTAACCAAGAAAAGGCGGTAGGTGATAGCAGCGAGTGATTAAGAGGTCCAGAGGCTCTGGTCTGTCAGCCTGAGCTGTGCTAAACGGAAGTGTGCTGCCTTCCAGGAGCCTGGATCAGGAATGTTACTGGTCCATCCATGACAAAGAAGCAGAAAACCATCCTGGGCCAGGAACTTGCCGTACTGGTGAAGGGGCTTTAAACTAAATTTGTCAGGGCATCTATCCATCCCAATCTTGCCAGTCAGATGCCAAACCTTGTAATGGATGCCTGGAACAGTGCAAAGGGATTCCAGATGGCCCAGTGTCCTGGGTTACAGAAGGAGAGTGTTAATGTGGGGTGTAACCAAACTCTGTATTCTACTCCCCTCTACTGCCATTTCTAGCAAACCGTTAACGACGGGTCATTCACAGTAGCTACCCAGTGCACACCTCAGGCTGCAAACTGGTGTTAAATGAAATAAAGAAGAGGCAAACCCTGTGAGGTGGGGTAGTGTTCCTTCATTTTGTCTTTACAAATGACTCAGCCATGATAACACCCTCCGGGGAAGCACCAGCACAGTTACACCCATCCCGAGGGTGTCACGTCTGCTAATGGGCCATAATGGCTACATGGCTCCAGCATCAGGGACAGCTGTAAGACTTAGACCATCAAGGACTCCCAAAAAGATCCTATGACTCACAAAATTAAATCACTCCACTGTGAAACTCCCCACCCTAGGGAAGGTACTGAGCATTCCCACATGACCTTATATAATTGAGGACTTGGGACACCACCACCATCACCATTCAATGGATCAACAGGAGGACCAGAACTTCCACAGGACCACTGCTTTTGACAAGACTGCAACCATCACTTAACAGGACTGTAACCACTGCTTTAATCAGACTGTGACCACCAGACTGCCAGGCTGTACTCTGACTTTGTGGGTTAAGCCAGTTTCCTGTGTATTATTGCATTTATTGTGATCTTTTTATTAACTTGCAAGTCTGACCTGAAATCCCTCCCAAGATAATCGTGTGGAGTTCATTTATCGTGCTGGTTTGCTCTCAAACCAGTACATCCAGCCATCAAGTTGGCTTTACCCAGGCCCTGGCTCAGATGCCTGTACACAAACCCATGTGGTATGGGGAACAAACAAGAGGAACTGGAGATGTGCACACATCTGTGGGGATATGATATCACTGGCATCACAGAGACACTGTGGGATGGCTCCTATGACTGGAGCACTGGAACTGAAGGCTTCAGGTTTTCTAGGAAAGACAGACTGGAGAGATGAGGAGAGGATGTAGCCCCTATGTCAATGACCAGCTGGAAGGTATGGAACTCTGCATGGGGAAGGATGAACAGCCAGCCAAGTGCTTGTGGGTCAAGACTCTTTTATGACAAGCTTGCCTCCACCATTAAGCCTATGCAACGCACCTGAAGATGCAGGCACCTTTTGAACCATTTTCTAGATGGGCACAATGAAGTCTCACTTCACCTTATCCACTTCTGGGCAGCACTCAGATCAGGTGACACACACCCCTCTTACCACCCACCCTGCAGAATCAGCTAGACACTGAGGATGAGCTCCTGGCACTAGGACATCAAATAAGAAGCACAATTAACTTAGATGGGGCCAGGGTTTTCCCGCAGGTCAGATCAGTTTCTTTCTTTCTTACATTAAGGCTTGTACTAAAAGACCTATGTTGAACCAGTATTTTGGTTGCATCCATTAGAGTGACAATGCGTAATTTCAGATGATACTTCTTTTCTCTTTCTGAATTTTTAATTAAAAATACTTTTTCTTTACTAAAGGGAGTCTATCTGATCCAATCAATGTCAGTATAAGCCCGGAACCTTCTCCCCATTATTAATCAGAGAGACATCAGACTTCACACGTATGCCAAAAAGAGCTCATTTCAATGCGTTTCAGACAACACAGGTATTTCACAATGGGTTTATGGTTGTGTTCTTTTCTTTATTAACCATAGCACGTAAAGTAAATGCACAAAGGCAGCTCTCAAAAAGAAAAATCACAGAATGCTTTTGGAGCAAAAAAATATCCAAACATCTGCTGTTCTCTAATGTGTTACTGAAGACACCATCATCCCTCATCCCTCCAGAAGTACCCTTAATTAAATAAGAATCTATTAAAAATACAGTGTCCCTCAGTGTAAACTCCCACCCACACCCTTCTCTTTCAATTTTAAAAATTATCTATTTTGCCTTCTCCCTGCCTAGAAGCTCATTAGAAACAGCCCCTTCTGCACATATGCATCACCTAACAGAGATTTGGAGTGAGAAGAAGAAAGGGAGAGAAAGAAATTAGAAAGTGAATTAAAATAGTAGACCTGCAAGACAAGAAAGCCACTGCAGACAAGGAACACCTTGTACTCACTAGAGAACAGAGAAGACTGACACATGAATGTTGGTACCATGGGATTGAAACAGAAGCTGTTGCTTAACTTTGCATGAGATGCAGTGCTGCTCTAACTAAATTCAACTATCTACAATAACCAAGGCAAATCAGACAGGTCTCTCACTCCTCTTTCTCTGGGTGGCAGGAGGTCCCCATTAAACATACCTCAAACTTCAAATGGAGGCACCAAGTACAGGCAGTGCTGTCACACACACAGTCAGTACCTGCCGAGTGCTAGGTAACGACCATGGGATCATTCCCTGCTGCTCTCCTTCCTCAGCCCCCACTTCCAAACATTACCCACCTCACCTGCTGTCTGAAAAGTCCAAGCTGGTCAATCCAAAAAGAATGATAACCTGCTCCCTCTCTGAGAGCTAAAGAGGTGACAAAATCCTCAGCTCAATGGCAGCCAATTTTTCTGTCCATTTTCCATTATGGAGCTTTACTTGAGGAATTAACTCCTAACAGTTCATCTCAAAAATGATTTTCCATCTTGCAAGAATTTTTCCCACCTTATGTCAGATACTACAAGGAGCAACAAGGCATTTGTTAATGGTAAGCTACTCCAACACAAAGTTCCCTTTGAGCTTTAGTCCATGGCAGCATAAATGATAAAGTACCAAGTAGAAGGGAGCTGGAGAGGGACTTTTGACAAGGGCATGCAGTGACAGGGCAAGTGGGAATGCCTTCAGACTGACAGAGGACAGTTTACATTAGCTGTTAGGAAGAAATTATTTACTGTGAGGGTGCTGAGGCACTGGAACAGGTTGTCCAGAGCAGCTGTGGATGCCCCATTCACCCCTAGAAGTGTTCAAGTCCAGGCTGGATGGGGCTTGGAACATCCTGCTCCAAGGTGTCTCTCCCTACCCTTGGCAGGGTGGTTTTGAACAAGGTGATCATCATGATCCCTTCCAACCCAAACAACCCTGATTCTGTAATATTTCCTCAACATCTCTGACACCAGAAGGGATGAGAAGGGAAGAGACATCACATGAGCCCTGGGATGGAGACAAATTGAAAATCCAGTAAAATTTTACCTTCTGGGATGGATACAAATTCAATGTGCAGTAAATCTGCCTGCCTTAATGAGAGGAGGGGTGAAAAGTCACATCTAATCTTCATCCATTGCTTTAAGTATCTGCAAAGAAACGTTTGAATTCCAGGCTTAACCAGGACTTTTTAAACAACTCTCCAGATACACCTGCCTAAAAGGTGGCTTTACCCTCCAGATTCCACTTGTCCTGCGCTGATCTCTAAACATAAACCTGCACCTCCTGATACCTGAGCTGTAAAATTACATGAACCACAGGCTTTTTTGCCTTTTCTTTTTATAAATGTACTTGTTTCTGCAATGGATTTTTTTCATACAGCTGCCCGGCCCAGCTGCCTGGCAGTCTCTTCAGTACTGTGGTGGGAACAGCCCCTTGTCTGTCTCTTGGAAGGCTGTGCTAAAGGGACTAGAAGAGGGGATCCAAAATGAAGTCCATACCTAAGAGTGACTGCAGTGTTACTTATTTTGGAATGTTTTACTCCTTCAGACACGAGGGATCTATCGTTCACCTAAATTAAGATGAAATTTGCTCCAACACAAATTTTCATTATCAGACATTCCTGTCCACGACCAGTGCCTTCAGACGATTCAGTGTTTCATTCAGGGAGACTCCTAGGAATTTCTTTGCCTATGTATGTAGCAAAAAAAGGATGAAGCCTGACAAAATGTTTTACTGACCTGAAAAAAACAGTATCCAGAAAACAATTTTTCCTTCTCCTCCAAAAATAAACAAGAATGGTTCATCTTGTCCTGTTTTCTGTAGTTGCAGAGTCACTTCCTTGCTGAATTTTCCCTTTCTTGTGAGAGTTTTGTTCTTTATGATTGCGAGGCTCATACTTGTGAGAGAGGACAGGCAGCAAAAGCTCAAAACCACATGCAAGAGCCCAGTCACACCAAGGAGCAACCTTGTTTAGATTTGTAATAATGCCAATATATTAAGCAGAACTTTGACAAGAAGAACAGACTCAAAGCAGCCAAGGATGTAGCTGGAGTTTTAGTAAGTCCTTTGCCTATCTGGAAAGTGGGAGTGTGAGAGACTGCTGATTCCAGCATGTAAAACTGAGGCAGGAACTTGGAAATCAGACGTGTTATGTTACTGGACTACTGCTGGGAAACCACACGGAAAGACATAGCTTAGCATTTTAAAATTTAACTAGTCAGCTCTTGGTTTCTAATGTCTTTTCCTGGAAAGCATTTAAAAAACAACAGTAAATAAAAAAAATTACAATCTCAGATAACTGTAGGAAGCAACCTCAATCTCTGCATTTAGAGCTATGGAATCTAAGGCTACAGAATCTATCACGTTTTGCCCCACACAGTTGTTTCATATTGGAGGTCATACACCAGAAGCTCACTTTCAGCCTTTTAGCCTCAGACAGGCTGGGCCTAAACCACAGCACTGCTGGCAGTTTCCATTCACAAAGCACCTTGGCAGGTCCTGTGCCCAAGTGTCCAGCTCAGCTGGGTGCCTGAGGGAAGGGACTGCCCTGTTCCTGCTGCAGTAGCACTCCAGGTCCCTCCCTATCGCCTGTCCCTGACCCCATCTCCTCCCCATGGGGACTCCCTGGCACTCGGCTGTACCATCAAATAATCTCCCACCTTGGCCTCTGGCAATGCTTTCATCTGGATCTGGGAAATGGCACAAACTCTGATTTCTCCACTTCTTGATCTTGACCCACACTGACTGTTTTCTGTTCTGGGCTCAAATGGAACTATGGGAAGCAAACATGTTTGTGATTGACTAACGCAGCCCTGTGCCTAACAGCTACAAAGCAAGTCTCCTTGCAAAAGAAATACTGCAGGATCAGAAGCTCTGTCAGTAAAGCAAAATATTTTGTTTAGTCCTTAGTAAATGAGGAAGAACAAAGAAAGGGAAAGAAGAAGAGTCAGAAAGTACAAAGTTATTAAAAGCAACTAATATGTACAATTTTATCAATGCCCACAGGATAAATACAATTTTATTTCATCAGCAGCTTAAAATAAAGGAGACACTGTTTCCAATGAAGATTTTTACCACTATCTTCAACAGGAAGGGAATAAAAAGAAAAGAAGAAAAGAAAACAAAAAAAGCCTTTGAAGACAAGTTTTGCCCTTTGACATGCAGACCTGTTACTGCACTGATGGAATTTCTATCACAGAATCGTGGAATATGCTGAGTTGGAATGGCCTATCAGGGTCATAGAGTCCAACTCCTGGCCCTGCACAGCAACACCCCAAGAATCACACCCTGTGCCTGAGAGCACTGTACAAACACTTCTTGAACTCTGTCAGGCTTGGTGCTGTGACCTCCTTCCAGGGGAGCCAGTTCAACCTGCTCTACCACCTCTCTGGGTGAAAAACCTACTCCTGACATCCAACCTAAACCTCCCCTGACTCAGCTTCAGACTGTTTCCTCAAGTCCTGTCACTGCTCAGGAGAGTGAAGAGATCAGTGCCTGCTCCTTTGCTTCCCCAGCTGATGAAGTTATAACCACACTGAGGTCTCCCCTCACTCTCCTCCAGGCTGGACAAATCACGTACCCTCAGCCATTCCTCATGTGGCTTCCCCTCAAGGCCCTTCACCATCCTCGTGGCCCTCTTTTGGACCCTCTCTAATGGTTTCATGTCTTTTTTACACTGTGGCACCCAAACCTGCCCCCAGCACTGGAGGTGAGGCCGCCCCAGTACAGAGCAGAGGGGACAATCCCCTCCCGTGCCTGGCTGGCCATGCTGGGCCTGATGTCCCCAGGACAGGGTTGGCCCTCCTGGCTGCCAGGGCACTGCTGGCTCACATTCAGCTTTCCATGGACCAGGGCCCCCAGGGCCCTTTGCACAGTGCTGCTCTCCAGCCTCTCATTCCCAGTCTGTCCATACAGCCAGGGCTGTCCCATGCCAGGTGCAGAATCTGGCACTTGCCCTTGCTGAACACCCTACGGCTGGTGATTGCCCAGCTCTCTAATTAGGTCTGGGTACAAATGGCATCATGACATTCATGTCTCAATGAATGCTTCAAGAGGAGGTCTTAGCAGGAGATGCTGTTCATACTGTCTGTTATGGATAGAAGTCTTGTCTTTTCTATGAAGAAAGGCATGTAACAGTTGTTTGTGTAATTACAATCCAATTACTGCCCCAGGACAGACCTGCTCCTTTGCAGGAATACATTTGTAAATTTGCATATATTCAGACTGAATATAACAGAAATCATCTTGTCCAGATACAGAACAATCCTACTTCTAACCTGCCTGGTTTGTCAATGAACATAAGCAGTGACATCTTCCCAAGATATCCAAGGCTACACTGGATACTGCTTGGAGGTGCAGGTCAAGGAAAACACAGTGCCAGCACAGGGGCTACATGTAGCCAGTCTTCCACTCAAGGCCAAGAAAGAACACTTAACCACTGTCTGGGTGTGCACTAAGGTGAATATTAATGTGCAAGATAGTCACTGGAACCTTTACTATTTAAATTACTTGCTTCTATGTTATAGTGAAGGCCAAGTGACAGAAATAAAACATTATTTCTCTTGGTACTCTGTACTTGAATTGCAGCAATAAATATTTTTAAGAGTAGTGCTGTCAAATCTCAAGTACAGGTTCATCCTTCCAGATTGTACATCACGCTAACTTGTTATCTTCCATTTCATTATGAGCTTTCATAAATAAACTGGGAGCTACCTCTCTCCTGGGCTGGCTATTTCCACAATTTGTTTCCCTAAGAATTCCTGTTCCTCTAGTCTTCCCACACAAGGAACTGCTTTATTTCTGCTGAAAGCAAACTAACTCCATGTACCTGCCTTAGGATCGGTTCAGTAGCTATAAGAATTCAACTTTCTCGCATTTCACAACTTTAAACAAAATGTAAAGAATGTTTCTCACACACTTAGAGAAGATGAATCTCCTGCAACACACCTTTCAAATAAATTCCCTTCCTTTTTCCAAAAGAGAAATAATGATAGATTGAAACACAAATTTCTAATTTCTTAATCAAAAGAGAATGAAACCAAACTGATTTTTAACCAAGTCTGAGAAAGGATTCAAGCAATAACTGAAAAACATGCTTTCACTGATGTGCAAAGGCTGTGATTACCTAACATGATTTCCATTTCAAAACTCTCCATGGCTCTGAGTCACAAATGTCTTTGATAGTAGTTTGCTGACAATCTCCCATATGCTGGTTGCCTCAAAAACACACACAGCTTGTCCAGCAAAGTGCTAAACCTCAGCATTTTGCAACCCCCCAGTTTATCTAGCAATTATACTTGCTAAAAAAAAAAAAAAATGCTGCTATTTGCTCAAAAATATTTATAATCATTTCAGCTATTTTTGAGTGTGAATAAAAGAACAGAATGCCCTGGCACAGACAGTAGCTAAAAGCAACGGGCAGCTCTGTTTTGTGGTTGTTACATGTCTTGCTGACAAACGAGATGCTGTTTGGTAACTAAATATATAAAAGATTGATATGGGCCTTTACTTGTGTTTCATGATTTAACTTTTCTTTCAGAACATCACTGCTTTGGCCTGCACACTTTGTCTTCTACTAAATCACAGCACGCACTTGCAAACACAGAGGGAGTCACCAGCTTTTCTCAGGCACTCAAATGGTGATTAAAAAATCATCCTGTATCATAAACTGCAGGTCTGAACCTGAGGAGTGACACACAGGCTGGAGAAAGAAGGCAGTTAAGGGTGAGAAAGGGAACTGCTTCATGGAGCACAGAGAGATTTATTGTCTATTTAATTACTTTTTTGTGGTTTGTGCTGGCAGAAGAGACTTTAACTGAAACTATTACAGGTTTGGAGCATGCAGGAGTCCATAAACACACACTTGTCCAGGCAGTGACAGAAACTCAAATCACATCTCAGGGACCAACTGGTTTGTGAAGTTTTCCATGAGATGCTGCCTGCTCGTGGCACGAGGGTACAAAGCAGCACAGATGTGAAGCTGGCAGCACTGCAGAGCAGCTCAGCTCTGGATACCTCTGCTTCAGCAACAGAAGACAAAAATAGATGCAAGTTTTACAACTTGCAAACCCAGCTCCTCATTCTTTTCCTCCAAACCTCTTCCTACACCTTTAGATCTTTCTGAGATGTTTACTCATCTCCCCCACCCCCAAGACCTTGCCTGCAGCATAGCAGTATATGAATTTGCCTGGCAACCTGACATAAATATCCAACCAACCAGCAAACAAAGCCTGGCATGCTCTTAGCTGCAATGTTTCTGTGCACAGCCTTACAACAAATCAGAGCTGGCCACCAGGCAAGGAATCAACTCACTTTCTTTAGCTCAGTTTATAATCTCAACTTTGTGGAGAGAGGTGAGCCTTTGCCTTCCTTTATTTTACCTCTATGCAATGTTCAGAACTCAGCTGTAGACATGTCTCTTTTCCCAGAAAATAGAAAGCACTGCACCTTCCCTATCCCTAATCTGGTTAGATAAATAACTCTACTGGGGTGAGGTGAGAAAAAGCACAAGGAAAGGTGAGGTGTGAGTGAGGGGAGATGCACTGGAAAACACACAGAAATTAGCTGTTTGACTGACTCAGCCTGGGATCCCGTGGGTGACCAGCACCCAGCTCTCTTCACTGAAACCCACTGCAAGACCTGAGCTGTGCCTGATGCTGAGGGCATCCCCACAAGGAATGGCACTGCATGGGATCATTTCAGAATCAGCACATCACAAAAGGGACTGAGTGTGGGGCAGGAATCTGTGTAAAACATTACAACCTTCTTCAAGATTTTGGCTAATGCCAGTCTTCATGGAGCTGTGAGTTGGCCTGAGTGAAGAGAGGACTACCTGCTCTGAGTGGTTCCTTGTGTCCCAGTTAGGGGCTGGTGGCTTTTCACAGCAGTTCCAGCAGATAATGGGAGCTACACCCTGTGCAGAGAGCAGTGCTGCACCCAAACACTGCATCTTTGTCCCTTCCTTCTCTGGGGACATGCAATACACAAGTGTTTCAGAGATGAGTGGGTCCTCTGGACCCCAAACCAGCAAACTCCAAGATAAGTACATAACAAGAAATCCCCAACATGGAACAAATAAATGAGACTGAAACCCTCTATCAGCTACAGCAGAGTTGACAAGAAGGTAAGATGGTGTGGTGGTAACAGTTCCAACCATAACCTAGCCATTACATTCCATCCTGCCCCACAAAACAGATTACTTCAGCCTGGAACACAAAACATGGGACCAAGTCAAGTCAGAAACAAAGTTTCACTCCATCCATATTTGCCCCTGCAAATGCACCAGCCTGCACAAAATTTGAGTCACTGCTGAGCACATGGTAGTCCTTCCCACTGCTTCTGCCCTTACATGTGTTATAAAGAGCTCAAGTAAGAAGTCCTCTGTAACAGAAGTAGATGAGGAAGGCTGACATGTGTCGTGCTTTGCCACATCATAGAAGTGTTTTTTACCCTCTGATTAAGGGCAAGTGTTGCAGTGCAGAAATATCAGAACCCAGTTTGTGGGATGGAGGTAAACTTAAATGGCAACAGGCCTGATAAAAGATGCCAGTAGGCTGTTCCACATGCAGTGCTCTGCAGAGTGGCATGGCTGGAGTGAGGGATGAATGGAAAGCCTTAGCTCCACTGTACTGTTGTTTCCCTAACCCCTTTGCTAACTAAATGGTTAGCAAGAGTGCACATCAAGAGAGTAAGGTCAAGAGAGAGCCAAACAAGTTAAAGGCAAAAGTATTTCTTGCAACTGCTATTGCAGACATGGAAATTCAGAATTCCCTCACTACTCAGCTCCAACTCCAGGGTTGGGTGCTTCCTTTTGTGGCTGGTACCACCCAACACTCGTCTGCCTGGCTGCTCCTGATCATTGTTGCAGCACATACTGCAGGAGGTTTAACACACACAAACTTCATTGCTTCTTAAACTACCTAACAATGCACCTCCTGGGCAAGGCTCTCAGACACTTAGCTTTGTTTACCTGAAAAAAAAAATGAGAGCAAGCCTGTTGGCTACATCAAATGCCTTCAAGTTTTGTCTTTCCCCACAGGAAACAGTGGGAGCAGAGTCAGGCTTCAAAAGAGTTGGCAAAGCTCCAGCAGAGCAGAGGTAGGCAATAGCAGAGACTCATCCAGCACCCCCATTTCTAGAGAGATATGAATGCAAATAGACAACAACTTTTGTAGTAAACCATCCTCCTCTGCCCTCAAGAGCTTAATTTTACACAGGATGGTGTTTTATACAATATGACTTCTACTACTTGGGAAGGCTCACGCTGAATATTTGGAAGAATCAGTCAGTGTACCGACTGACATTTGGATTCTTATTTTCATAACCCAAGGAATATAAACATTCTTTCTCGTTTTTATTTTACTTTCTAAAACAAAAGCTTTCATTGAGAGAGATCCTGGAACACTTAGGAAAGAGGCTGGTAACACAGAATAGCCCTGAGGTACAAAAAGGGGGTAGATTTATTTGTTCTTTTCAGAAAAAGAGAGGAAAAGCTAATCCAAACAAACCATATGCATTCTGTCTTGTTGGTCAGGTATGGAGAAATCACATCAAACACCATGTCTTTGGAAAGTAGTTTGTCTGATTATGCTCATTTTACAGCTTCACTGGATAAATTAAAGAAATTAATGCTTCAGGCAGTTACCCAACAATAATAATTGCCAAGACCCCCTTCATTAAAATCATGTTGTGAAACTGGATAAAAGCAACGCCTGTTTTGATCAGACCCCACATCAATGCAATGCTCACAATCAGCCTGTGCAGTCATGCACTGTCCCCAAAATCAGGCTTTCCTTTATCACTGTCCTGGCCCGACGTGACCACTCTGTTCTGAGCATGGGCACTGTGATGTAAACAAGATGTAACATCTCAGCTGAGGCTCTAAATGGCAACACACAACAGACAAAATGTGACTGAAACCAACAAGTTTGACCTCTGTACAACTATTTCAAAACGTGCTTTAAAATGATTAAATGAAACTAAAATTCATTAACACCATGACAAAGAGAAGCACAGATATTTCATTCTGCTCTTTGCAGTAACCCTCTCACTCTACAGTCAAAGCTTCCTACTGCAGATACCTCAGACAGAGATTGCTGTTCAAGCTATTGAACAAGTTCATATTATGGCAGGTACTCCTCAGTATTATCTCAATTCCTACTGCAAGGATATATATCTATCTTTGTAGTGCACATGCTTGATCTTCTCCCCCAGAGAAAAACAGAAGTGGCACATTGAAAGCATATGCATGAAAGACAACATTTCTGAAGTGGCATCAGTGACAGCAGCAGCAGTGCTGGCAGCATGCTAGCATTTGGCTAATTGAGCCATTCAGGTTAATGAGCTACACAGTTATGAGGATCAACTGGAAAAAAATAATTTTTTTAAGACCATAAGCACTGAACGCTTGCTCATCCAAGTTTCCAGAAGAATCCTATTTGTATCAAGGAGGAATGAAGACACAAATCAGGGAGTGAAAAGAGCCCCTCCCACAGCCCCACATACCCCCCCAAGAAAACAGGACTCTCCTAGACACCCCCTATTTGAGATGCCAAACTGGAATGCCAAAACAAGCCCCTTATTGACAGCAAATTGTGCAGACTCTCCAACTCCTTCCTTCCAGCAGAATAATTAACAATGCTGGCAAGTACATTATCATAAACTTCAGTGTTAACACCCCCACTGCAAAGAACAAAGGCGGTTCACATCCCTCCCAAGCTCCTGCTGCAGACTGGGTGCTGATTCTGACAAGTTGCTCTGTGCCAATTTAGATTCCTTTCACATTTGGAAGATTATGTTCCTAACCACAAGCTAGAGAATACTTTTTAAGTGATGCTGGAAAGCAGGGAAAACAGTGCTCTTAAAACCTACAAGCCAGCCTGGATCACCAACTGGTGGCTCGGTTGATTTAGCTGCCTTTGTGCAGAACTCAAACAAATCGTTTGTAACAATCACATACGGTATCCTTTATCTCAAAGGGTCCTAAAGTTCTGCTAGACTGAGACTGGATCTTGCATGCCTGTTAGCAGTCACCCTTCCCCTGGATAAGCCTACAGGTTGGAAGAAGCCAGGTATCTGTAAAAGCAGCTGCTAAACGCTTCCATCAAGAGGCTGTTTCCCATTTCAGATACGCAGTTAAGCAGCTGACAACACGCAGCAACATTTCAGCACCGGGCAAAACTTCAGCCCCGGCCAAAGTACGGTGGCTGATAGCCACTCTGCCCTGGAGGGAAGCCACTGGGAGAACGAGGTGGTGACACCTGTGTTAGCTGCCCAGCTGGATCCTGCTCATCTTGTTATCATCACTTCTTAGTAAAGTCCACAGCTGGAAAATCTAGTAAGGTGCTAAGTTGTTTTGGAGGCTTATTTCGACACAAAAGCAACGAGAGTGCTTTGCTCCTCATGTCTGGTGGCTGTACAGCTTTCATTTGGATACAACTTCCTGGATACAATCCACCCCCAGGGAATTTTGAGATTAATGCAATGCACTCAGCAAGATGTTTCATGTGCTACTGCAGGTGCTGTGAGGTGTTACAGCTGAAAAAGGATATGCAAATGGATCCTCTGATATTTCTGATGCATGGTGCCAAGAGCAGACTTCAGGTTACCACACTTTGGTTTTAGTTATCAACCCCAATTGGTTTGAGTGCCATCCTAACCCAAGCATTGTCCTTTTGCATGCATCAAACTTCTATTCCATGAAGATGGAGGTTTACAACAGAGGAATAGTTTCTAGAAAATGGCCTTGGAGATGGGACTCTATTAAACATTTTTCTCTTTTTTGTCTGCCCAGTGGGCAGGACAATGTCTCTGGTAGTGAGGTTGGCACTTGGTTTCTTTTAGAGGTAGTTAGGCAAGGAAAGGGGAACAGCTACTTTGCATTTTTAATGGATTCTACTGAGCAAGACTGGATTTCTAACAGAAAACCAACAGCACCAGAGAGGTGTGTCTTTCAATGTGCTCAAACAAGTAATTAAAAAAACCCCCAATCCTATGTGCTTCACTACAGATACTTTATGTGGCTGTCAATTTATTCAGCAGAATTCTCTTCGAAACAGCTGTCACAAACTCTCCAAGTGTGACGACAAAAGCTAACATTTCTAGGAGGCAAATGATGTCAAAGTGCAGCAGCCTTATCCATGAGGTAACAGAACAAAGAAGATTATCATGCACTGGGAAAATGAATGACCCACAAAGAAACAACTGCAGTGTAAAAACAAACCAAGCAAGATTCCAACCAAACCAAGCCAGGCCATCCCTTACCTCTTCTGCCCCTTCCAAACACCTCTGGTTGCCCGCATCTGGGATGAACTGTGGCACAGGGGGTTCCCGATATTTATATTTATATTTACTTTATCCGATATTTATATACATCCTCTCTGCAGGGCAACCCTCAAGAACTGAGAAACACAGTGTTTCTGCATCTTTGACAGAAAAAAAAATCTCTGTCTCACAGAGAGCAAACCTGTTTTTCACTCTGTCAGCTGAAGATGCTGCACTACCTTTGGATGTAAGTAGTAACAATGGATATGAGCTGCCTTGTTTACTCAATGTTAAGTATTAATAAGGCCTGTGCTATCTCAGCCATGGCCACACTGCACTGGGCAAGATCTCCCAGCACAAGCAGCTTTATACAAGCACCAACCCAGCCTCTGTGAAGGACAGTGCATCCCAGGAACAGAAGGAGTTAAAGGTATTTCTATGTTGTTCAGAAGAACCATGTGGTAAAGTAAAGGTTGGGGGAAAATATAAATCCATATTTGTAGAAAACTCAGCCATTTATCAGTCACAGAATGCTTATTTTCATCTTCAAGAAATACAGATTTCACCTTTGGAGGTGACTTCTGGGTTTCTCTCACAAATAAATAACTACTACTCAGCAGACAAAGAAACAATCGTCCCCAGTCTGTGGGGATTCATCTTTTCAGTTTCTTAGACACAGTGGAAATTTTGTTATCTGCTGCCATGGAGAGGGAAAGCTAGCAGAAGTTTTATTGCAGCACATTCTCAGGATTCTAAACATACCATATCACATACACAGGGTAATGAGTTTTATTTTAACTGCTTTTGGAGATTGCTTTAGTGGACACTGAAATTGAATAATCAGCTCTGCTCACTGAATGAAAGGAAAACTATAACAGGATACATAAAAAGTGTCTCATTATTTTACAGAGGGCCTCACACATAACCCAGACAGGAGGGAAGGGCCATCACATAAGTATTCTCCTTCTTGTGTGTTTAAAAACAACTAAAAAAAGACCAAAAACTCCAAAAAAAAAAACCCTAAATCCACCATTATCATGGACCCATCATGTGCATGTATATATCCTTCACCAGGATGCTAAAAAGTGTCATGGCTACAAGCTGGCTAGTCACACTCCAGTACCAAGGCAGCTTCCCACCCTGCAACATTGCAATGTCCTTATGGGCAGGCATCTGCCTCTCAAGTTTACATTTTAAGTTTCCTCTTATTTTAAATGCTCTACTCTACACTGCTTTCCCACCTATAACCTCTCTTTGACAACTTTGGTCTGGGGACCTGATGCATTGGGAAAACTATTCAGCTCACTCTGAAGCAAGGAGAAACACATCTTGAGAAAACCAAGTCCTACTTTCCACATTTATCGTGCTAAAGTAAGTGCAGCTGTACTTGGATTTCAAATGCTGACCTGTGTCCCAACTTTATTTGTTCTACCTCACATAAATGAGTTATCTATCCATTAAGAAAACCTATAGTGACCTCTCTTCCCCAACCTCCTTTTTGCCCCTGTCTTCTAAAGGTAATTTGGCTTCGATCAGACTTTCAGAGGAAATTTTCATTTCCATTTTCTTCTGTGAGAGCAAAAAGACACACCAGAAGCCAAATCCAGCTGTGTCCACACAGAGTTACACAGCAGTAACCTGTAGGTGAAACCAATCCAAAAAAGGCATCACAGAAAACAACTCGAATCCTATTGACTCCTATTGAATCCCAGTGAAGATTTTCTTTGCAATTTTGCAATTAAGAAAATACATTTTAGAACAAGTTTTTCACAGATCACAGGATCCACTATACATGAAACACTGCTTTTACTGACTGCCCTGAGCTTGCCTCATTCTCTGTGTTGGTTCATGTTCAATATTTCACTAAGAGACCTCTAAGCTAATGCTTCATGTTGGCAGCTCCGAGAGGTTACCAGTTTTGCAGTTCAAAGCAAAGAATCTAAGACACTGCCAATATTTGGAAACATTCCCCACCAATGACAAGGAAGAGCAGAAGTCACACTAACAAATTATTTCAACACCAAAAAATGGAAATGCATTGGTGTTATGCTGCATGTCCTCTGTCCCTTCTTCTGAAGATTTTTCATCCTCCTTGCAGAGACGATGCAGGAAGCCATTGCCCTACCAAGATTGCACCTCAAACCATTCTGCTACAAACAAAGACAAATGTTCCTTTCCAGACATTATGAGCTTGTTCAGCTCCATTCTGTGCTTCAGTTTAACATCTGGATGCTGTTTACATTTGTTCAGATAAAACAGAAAGCACATAACAATTCACAGCTACCCTGTCTATGCACAGGAACACAAATGAAAGACGCAAGGGGGGAGAAGATTTTGTAAGATAAAAGACCACTAAGTGGCAACGCTCCTCCATCAGAACTCGCTGAGAGCAAAAGAAACTCTTTTTTGGGCAGAAGTCCCCAAATTTTTTTTAAGAATGTTTTGCAGTATGAGTACTACAGGTTATGGATATCTAGCTCATAGTCATTGCCTGACAGATGTTAGAAGAGCTTCCTTAGCAGATCATAAAGCATGTGAAAAGAGATACCAGCTACCCTTAAACCACCAGGAAAACACTAACAAAATCTTCAGATGTCACAGGTCCAGACAGCCCTTTAAGTAATGCTGGGGGCAGATCCCAAAGCAGACTTTTCTAGCAGTTTCCCAGTCTGTACAATGCCTTCTTCCTTCAGCTGGTCTCACACTCCTTCAGTCCTCATTTACCCTTACTTCACACGTGCAAAGAACTTGGAGTTTCCAAAAATCTGGGGAGAGTTGAGTGGCAGGCCTTGCACATGGGAAGTCATGTGTCTGAAGAAGATCCTTCACAGAGGAGTACAGCAGTGCTGTACCCATAGTTTCTCATTCCTAGCTCCTCCTCCTTCCCTGGAACTCATCAGCACTTAAGTGTACACCATGCCATTACCTTTTTATTTCTCACCTCTTGTGCCATTTATCACAAGGCACTGTCTTCTATCTCTCCTCTTGAGATTTGCCACACTCATTTTACTAATCCACGACCTGCTGCACTGCCTCCCCCAGCCCTTTCTCTCTCCAGTCTTCATTCCCTCCTGCAGGCTCACTACCAGCGAGGAGCCCCTCAGCCAGCTACACTTTCACCCACCCACCCACCCTCCCCAGCCTGTTACACCTGCCCAGGACTCCCAACAGGGACAAACTCACAGCACCATAAAAGTGTGTCAAAGCATGCCCCTGGGAATGCTCTTGGTCAGCAGCAGGGAAGGGAAATGAGTTATTAAAAAAAAAAAAAAAAAGGCTTCAGAAGCAAAAACATGGAGGAAAGGAAAAAACCTAGAGAGAATGAGAGAACTGCTCATTATTACATTAGCAAACCTAAACTATTTATAAGCACTACATCTATCACTTCAATTACATGTTTCTAAATGAGGCTGAAGCAAGATATCCATAATTATTACTGAAATGCCATTTTTACATTAGCCCAACGGTTGTGCACGTTCCTCACAAAATGCAATAAGCAAACCACCAATTTATTTTTTTCCTGTAAATTAGAGAGAAATTAATCTAAATACCTCTTTTGCAACAGACTTGATTTTTAACCCAGAATTTCTATTTCCTTTGAACAGCAAAAGTCACACAAAGCATCCTTTTCCCTTCTATCTCCTCTTTTAGGGAGCTTTTTCCTGCCCTATTCTGTTTAGTCTATGGATGCTCAGAGGAAGAAGTGGCATTAAAAAAGCTTGTTTAACTTACTTGATAAGACTGTGTTATTCCTTCCTCCTCTTCCCCTCTTTTCTTCCATTTGTCCTTTTGTGAAGCTCTTTCTTACAGCTCCTATCTGCTCCACTCTCCTCTTTTCTGTCACTTTGCCTCTTGCTTCCTTAGCTGTGAGGAGCACTGGAGGTGATGTCTGCCGCCCAGGAATGGGTGTCCTTCACTTGCAGAGAGCAGGAGCTGCCCAGCCCCTGCCCTCACAGCCCCAAAGCTGGTCCTGCTGCACATTTGGGGGCTCACCTCAAGTCAGCATACAGTCTGGGGACCACTGTACTGTGGTTTTTTACCCCTCCACTCTCCCATCTGTGCATCCCTTGTGCTCAGGGATTTGTTATCCTGGTCATTCTTTCTCTCTTTTGCTAGTACAACCAGCTTTATTTCCAGGCTTCCTTTTCTTGCTCGTGACTGCTGGAAACACTATTCCATTCCCATAAAAGCAGGGAGCTTTACAAACCACAAACTTTGTCTTTAGGCAAAGGAAATGGGAGGCACGAGGTGGGTGAAGGAGAGGCTGTGGATGTTTACTCAGACTTCAGTAAAGCCTTTGACACTGTTTCCCAGAGCATTCTCCTGGAGAAATGGGCTGCTCACAGCTAGGGCAGTGCACTCTTCACTGGGTTAAAAACAGCTGGGTGTCAAATCCAAAGAGTGGTGGTGAATGGAGATAAACCCAGCTACTAAATCCAGGAGGCCAGTTACTAGTGGGGGCTCCCTAGGGCTCATTCTTTGGGCCAGTTTAATCTTCGTAAATTATCCAGACAAAGGGATCAAGGGCACCCTCATTCATTTTGCAGACAACACCAAGTTAGGTGGGAATGTTGATCTACAGGAGGGCAGGAAGGCTCTGCAGAGGGATCTGGACAGGCTGGATCAATGGGATGAGGCCAGTTGTGTGAGGTTCAACAAGGCCAAGTGCCGGGTCCTGCCCTTGGGCTGCAACAACCCCAGGCAGCAACACAGGCTGGGGCAGTGGCTGGAAAACTGCCCAGAGGAAAAGGACCTGGGGATGCTGGTCAACAGCAGCTGAACATGAGCCAGCCGTGCCCAGGAGGCCCAGAAGGCCAGTGGCATCCGGGCCTGGATCAGCAATGGTGTGGCCAGCAGGAGCAGGGCAGGCATTGTCCCCCTGGGCTCAGCACCAGTGAAGTTGCACCCCAAGGCCTGCGTTCAGTTCTCAGCCCCTCAGTCCAGGAAGGACACTGAGGTGTTGGAGCATGTCTAGAGAAGGGCAATGGAGCTGGGGAAGAGTTTGGAGCACAAGTCCAGTAAGGAGTGGATGAGGGAGCTGTGGGTGTTTAGTCTGGAGAAATGGAGGATCAAGGGAGATCTCATCACTCTCTACAACTCCCTTAAAGGAGGTCTTGGCCAGCCGGGGGTCAATCTCTTCTCCCAATAAATGAGTGAACAGGACAAGAGGACACAGCCTCAGGTCATTCCAGAAGAGGTTTAGATTGGATATAAGGGGAGGTCAGGCTCTAGAACAGGGAACTGGTGGAGTGACCATCCCCGGATGTATGCAAAAGATTTAGAGATGTGGCACCTGGGACATGGTTTAGCACTGGGCTTGGCAGTGGGTGGGTTAATGTTGGACTCAATGATCTTAGAGGTCTTTTCCTACCTTAACAATTTTTTGATTCTTGAAGAGGTGAGATACATTTTCCAAGATCAAGCAGCTCTTACTGAGCAGACCTGAGCACAGATCCTTTAGAGGTGCTGATTTACTACTGTATATTTTAGTTTGCAAGAGAGGTAATGGTAGTCTAAATATTCTCTCTCACCATATATAACCTCCCTGCCTGTGCAGAGAAAGATTTAAGCCACATGCAAAGTAAAATCTTTTCTAGGACAAACTTTTACTTTTTTTTAAATTAAATTGTTACAGCAACAGAAGTTGTATGGAATGGCTGGGCAGAAACCTCCATAGATACTCCCTGCTATCACTTACTTTTTATCACTCTCCACAAAAGGAATGGGAATAAATCCTTTTATCAGATGACTGATGACTTTTTACTAAAAAAATGCATTAAAACTAATTATTAAAGTTGATGGCTGCAGTATAGGCCCTGTCTTTCTTTCTGCCTTCATCCATTGGCATTCTACTTTAAAGATATACCTGTGCTTGTTGTCCTATTGCCAAGATCATGCTCAAATCTTGACTCTGACCTGGCTTTCAGGACCTTGTCTGGATTTTAAGGTTTGCTCCACTGTAACCACAGACACTTTTAATACTCCACTTCGTATCCACTTTGAGTTGTAAATGCTGCTCTGACTCTGTTGAGGTACCAGGCTGTATTGTTAGAGGGCTGCCTATCCTACAACTCTGTCCTCATTCTCTATTTACTTACTGCCATTTCTGCCTGGTCAATTGTTGGAGGTTAGGATTTTTTGCTTTTTTCTCATTTGGGAATTTTCTCCCATTGGTTGCCTAAGAGATGATAATCATGAAATTAAGAGAAAAAAGATGTGGCTGGTAGGAGGAGGAAGGGCAAGTGTGCAGTTTGCTACCATCTCTTAACTGGAGGGCTTTCTCTTGGGAAAGGCAGAGACACCTCAGGATTTTGGCTGAGGGGTCAGGGGCTGAGCTCGGCCCTGTTCTCGAGATCCTGGGGGAGAAGGTCGTGGTTTTGGTGCCAGGCTGCTGCTGCTGCTGCTGCTGTGGGGGGAATTCGCTGCCACTGCCGAGTTCTGTCCTTCACCACCTCTCGTCACCGTGGGCTGGGCCTTTGCTCCTCAGAGCGGCCACGGAACCTTGGCACCCCCTTCCCACTGGGAAGGCCCCTCACCACCTGCCTGGGTGCCTCAGGGGAAACCCGGGACCCAAGCCCTGACCTGCCCCCGGGGGGAGCAGCTCCTGGCTGCCTGTGGGAGCCTGGCAGCCGCTGCCCAGCCCTGCTGTTTTCTTGTTTTCTGTCCCTGCTTTGGGCTTTTTGCTGCACTTTAACCCGACATCCTGGGTCCGCTCCACCCCCACAGCTTCTGGTACGGCTTTGGAGTTTTCACTACACTTTGTCTGCCACCCTGAGCGTGCCCATCTCTGCTGTTCCTGCCTGCTGCTCCGAGGTTCCTGCTGCAGTCCATGACACGGCCCGGAGGGGCCCTGAGGGACCCCGGCTCCTTCCTGTGGGTTTGCAAAGCAAAGCCCCTTCTCTCCTCTCCTCTCCCCTCCCTGTGCCCCGGCTGAGCCGCCATGACCGTGTGGAGAGGGGGCTGAGCTCGGCCACAGCGCCCCCTGCAGGCGCGGGGCAATCAGCGCACCCGCCCTGCCCGGCCGGGAGCCAACAGCGCCCCTGCCGGCCGTGCCCGGAACTGCACCCGAGGGGAAAGGGGCTGGCAGCGAGAGGAGGTGAGCTTGGGCTGCTGCGGCTTGTTTGTCTTGTTACACAGTAATATATTCTAGTAAAGAACTGCTATTCCTTTTCCCATATCTTTGCCTGAAAGCCCTGTAATTTCAAAGTTACAATGATTTGGAGGGTAAAGGATCGTATTTTCCATTCCAAAGAAGGTTCCCACCTTCCTTGGAAGACACCTGTCTTTCAAACCAAGACATCAACATCCTTTTTCCAACTCATAACAGCACATTTCACTTGGTGTCTTATGACTGGAAAAATCTTTTCAAGTTCAGTTACCTTGTCACCCTTTCCCTGCATTTGAAGCCTTGCTAATATTCTGCTTTTTTGATTACAGTCTTCTGCAGCTATGCATTCTCTTACCTACACAGAAACACATAGAATCACAAAATGGTTTGGATCAGAAGGGATCATCTCATCCCAATCCCCCTGCCAGGGGCAGGGATACCTTCCCCTAGACCAGGTTGCTGAAAGCCCCATCCAATCTGGCCTTGCCTACAGCTCAAAACAAGGTATTATTAAAATTATGGAGGAAGCAAAATAAGAACGCCCTGTGTTTACACAGGTTTTATTTACATATCCCATCACCCACACTTTTGTAATTCAGATGGCCAGCGTTCTGGGGAAGACAACTTGTCATCAGGGGGTTATTTTGGGAACATCATGCCAATCTTTAATTAAGTTTCCCAAAACAGAGCCTAGCACCCAGATATAGCTCTGTTTTCACAGTATTCAGGTGCCAGCATACAACCACTTTAACACATCATAACACCATGTAGGTACAAGTAGGGCAGGAGTCTGAATTTATTTCCTGCTAGATAAGTCCTACAAGTCTGCTTACTTTGTGACTGTAGGATATTTGCTGCTGACATGAGAAGGCAGCAGGAACAAGTGTCCAAAAGTGGGATCTTTTACTGATTCATAGTTGTGCAGATTCATACTAGATGAAAGAGAACTGAAACCAAAAGCCCAAGGAACTTGTCTTGTAGTTAAGAACACTGTTGTGAATTTGTGCTGGAGAAGAGGACATCAAGTCTGACTGCAGATGTGTAGGGTGGGTAATCTAATTATTACATGAATATTCTGAAAGAGGTAATTATTTAAATAATTTTCAGTGCTAGTATGTTCTAGCTCTCTGCATGCCCACTTCTGTTGGGTCTTTTTCCACTTGATTTGACTAAACAATCAAGAAGGATATTTTCTCATTCTGATGTTATTGGAGATGCAAGCTGTGCATCCCAAGGATGGGCATATTCACATTGTTCCAGAAACGTTCAG
The DNA here is from genome assembly GCA_024734555.1 of Trochalopteron elliotii. Taxonomy (NCBI): domain Eukaryota; kingdom Metazoa; phylum Chordata; class Aves; order Passeriformes; family Leiothrichidae; genus Trochalopteron; species Trochalopteron elliotii. The sequence continues at coordinate 1,971,336 of JANPWX010000008.1, read as the reverse complement.
AATATGGCACAGGTGCCAAGAGCACAGAACCACACTGTACAGCACTGGCATGTCCTACAGACATTCAGTTTACATGACTATAGCAAAAAAACCAAGTCATCATCATACTTATTTTAAAATGAAAACTACATCCAGTGCAATCTAGACATGGTGAAATTAGTGGCAGAGTTCATAGGATTGAATCAGAGCCTAAATGTCTCAAAGAGGACATCACTACCTGTTTCACTAATTACAATTTTTTAATTAACACTGACAGAAAATACACATAGCTAACAATTACAAGACACACACAAAATGAAAAATACATTCGCATCAGGGCAAGCAGAGATTGTGCAGTGAAAAGTAACTCAGCCTCAGTTGCTTTATCTGAAGGGAGCAACATCATCCTGACACTTAGGCAGTTGTCACTTTGAGATGTCCCAGAAGACTCAAGCCAAGAAATCTTGAATAATTGTTCACATGCACCATAATTCTATCTACAATCAAAGGCTGCATATGCTAGAATCCAGGTACGGTGGACAGAGACTTACAATCAAATTTTTAAAATACAATTCTATTTTTTAGGAAAAAAGTTGGGCTGGCTCACTCAGAACAACGAGAAGCAGATGTTCATGCTGAATAAAACCCCACTTCAAGCTGATTATGGCCACCATGTGGAAAATCACACTTTATTAGCAGGTAAAAGAAGCCAATGTATGCTTCTTAGCTGAGTGTAATTTTAGCCTTGGCCCAAACTGTCCTTTCCTTACCCAGGAGTGCACTTATTGCATCTTGGGTTGCATCTCTAAATAAAATATAGTTTTTAAGAGACAGCTCATTTCTTCACCTTTAGGGAATGCCTGGGAAGTCTTTTCATTAAAGTGCTAATAGATCCACAAAGTTTTACACCAAATTTCCCCCACTTGAGCTTGACAGCAAATGCTTTGGTCTAATTCTGATCAGAATAGTGTCTATTTTATCATTAAAGTTTTATTCTGGTGTATTTATTATTGAGGAGCCTATGAGGAGCTGCATTATATTCAAGAATGAACTGAAATGAACTGTGAAGCATAAAACAAAAAGTCTGTCTATGCAAGAGAGTGAACTTCTTAAGGAATTAAGAGATGAGGCTTGCTGCATTTTTAAGTGGTTTGTCACCACAATATACCAGTACTTTGTTGTTCTTGGAGATACTGACTGCACTTACCCCTTTGGTCCACTTTATTCGGAGCATTCATTAAACAACAAAGCATTAACACTTAGCATGCACATTCATGATGTTTCCTAGACTGGCTCTCGATTAATCTACATGCTAATGCAAAAGGACACATTCAGTAATACAAACAAGCCCTTGTGTCATGTTGAGTTACATGTTCTCTGGCTTTTCCCAGTGTGTAGGAGGGTGCAGACTCCCTACAGAGCTACTGCTACCCAAAAAAACAGAGCCAGAACACTTCCAGCTTCCATCATCCTTGTCAGTCAATAAGAAGCAAGGATGAAAGGAGTGCTTAACTTAAAACTTGTCTTTTTCAAATCAGATGTAGATCACCAGTGCTCAGTGCTTCTCTTACTTCACCACTGCAGCAACCCAAAGATATAATCTGTGGACCAGCCATGCAGAGCTAAAGCACATGATGAGATTTAAGATGATTCAATGCTCCAATGTATTTTCCCTCAGCTCCACTCATCCCTCTTGGAGTGCTCTTTAAGAGCATTGGCTTATGCCTTCTCAGTAACAAAACATTGGAGAAGCTGCAATCCATGCACTTGCATGCACGCAGTCATGTGATTTTCTCATGGAAACCCTCTCCTTTTCCTCTGCCCTTTTCCCCACATCCATTTGGATTACAGCCTCCCAGGGACAGAGCCCAAATTCTCAACCCTCTCTAGGAAGGAGACAGAATATATAGTAAAGAACAAAAAAGGAGCACAGCACACATACACTTTTCATTTTGTATATGAAAATGAATCTACATTCTCCTGTGTCACCTGCCCTTATTTGAGAAATTTCTTTTCTTCTGGTTCTCATTATGGTTTTAATGAAGCAAGGAAAGCTTATTTAAAATGATTCTGCTACAAGTGATCCAACTTAAAAAAAAAAAAAAGGAATGCATTACTAAAAGTGAGTCTCCTAGCCAGAGAATTCCTTCTTTAAGAGCATGTTTTCCAGAATCCATGGTAAGGACAGTATCAGGAAGGCAGATCTCTGCTTCCAGGAGACACCTGAACACTAAAGAGGGGCTGACGGGGGCACCTTGCTTCTGTTGTGCTGGAGGAAAAGGAAGGCAGCTCTGCATCGTGACACCCCAAGGAATGAAGGGCAGGGGGAACAGTGCTGGGACTGGAGAGAATGGGATGAGGAGAAGAGAGTAACTAACCCCACATGGCTTCTACTTCCAGCCCCACACAGGGTCTCTGGCCTTCCTGCCATCTTCTGTCCTGGTCATTGATTCTTATCAGTTGTCATGTTCTCCTCAGCCTTCTTCATTGAAATTCAATTACAGGGCACATCTCTCCTTTCCTGTATCAGCCCAGTCACTAACAGAAGGATTCACAGGATTCACAAAGGGCAGCAGCAGCACAGGCTCTGGGTGCTGATGCACATGGACTGGTTACGGGGCAGACAGGCTATGCTCCAGAGCCTGTGGTAGCTTCCCAGGCTGAGAGAGAAGAAATTTTAGCTTTGCCACTGATGCTGGAAAAACAGGGCATGTTCCCAAAGCCCTGAAAGCTAGGCCTGCAAGAGAATTCTACACCTGTTCTCCCTTACTCCAGAAAATTATCTTTGCATTTCAAACAAAGATCTCAAAAATTAAAGCGTTAACTACAAAGAAAAGAACCAAACAACTTTCCATCTCCATTACTGCACAAACATTCCTTCAAATTTGTTAGAGCTACATGAAAGGAAAATAAGCACAAAAAGAATTTGAATAATGCCTGTGTCTAACGGTTACTATGTAAATAGCCCATACCCCAGCACTTCTGAATCATAAGACTCAATCAGATATAAAGTCTCCAGAATACTGTCTGTTAACACCTCAGGATGTCCCCATTTCTTTTTAGCCCTCCACACCCACTTAAGGTCGAAGCATCAACACCACAACCCAAAATCAGCACAGGGGCTTGCCTGGTTTACAGAAGCTTCAAGGTATTCTGAATCGTGCTTTTACCAAAGAACCCAAACCCACTGAAGAGTTTAACAAAATCTCAGCTGGCACTGACTAGACATCATCTTACAAGGGTCTTTTGTCTCTGCCTGAAATTTTCAGGTATATAGCACTCTTAGCTGTGATAATTAGTTTGGCTGTCCATTCCACCCATCAGGTGATAGAAAATATCCATCAGACTAAATGCAATGTGAGAGAATTCTCTTTAGCCAATTAGCTGGTAATGAGAACATTAGCCACAGTATCTTCTGCAGAGGGCACCTTAGCAATTCCAGCGAAGCCCACAAAGATGACAGTTCTATCTGTATGATTAATAGCGAGTGTATGACACTATATGAATTCTACACAGTTGTATAAAATCAGGGAGGAATGATCCACTTTATGCTGTTCAATATTTTAAGAGCCACAGATGATTTTACATTACATTCTAATACGTACACTTACTTTGTATCTTGAAATTAACTCTCTCACACCAAAGATAGTTTTTAAAGCATTTGGACTTCTCCAGACAAGAGGAATTATATAAATTCAAGCAATCAGGAGCAGCAGTTACAGAATGATAAGATTCTCCCTTGTACAGTGTGGTTTTCAACATCAGGAAGGCAAAACTACATCAGCCTGTTTCTCCACTTTCACCTCAAGTATCTATTCTGACTCTACAGAAAGTGGCTTAACTTCCAACCTGGCAGGTCAGAAACAACTACCTGTGTAACGTGCAGAGCAAGGGAAAATCAATATTTGTTCTTCCCCATGCAATTTTTGGTACAGAGTGTGTTTTCTGTGTGAACATGTGCACAGGTGCAAAGGTATAGCCAGACCTCAATGGGATCACACCCCAAAGTCCTTCACATCACAACATAAAGCAAAGGGGTAATTGTGTACTCACAGCTGGGCACCAGCAAGGAGGGGATTTGGGGATCACCACACCCAGAAATGTGCTACCAGCCATGAGCTGTCCCTAAAACACTGTCAGGGCACTGCCACCTGCCAGCAGCCTGCGCTGACCAACCAAACCTTCTGATGGGGAGGTTCAAGCCCCACATCTCTACTACTGGACTGTGCAACACAAAGAGGAAAAAATAGTATACTGGCATGTGAACAGATTCAGTTACACTACTGAAAAATCTTTAAATGGGCACACTGCAAGGCTGTAGTCCGGATTAGCCTAATTGGATTTAATTGCCAAAAGAAATAAACAATTTGAGTTTCCTGTTGTGCCAGAAGGGTGCTTGTAAGAGAAGTCTATAATGGTGCAGCTACTGATACATCAATTTATTTACACTGCAAGATTGCCTAACACAGACAAAGCCTGAGTGACCTGCGTGGGGGCAGAAAAAGAGGGGAAAGGCAGAGGAGATTAGTGAATGGTGCAGTTACGGGAAGTGACAGAGCAATCAATAAACTCCAGATTCAGAAGATAAATTGAACTGACAAAAGTCAGCCTTAGTTTGCATACCAAAATTTCATTTGTATAAATTCTCTGTGGAGAAGGAAGGAATAACGTAACAACTAAGATAATTCGAACATATCTTTCTCCTCTAACTGCTCCTCCAAAGTGTCATTTCTTCCTCAGTCCAGGCCTTCCTCTTACTGGAGCTTTGTTAAGCTTGAAACACATGGCAAATTTCAGATGGAACACATTAAAAAGTGCTTAGATACCATGGCAATAAGCACACCGGGAACACCACTCAACACAACAGCCGAGATAGACAAATGGATTTGTAGGCAGTGAATGTTGTACAACAGAATTAAAAAAAACCTGCAGAAGGTAACAGATACCAGGTGCACCCTGCATCATCCAGGCAGGGGCAGCAAGGAACAGGCAGGAGCAGCCAGAGGAGGAACAGTGCAAATGGACTAGTGGAGCCCAGCTGCCAAACTGCAGGAGGGAAAGTGACCCCTTATGGAGCAGGACTCCTCCAACCTTGACTACAGGCTCAGGTACCTGTTACAGCCTCCACAATCTGCTGAGACCTTGCACCAAGGAAGAAAGGTGATTCTGGGAGTAGAGACACAAATGAGACCTCACTCTGAGTTGTTTAGTTTCCTAAAACTTCTTTTTTTTTTGAAACCTATGGATCAGAACAATTTTTTTTTAATCAAGCACAATTCCAGGCTTTTCTGCATTTTTTAAAAAATGTAAGGACAGTTAATCTGGTAATAATTCAAAGGGAGTTCAAAACTGAAAATTAAATTCAATTGATTGCAGATTGACAATGTGTCATCTGTTAATTAAAAGTGACAACTGTAACATTATATTTCATTGTACAATGCAAAATTATTGACTGTGGCAAGCTCTTCCAAGTTTTATCACTCTTTTACAGTCGTCAGCCAGGCTAAGGAGGCAAGCACGGGATTAGCTCTATAAAGCACTAAACAAGATTGCCACATACAGACAGGCTCTGTTGGCTGGAAAGGGCTGGTATTGTGTCCGTGCTCAGTGGTATGGTGGCAGCTGTGACATGTCATAGCAAATGACACGAGCGACTTACATGGCACCTGACTGTAAAAGCAGAGCAACCTTTTGTTTCAAGGCACGTCCAGTGAAGCACTGCTGACCTTGTGTTAAACCATTGCATCACGCAGATCCATTCCAACTTCAGGCTGCTCTTCCCCAGCAGACAGAACAATCTTTGCCCCCAGATCCTTGCCTGGACATGGACATCTTCCCCAGACACCAGCCTGCCCTCAGTTCTCCACTGCAGGAGGAGCTGCTGCAGCAGAGCCACTCCAGCACCACAGGGAAAGTGCAGCTCTCCTTCACTCCAATCTATGTGATTTATTACATTCCCTACAACCTGTGGGTTACATTGTACAACATAATATACTGTAGAATTCACTGCTCATCATCTCCTGGTGGCAACTGGAGAAGACACACGTCTGTGCTGATGCTTTTAGATTATCACAGGAAATCCTTCACCGCTCCTGCTCAGAGGCATAAATAAACTGTTAATCATGATGCGGCTTAAGTGGATCAGTTGTCATTTATGAGTAAATTTTTTCTTAAAAATCTAATTTCTTTAATGGAGTATTTGAGTTTCACAAATTTACCCTAGTCATCAGATCCAACCACTAGTTCTGAGGGACAATTCACCCCATCAACCACTGTCTCTCCGTAGATATCTTTTATCTACCCACCATTTGCCTTGAGGTTTGCAGCTGGGTGCAAAATCTTCTTGGTAGTGACATTCAAACAATAATGCTGGACATGCTGCTGTCATTTACACTTAGAAAGAAGGTTATGTATTTTCCTTACAGATCCAGAACTAACTGCAATCATTCACACTGATGCTTAGAGGCAAGGTGTGTGCTATATTCCTCACATAACACCAGCAGACTCAATCCAGCCATAGAGCAAAACCAAGCACTTTTTGTCACTGGCACTGATGGTTTACAGATAAAATTCTCTCATTTCTTTGCTGTGCCTAAAAAACTGCTCAAGATGTAAACATCTTTAAACAGGAAAAACTTCATATACAAAACAACCTACACTATGTTCCCACTGAACACTAAGCTACCAAACACATGCTTTGTCTTACCACTCAAATCACAAAAATCCTGTGCTGCATTTGTGAGAGGGGAGCCCAAACAAATTTCTTTTTAACAAAATATGACTATAAAATGGCCAATTCCTATAGCTACTGCTTGTGTGGCTTTGTGCTTACTGAGACTACAGCCATCACACTAGTGTCTGCAGTCTGCTCAGCAACTCCCTCTCCCCAAATGCTCCTGAAGGAGAGCAGGGGAACAATAGCTGTAAGGTGATAAATGTGTCACGACTAGTGACAGCAAGGCTGAAGCAATGCTCAGTGTTTCTCTGGTCGAGGGAAAGATGAGCCTTACAGTACATTCCTGTGTCAGTGATTAGTAGGAGATTAACAGCTGCAAAGAGCACAGCAAAGTAACTTCAGAGTGTTAATTCATTTCCTAATCACAGCTTGGAGCTCGCAGCACAAGGAAAAACATGTTTGCCTCTGTGTGTGTATAAATACAAAGGAGCCTAATATTCTATTTCTTTCCCCAGGTATTACTGCCTTTATCACCAGAACACGAGTGGCTATTATGAATTATCTCCACCATCCTATATTGTCCCTCTGCCCTCCCCACTTCCCTGTGAAAGGGGGGTGAGAAGAGAGCAAAGAAAAGATGGCACCATTAGATTCCCTTTCTTCAGCTTTTAGCAGCCTTCAGAGGTCAGGATGCTATTGGCTCTGCTCTGTGTGTGAGCTGGAGCTGTTCACTTAGCAACAGAAAGCAGAAGCAGCAGACAGCACAACTCTCTGGCAACGTGTGTGTGCACCCGTGAGAGAGAGGAGGAGAGAGTGATAGGGAAGGATGGCTCAGAGGATGTTCTCTGCCCCTGCTTGCAGAGGCTCTGCTCTGCACCAGTGCTGGCTCGGCCAGGGATGGCAGCAACAGGTGCTGGTGCCCTGCATCCCACTGACAGCAGCTCGAGAGCTCAGCATATTGCATTTTTAATGCAGGGGCTTAATTAGAGCCTACAAACAGCAGCAACAACAGACAACCTCAATAAAACCTGTATTTAATGCAAGTTGTACAGCATGGGTTCTGAGCCCGAAACAATGCAGATGCAAAAATGTGCTGTGTTAGAAGAGATGGGAAAGGAAGAAAGCCAGACATAAGGTTTTGCAGAAAGGACAAATGAGTTTACCTTCATCTACTTTTTCTCCTGCTACCTCTTGGCAAAAAGCCCCAAGACTTAACCAACTGCAGTAGGACACTGTCTGTACCATCATTCAACCTCCAGAAGCATGAACTTGTATCAGCGACTTCTGAACAACAGTTTCTTACAGAGCAGGGAAAGGAATAGCAGAGGAAGGTGTTAAGACAGAAAAAAATACGAATTTTGCAGATCTTAGTTCCTTTATGAAACACAGGAGGCTTGTGCTGAGAGATTACTGATTATTTCAAGCTGCTGTTCAGAGCAACATAAGAGATTTCATGCAGCTCATTCCACAGGGAACAAACACCCTGCAACCCTCCCATGCAACTGGCATCAGATATTTTCCTTTCTGCCACTGTTAAAGAAGAGCTCTGAGCACCCACCAGGGAAAGCATCATTTTCTTATATGTAAGGTGTGTCTCCCTCCTCTCCACCCATCCCCAAATGAAGCGATTGCAGAGCCAGTGTCACTGACCCTATTTTTTCTCTCAATTGCTTTATATTTCTGTAGATCTAAAATTTTAATTTTCAAGCTAAATGTAAGTCCCTCTACATGTGGAGTGTATCACTGCTGGTCTTTCCAGCTTCGAACACATAATCTTCCAAATCAGGCACACTGAAATGCAGCAGCCAAACAGCTCTAAACAGATCAGCTCAAAGAAAACCCCCAACCAGGACCCTCCTTCTACTCAGAATGAGGAGCTTAAAAGCAACCAAGGGTGTTGTTTTATCCTTTTCACCTCTTTTGTGTGACAATTCTATTACATTTTCCTTATATTCAACAACACAATGGATATACAATAAAGGAAAGGAAATGGTACTTCCCTAGATTCAATATATCCAAAACATACATGTAATTGTTAAAGAGGAACCTATATTTTTGAAGAAACAGGTCCACAGCATGGGTTGCAGGCCTAGTTCTCCTATTACTTCCTCCATAGAAGGACTCCACCTTGCCAACAAAAATCTACAGATTACAGGAACTGAGCAGAGGTGGAAAAAGTTGACTATCAAGAGTAGGCCACTGGTACTATGAGAAACAGTCGTGTGTAAAGAAAAAGAAAATTTAAAAAAAAAAAAAAAAAAAAAAAAAGAAGAAAAAGGAAAAAAAAAAAGAAGAAAATGGAAAAACAAATCTAAGATGTTTACCTGGCTGAGCAGAGCCAAAGAGACTGAAAGTGCCCAAGAGAAGCAAGGCCCTGGTGTGGTCACCTTCCCTGTGTTTCAAGCAAACTCTTATCAAAGCCAGTGGGAATGTGAATGCTCTCTTACTGAAGATTCTTCCAATTTTGTAATTTAAAGAAGTAATGATCATTTTCACCAGTAGTATGAAAGGCATCACGTAGAAATCAGTCACCTTGATGGTCTGTGATGGTGTAGGCATCTAAAATTTGTGTTCTGTTCTTAAATGTGGTGACCTGCATTCAAGGGACACCACAAGAGGCTTATTCTGTTTCCCCACTCTGCCAGGACCTCAGTTTTACATTACCTACAATGCAGGTGGCAGTCTGTCATTGTCCCCCCATCCACCATGGCACCTGGTGCCTTCCCCAGGCCTTTGCCCTCTGCAGAGCTGCTCTTGCAATGCCTCAATGTGTGGCACTAAGGACAGAGGCACCCAGCTCCAGGGAAGCAGCAATTTGAGGACTGCAGAAAGTCTACCTGGGGGTTAGTGGACTTTTTAGAAAGTGCCTTTCCACACTTTTGGCAGGGAGGTTATTTGAGGCATTTGAATTCACAGCCATCTTCTACAAGTGTTTAAAGAACTTACTGAAAATGTAAACTTGGGTATTAGACAGCTTTGAGGATTCCCATTGGGATACATTAATAACTTTAAATGAAGTTCATGATCATTGTTATTATCTCATGAATGTGAAATCTGTTTGCAATATCAATACAATACACTGAAATGAAAGCCCAGACCCAATAATACATTTTGGCTTCTGACATCCCATTTTCATGTGTCTCCACATCACATTTTAAGTGGAGACTAAAATAAAAAGACCTGTGATACCAGGGCTCTGAGCTCAGTGGCACCAACACCCTCCACCTGTGAGTAAACTCTTGAGGCCTTTTTCCCTCTTCTCTCATCTCTTTGCAGCATCAAGGAGTTGAAAGTAACATTTTTGTCAGAGATCCAGTGCCCACCTCATGAGGAGCACTGAAGTCCTGGGGGCTGTCAGCCAACAGCAACAGCCCTGCAGAGAGCAGGGACTTAATTCTGCTCTGAAGGCATAATCTCCTGTTTATTGCTGAACTCAGAGCTGAGGAGGAGTTGGAAGCCAAGAGAGATCAACATCTCTCAAAGCAGCCTGTTCTGTGCTTGCAAGAAGTATGGGACTGAATATACAGAATCCAGGAACAGTTTAGGTTGAAATGGACCTTAAAGATCATCTTGCTCCTGTTGCCCAGAATTGAAAGAAATTTTCCAAACAATATTAGAAGTGATATCAAAGAGCAGATCTTTAATAAATCTTTCAGGTGCACAAAATACAGATATGCACACCCATGGTATCAGATTATCAACATCTTTATAATTTTAATTAATTAACATATCCAGCAAGTACATCCAATACGAGAATGGTTGTCCTAGTGACCCACCCTTGGGCCTGCCTCCTGGAGTCTCTCCAAGTGGTTGTTTGCCCTATTTCTTGTTATGTCTCCCAAATGCTGGTGCAAAATAAGATGTCCCTATTAGAAATACTTTTCTTGAAAATAAGACTAAATAGAATTTGGAGAGTGTGACATAATGTGTGAGAAAGGGTTAGCCACTGTCCTAAAGCATGAGAAAGGGCAAGAAAGTGCTGGAAACTACACAACCATATATTATAAATCTACAAAGCTACAAATATATAAAAAAGCTAAAAATCTTTAGGCATCACTCCAATTCCCTGCCATGAGCAGGGGCACCTTCCACTTTTCACTCAGAGGTTACTCAAAGTCCCAAAATCTCCAATTACACATAGACAGTTTAAAAGCTCTCACTTGAGGGACTGAGTTGCATGCCCACCTCTGAATTGGCATGATCTGAGGAAGAAAAATGCCTGTTAACAGCCCATCTTTTAATTTGTACCTTAAGTTACTGGAAGAAGCAGGGAGAAAGGGAATAATTAAGCAATTTTTTTTAAACACCGCAAACATCACATTTCCTATATGCTTCAGCAATTTCACTGTAGGAGACTAATCAATACTCTTTTCTGTGGTGCTAAAGATTCTCATTTGGTAAGGGAAAATAGGGAATTTACCTTAAGGAAAACAATACATAATTCTTTAGAAGAAAAAAAACAAAACAAAACAAATCTTTTTGTCTAGTTTCTGTTTTGTTAATAAAAACTAAGCACACTTAGTGGGAAGAGTTTTTCTGTATAGACAAGATTTTCATAAACAAACTTGCTCCTTCCAACACACTGAAGGAAAAGCAGAAAAAAATGCCGAGAACAAGAAAAAGCCTAAATGAGGAAAACATTTTGGAAATGGTCTGGATCTCTCTCTCAACACCCAGCTACCTGAGCAGCCATGGAGGAATAGTTCAGGACAACAGAAAAAAACAATAACCAAAGAACACATCCTCAGTGCACATAATTCAGTTTTGGCTGTGTTTTGGGGAGGGTTTTTGGGGGTGGTGGTGGGAGTATCACTCTTCACCCAATCCCTAGCCCCATTCGTGCCCCTACCATATTGTAAATACAATTGCTGTGACAAACACAAACAAACTCTAAGCCCCCACCTTACCATGCCACTCATTTTAGCAAAACTGGTCTTGTAGCCTAAATGGAAAAGTTTACATAAATAAGTTTTCTTAATGTAAATAATCTGGAATTCCTAGTAGCCAAAGGAGTTCCCCACAGCCTCTAAAATGGTGGTTTAGTTATGTTTTATATAGGTCCTCTTTAAGCAACAGCTTGTTATTAAATTGTCCATGGTGGTTGAGAGAACAGAAATTAAGGCAATAACAGAATGATGGTGTTTTGCTGAGAGACAAACAGCCAGAAAGCAGAACACCACGATGTGATCTCACTCACTGGCACACCCTATACACTGTCTCTGAGGACTCCTCAGTAAACATGACCTGGCACTAAACCATTGCCTCTTCTCTTTAGTAATGGATTCTCTTCTTCACGTGGGAGGCCCTTACTCTGCCTCATTCTATCAGAGTCACTTAAGACATTTCAGTGGGGCCATGCCTTTCTTTCCCAGAGGAGTCACCAGACCCTACTCAGACCAAAACATTTTACTGTTTGAGCACTTCTCACAGCATATTTACAGCATGTCTAGGGCAGTGAATGTAGAAGGATACATACTCCCTTTCCTCCTACAGATGAAAACTGAGGCAGCTGACATAACTGCTCAATCACACAACAATATAGAAATAGCAGCACGACAATGAAATGCTCAAGCAGTCAACTCCTGGCCTTAAATCGTTTCTGACTGCATCACTAATTGTCTCTTTAAAAAAAGTCTTACAAAATTACAAAATAAAAATGCATTTCTAAACAATCATGACCCATTTGGTAAAGCTGCTGCTTTAAGTTGCTTGCATCACTGGTAACAGAATGCCAGCTGAGAACCCTGCTGTTGGTGTCAGGTAGGTCCACCAAAAACCAGGTTTCTTTTACAAAACTTCAGTGGAATGATAGCTCTTATCATGGAAAGAGAATTTCACAAGGCAGGAGAATAATGGTGAACTGCTCTGTGAGTGGCAGAATGAAATCCAGTCCCACAGGCAGTCAGGAAGGCGGCACTGGTGGGTGGTTATCAAGACAGTTTCATCAGACAGTCGAAGGCCATGCAAAGCTTTATAAATCAGCATGAAGAGTTTGCAACTGACACATCACTGAACACAGAGCACTAAAGACCTTCTCCTGTTCTGAAAAGCTGATTTTTGGCAGCAGCCTTCCTGCAGCTTTTAGATTTTGCTTACAAGAGCTAAAGGGTGGAAGCAGATAGAATCAAATAACCCAGTCTCAAACTCAAGAAAGCATGAATTGAAAGCTGTCTCCATGACAGAGAAATTATCTGTCACTGATAATATTCCTCAGATAATAAAAGTCAGGATGTGAAACAGCCCAAGTACTTCAGGGGAACCAAAACAATAAATCAGGGTGCTAGACAAGTGTGACATCCTCGGCTACCTGACAGACAATTCTGTCTACCTGAGGCTGGATTCCCCTGACGGGGTCCTACACCCTGGAGAAAAGCCAAACAGGGAGTTCTGGCCCCAGATGCAGGTACCCCAGGCAGCCCTGGGGTTCTGACACCCACAGCAGTAGGACCAAAGATGAAAGGAGTGCCCCTCAAATCAACTTCCCATGGAGCAAAACAACTCCCCCAAAACAACAGCCAAAAGACTTAAGGCTTACAGGGAGATGAGCATGGTGTCTTCCTGCAAGCTCAAAATGTGATTCTAGTGACAACTGCAACAATTCAATTGTCAGCCTTTTAAGTTTGGAAAGGAAAGAATTGACTAGGGCACCCAAACAGCATTTACAATTACATATTTCACTAGTCTAAGTCTAAAATTACTGAGTAGTAATTGAAACTGGAAAAAACTAAAGGAACTGATCAATGGGAAAGCATGCAGGAACAGCCATATTCTACACTACAAAAAGTGACCTGAACATTAATCACCACACCACCAAACAATATCATGGTCACTGAAGAGGAAAACTGCCTCTCTGCCATTTCCTATCAAGTGGAGATAACACAAAGGCACAAACAAGAAATCCACACAGACTGGGGATACAAGAACTAGAGATGGGCTCAAACACCTCGTGTATGTATCACTTGCTGAAAACTACCCCCAGTATCAAGAGGGCTGGACTCCACTTTCCAACAGAAATACAATGAAGGAAAAGGAACAACTATCCAGATAACACTCATATACCCATTTTAGCAATACAGACAAAACCTTGAATTAATAAATCCCCAAGGAGAAATTCACAAACGATTTTTTCACCTAAAATTCAAAAACTATTCCTCTTCAAACAATAAAGCGGGTTTTTCACACCCTCTGAAATATTTTCCTAGGGGGGAAAAACTAAGAGAGCAATTGAAGAGAGAGACCAGAGAGACAGTTCTAATTGTAATAAACTGATTCTTGGAAAGTCTGACCCACCAGAGAGGGTAATTAGCAGCCAGGCTAGTAATTCTCTTTAGCCATGCAAGTACAGCTGTTAGCTCTTTCTGTAAAACAGGGATAAGACACCGAGATAAAGGATAACTGCAGTGGGGATTTTCTAAGTGATATTCCAACAGCTCAACATTTTCTTCTTAAGTTTGACATGTCCTTCTGCAACCAGCTGGTTGTAAAATGTAAAATTTAAGATGTCATCTACACGCAAAGAAATCCAAATGAAGAATACAACAATTATGGGGGAAAGTCCTTAAGATAGAAGACGTGCAAAATGTTTGAAAGCACAAATACAAGAAGTCCCCCTGCACAGCAAATCCTTAATACAGATTGGAAGTGAAACACAACAGATATTCACCTTAAGGTGCTAATCACTTGACAACAAGGAACAGAGACATTCCAGTGGCAAATCTAGGATAAAACCATGAGAAATCCAAAAGAAAATCTGAAATGGGACTGAGAAGGCAATAAATGGACAAAATTAAGAGAATTATTGTGAACTGAGCACCAAATGGAGCAGTTTAAAGGACAGAGATAGAACAGGAGCATCATACCTAAGCAGAAGAGATTTATGAGCAGACATCAGTGGGAATATGTTTTGGGTCTTATAAGCCACCTTTTCACCATTTAAAAAGCATTGTGGATTTCACAGTGACCTGAAACATTCTCAGGGCCAGAGTGAACTTATGCTGATTTACATCTCTGAGGATAACAGTGCACAATGCTAGAATGAAGCCAGAGCAGTTTCTGCCAGCCAAGGCCACGCTCCAGTGACTTGGAAGGAGCTCTGTTAAGCCTAGGCCTCTTGAGGGGCTTCTTCCCCTTCCATTCTCCCCACTTTTGGACCCTGGGACTTCCCTGGACACTACAGCTCATAGTCCAACAGGAGGCCATACACTGGAAGAAGAAAGTCAGCAGACTCCTCTTTTCACACTCAAACTCATCTCCACCCACCCTGCCTGGGTGGGTCCACATCAGGGTCCAAATTTTGTCCAGTGAAATTAACACAGGCTTGTGGCAAGAAAAATAATTACCAGCAGACTTGAAAGAAACAATTTGTAAAACACACCAACAAAAGCATCAGTAACACAATGGCATTAATGACTACATGATGGAACCGTTTATTTAGTGGCTACTTTAGACTTTGGTACATAGTTAAACCTCAGTGACAATAATCTAAATACATTCCACACAGTGATTTTGTGGTTCATTAGGAAACCTTTTTATTTGAAATCCTTTTAGAGCTACATGTCCTTTCTAGTACTGTTTTGCTAGCTAAGACCATCTTGTCTGAATTGCTGGATCAAATCTAGAAAAAATGCACAACAACCCAAAGCCATCACCATCTGGTGACTGTTCAACATCCTATATGGACACCAGCCTGTGTCCAGCACAGGGTGAACAGGTGTCCACATAATAGCAGCCATCACAGTTGTCACTGGTTTGTAATCCCATTTCCAGACTTGACACTCAGGCAGAATACTTAAAGGCTGTCACCCTTCAGCTGATCCTTCCCAGCATGCTTGGGAGGAACCCTCTCTCCCCTGCTCCTCTGCCTCACATTGTTGAGTGGCTGGTGCTGAATTCTGTGCTGGATTTCATTCACTAATACCTCCATTCTTGATCATTTGAAAAGAACAAGCAAACAGCATTAACAAAGAGAAACACCCCTGGAAATCCAGTGTTGTGCAAATACACAGGGACTAAGACCACTCTCTTTGCCTTTCAGGCTCCAGAAACTCCCCACAAAGTGTGACTCCTTCACTTAAGCAGCAGTGGAACCAGCTGCCCAGTATTTGCTACCTCTAACATTAGGTAAAAATAATAAGACTCCTCCCTTAGGTTCAGTGAGTATCAAAGAAAAATAATAATTGTAATTGAAAATGGCCAACCTCGTCATAAAATCTTACTAAAAGATTCCTGCAGGAACCTAAAAACCATATACATTGGATTAGCAACAGATGACAAATCAGTCAAAAAAAAAAAAAAGAAAAAAAAGAAAAAATAAAAATAAAAAAATAAAAATAAAAATAAAAATAAAAGAAGATACACAGAATAAGGCAGGCTGTGATTTCACTAATATCTGTGAGTTCACAGACAAGTAGCCAAGTTTACAAGCACAACAAATTAGCAGGACTTGGATAAGCCACAGTAAGTAATTGTGCATTGCTAGATCATAGTAAGTACGAGGTACAGGCTCATTAACTTACAACTTTCTAGTAGAGCTACAAACTAACACTTGTTACCTGGTATTTCCTAAGGGCTCACACACTGTCATTTAACTCCTCAGCTGAGGCCAGGAAGCTTTCAAAGCCATGGATTTCCCTCAGGCACAGGACCCCTAAGCTGAGTGCTAATAAGTAACCCCATGTTCACAGGCAAAAGCATCCTCCACGTGGAAAATCCCTTCTCAGTAGCCACCACTGTGCAATGTGGCAGGGAAGCAAAGCTGCCTGCACAGCTCTGTGCCAGCCAACTTTGTTACAGTCATTTGAATCCCTCCATTCGATCTGACGGAGCTCCCTGAACCTTTGACAGCCAGGCTGGTCAAAGCAGTTTTGAACAAAGACTGGGTGGGGGGATAAGTTTGTGTTGATTTGGCACAGCCTGGTTTTTGCTAGGGGGGAGAGCAACAGAAGTGGCTTCTGTGAGAAGCTGCTAGAAGCTTCCACCATGGCTGACAGAGCCAGTCTCTGATGGCCCTGGAGATGGACTTGCTGCTGGCCCAGTTAGAGAGGTTGGTGACACATTGCAGAAGAAAATCAGAACAGCACAAGCACAGAATTTTCCAGGGGTGGCGAGGTGCCCCCACCAGGGCCATCCCAGCACAAGCCTTGCCTGCCTGGCCCCTCCCCAGCCGTGCCAGGGGCAGCAGGGCCGGGGCGGCTTCTCCTTCCCTGTGCCCGCACGAGCAGAGGCCTCACGGGGCCCCCGCGCCATGGCGGCCTCACCGCCCGGCCCTCAGCACAGAGAACACGGCCAGGGACTCCCCACATGGAACACGGGGGAGATCAACCTCCCAGTGCTGTGGGATCCTGCAGGGCTCTCTGAATCGGTGGAACTCCTTGGCAATGGTACCTGGTACCAAGGGCAGCAGTTCCCCTTCTAGTCAGAGAAGAGAAGGAAGAGAGGACACGTAAAGGAAAACAACATGGCGGCACCAAGATCAGTGGAATAAAAGGAGGGGGAGGAGGTGCTTCAAGTGTTGGAGCCAAGATTTCTCTGTGAGCCATAGTGAGGACTGTGGTGAAACAAACTGTCTCCCTGTAATGCATGAAGTCTGTGGGGGGATGCACAGATCCACTCACAGCCATGGGAAAAGTGCTCACGCTGGAGCAGGTGGATGCCAGAGAAAGCTGGGATCCAGTGGGAGACCCAAATGGAGAGAGAGAGGGCCCCTGTGTTCAGAGACAGAGATAGAGGGCCCTTGTTTCCACACTAGAGCAGCCTATCCTTGGCGGACTGCATCCCATGGATGAATAGGACATTCTGAGAAGACTGTTTGCCCATGGGGAGGACCCCACGGCATAGCAAAGACTCTTCTCTCTGTGCAAACAGAAGATCTCAAGTGACGAACTGACCGAACCTCCATGCCTGTCTCCCTGTGCTGTTGGTGGGAAGGAGGGAGGGACTGGGGAGGAAAAAAGTTGTTTTAAAGGCTGGTTTCACTTCTTATTATCCTCCACTGACTCTGTTAATAATAAATTTACCTTATACCTTTAAATTGGAGGCTGCTTTGCCCTTAGAGTGCTTTTCTCCCAATTCTTAACTCATGAACCCTTTGTTAATTTCTTTTCCCCCCCTCTCCTCTGCCCAACTATAGCAGAAGAGAGTGAGTGAAGGACTTTTGTGGATGCCTGGCATTTGTCCAGTATCAAACCACAACAATGTGCCCCAACAATTTTGTAGGTGTGACTGTCCAGTTTCTAGCTGGTTTAGTTTGTGTCCTTAAAAGCCTGCAGAGAACAAGAGCAAGGAGGAAGCTACACTCTGTGTTGAGATCTTTATAGCCAGCAAAATGAACTACAGGTACTACAGTCTTCCATGGGCTTACACCATTAACCTGCCTCTCAATTAGGAATTTAGGAACATCCCTAGCAAGTTGTCAAAATGCCTCCTCTAAGCAAAGGAAGGGCATCCCAAACTCCTGTTCTTTTTGGCAAGTGATCCATACTATCTAGGCATTTCCCAGCTACCATGCCAGTAACTTTCCTTGTTCTATATAAACTTGACCAATATTTCTATGTCCTCAAAAGCACAGCCATTCTAAGCAATGATCAAAACAAAACTTTCTACTTAATAAAAAAAGCACTATGAAGCTTGCTGGGAGGATAAAATATAATTACTTTCCAAACACCAAGAGGAAACCACCATCAGAAATCCTTTGGCAAGGTCTAGAAAATCAAATTCTTAAAGTGAAACTTAAATGACCAAAATTAGCAATTACACATTTTACCACATAACATATTTATCTAAATTTTATTCTCTGTGTTCAAATAGACAGGGTTTTGCCTATTTGGCCTGTTGCCTTATAACAGAATTACTCCCTTTGCATCATGAAAGTTAATTACACCAACTACAGAAAGAGAGTAGAGAATCTACTACCAGGGACTGGTTCTTTGTCCTATACATGTCTACCTATGTCAATATCTGTCTGTATGCACACATACCTATGAAAATACATGCTACACTGATATAAAACATGAACAGAACAATGAGGTGTTTTGCATCTTTAATACAGTTCTGTTATATATAACCTTTCATCTTAAATATAAGCTTAAACTTGAATCTCTCACATGCATACAGTTATATACTTATTTATAGCTACAGCAATAGAGAGGCTGCTTCGAAAAGTAGAAAGTCTTTGGAAAAAGTGGGTGGTGATAATTCAAAACAGAATCTGCTTTTCAACTTTACTGGCATCTCTGGTCTATGAAAACTGAACTTGAATCCCCTTTTTCATCCCAGTGGATGTCTTTGAATCATGTGTCATAATCCTGTCTGTAAGAATTTTTATCTGGTCTATCCCCTCACTTGTCCTTCAGGAGTTTGGCAGCATTCTGGCCATCAGAAAATTGCAGAAGGAATGGAAATGGGCTCCTTCACACTTTGCATTCTCACACAAGCAAAAGACCAACAAAAAGCAGGCAGTCCTGGGCATGAAGATAAGTTCTAAGTCACCTTGCCCCACACTGAGTGAAGATTCCTGAACTCTCTGACTGCTGGAAATAGTGGGACACCACCTCAGAGCAGAGGCTGCCTTACAAAACACAGAACCGCCCAGCCTCCCATACCTCTTAATATTTGAGGATTAAATTTTTCACTTGTTTCATAAGCCAGGGGATGGGAACAAGTTCACTATTGGCAAAGTCCGTCCCTTGAAAAACTAGTCACACAAATCCACTGAACACCAAAAGGAGAGCATAGGCTTGAGAACTGGTCTGACCCCAGGAATACTGTGTTGTGTGGACAAGCACTGCAGTGTGAGACAAAGAACAGGACATGGTCTGTTTGCAGTACAGGTATACTTGACTAGAACTGTGTAAAGTTTGATGGCAAACACTGCAGTGTGGGGCTTATTCAGCTACATCTTCACAACTGTTTTGCTTTACCTTTCCATCTCTAATGGTCTTTGGAGAGAATTCAGGTGTTCTGCTTCAGCAAAGAGTAATTTTGAGAGATGTTTGTTGTACACAGTTATATAGTTTCTAATAGCTAGTAACACATCACAAGTTGTGATTTTAATGTGTAAATCATGCCATGGGTACTTTGCAAGTTATATTCCTGTATGTAACTGCACAGACTATTTAAAGGCTATTTTCATGTACCCTCAGCCCTCTCTTGTTCCTCTCAGCTCACAGTAACTGCAAGACAAATAAAGCTGCATCTGTCTCCTTCCAGGGAAGGTGACAGGAAATGGGAAACAATGACAAGCCCAAGCCTGAGTCTCAGCTTGCTAACCACTGCAAACTGCAAAACTGCCTTTCACTGCAGTCAGCACAAGGCCTGCCACTTTCTCCTGCAGCACCAGAACTTCACCTCTGCACAGGATTTCCTTGGCTTTATCATGCCACTTATATCATACCAGCCATGCTAGTTTTTTAACAGCAACTTTAAAATACTGCAGGCTAATTTCAATATTTAACACTACATTAGAAAGGTTCAGCAAACATTATGAACATGGAACAGGCCTCTCGTGCCTTTTGTAGGCAGAGACTTTATAAAAGCAGCTTGTACTTGGACAGGCTGTGCAAACTATTTGGCTGCTGAAAAATTTTGCTGACCTCTTCTTTAAGTTAGCTGCAGACTTGCAGGGAGATTTATAAAACACCTCTGCCTCTAATATGTTCGGTTTATAATCAAGTAACTCATTCATGAGGCATCCAAGTCAGTCAGGCATGAAATGCCTTCTGCAGATAAGGCAGACAAAACTGCTGTATTCACTCCCACTCCCTGACCTTAGTGGGGCTGTTGGGATTTTGCATGTTAAGACAGGCAGAGAGAGCACTTGAAGAATGGGGTTAAAACTAAGTCAGCCTTTCTGTTCTCTCTCAATGATTTTCGATCGATTCCAACTTCTGCTATTGTCAGCTCAGCACAGATCAGATCCACTGTGAAGTTTGCTTTTCTCTGCTTCTTGCAGTGCAGCCACCACCAAGGACTTTGCCACTGCTAGAACCACCTGACTGTTGTGTTCAGGCAAAAGAGACCCAGCAGTGCTGCTCTACTGACATAGCAATGCTAAGAGGAGCAAAGCCTTGATTATGTCATTGAAATGAATAATTATGACTTGCTGGATGTGCAATGAAAAGATCTCCTGAAACAGAGGGACTTAACTGGTTTTGGGACTTGACTGGTTTTATGGTTCCACCTTGGGAGCAACTGTCTGGAAACCTTGCACGTTTGTACTGATGCTCATCTGTGGGGCCTTGCACACACACAGAAGAAGGAAGAGATCCTTAAACATAAATATAGCTAAACAAAAGCTGGGTTTTAATACAGCTATGAAGGTGGTGAGGCACTGGAAGAGGTTGCCCAGAGAAGCTGCAGATGCCCCATCCATGGAGGTGTTCAAGGCCAGGTTGGATGGGGCTTTGAGCAACCTGGTTTTGTGAGAGGTGTCCCTGCCCATGGCAGGGAAGTTGGAACATGATGATCTCTAAAGGTTCCTGTCAACCTAAAAGATTCCATGATCCTCTTGAAAAAGTGGAAGGCTACACAGAAGCACAGTGTGGCACAGCACACAGACCAACTGCAGTGTTTCCTCTACAGTGGCAGAGTGGCAGCATGACATATGTTATCAGGACTGGTGATAAAAATATACCTGGAGGATACATAAGTTGTGTCATGCTGTCTGAAATCTCTGCAGGCCCAGTAACTTAGCAACATCTAAACCTTTGCATTCCTCATTAGGGTAGTGCGAACCCATTAACTTTGCTTGGACCAACAAGTGTCAGAATTTAACCCTTTATTTCTGACCTGTTTTTTTTTTTTTTCCCAGTGCTGATAGAAGTCTCACATGATTATCCCCCACAGGGTACCAACAGCCAACTAAACACCATGGGCAACCCAAAATTAATGGTCCAGCTCTTCATTCCTCCCAACCATATGGGAACTAAAATAGTTAGATCTTGTCTTGTATGTTAAAAAAAAAAAACAACTGATTTTCATTCACACCTCTGCCATTCCCCTGCAGAACAACCCAGGCTATATCTCCTACATCACCCTTTTGTTTTCTCTCCCTGCCCTGTGCCACTGGGGCCATGTCTGCATGACTCCCTCCAATCCACTACACAAAAACAGAATCAAAACAAAGCAAAATTGAAATGGAAGCAGCAAAATACTTTCCAGGCATCCCCAGGTGTTTCACTAATATAATATACACCTTGCCTTCAGTTTTTCTATTTCAGCCCCATTCAACTAAGCATTCTTGTTAGGATACAATCCAAAGAAGTGCTAAAATGCCTTTTTAAATACAGATAGTTTAAATACTTCTCTGAATTAAACCCTTTAACTGTCAGCTCTTCAGAACAGAAAGAATGCTTTAATTTTGGCTAACAGAGAATTGAAAAATCAAATAGAAGAATGCTCTTCATGGCTGCACTGGTGGCTTGCTGACAGCACACACAAAACCAGAAATATCTTTTCACTTCCTCTTAACTTTGTGCATTGGATCTTAAAGAAGAAGAAGACAACAGAAAACACAAATCTCATCAGACAGACCACTAGGCATGTGCTCAGAGAAAATCCATGGAGCTGCCATTTCTGGGAGAGAATTACAATCATTCAATGTCAGAGTTTTCACTTGTACAACAGGAAAAGTGCTGCTCAATTCATCCTAAGAGACATTAATATGATTTGTTGCTTATCCAGTGCTTTGAGATAAAGGGTCCTTTTTACTCCAATATTAAAATAACCAGGACCTCTTTCTTTCCCCCAAGTCTCCAAGTGTCGTTCCTGGTCTCTCACTGTGGGTGGAACACTTCATCCTGACAACAGCTGAATGCAGCTTCCATCAGTGTCTGTGAGCAGCACTCCTACAAAAGGCAAAGGGGCCACCACAGAACAGCCACACATGATCCAGAAGGGCTTCATAGACCCTGCAGTGCTTCTGAGCCTCCCTGCTTTTAAGAGGTGGTATGCCCAGCTCAGCATTTTCAGAGTTAGGAGCTGCATTTTCCCTCCCTTTCCTTTCAATCATTTAATTAAACCTTCTGTGAAACAATAACAAACAACAACACCCCTCCCACACTCTCGTGTTCCACTTCCATGGTGGAAAGCACGGCACCTTTTGCTCAGGCAGCCTCCTCCCTCCCAGCTGTGAGCCAAGTGAACTGAAATTCATGGATGCATCAAGGCCACAAGGACTATGTGCATCTCACAGAGTCTTGAGCACACACAGGACTCTGATTGTGGCAGCATGTTTTGTGTCATTTTAATGACGCAGAGAGAGCCCTGCTAGATTCCCCCCTACAAAAGCTTTATGTAGGAGGCATGGTTATATAATAACGTTCCTGTTTCTGCAGCATTTGCCCCATACCAACACAGAAGTGCAGGCTTTGAGATTCTTCCCAGCTGGCAGGCACTGAATTACAAGTGTTTTAACCCTCTTCACACTAAACCCTCAGACTGATTTCTGACTCACAACAGCGGGAGAAGCAGCCACTGATCATTTCTGCTCTCTCCACTTGTGAGGCTGATTCCTGGCCTTTGAGATAATTTTTATCAGCTCATAAACACCTGCTTATTAAGGAGCCAATTTATTTCCTGGGGAAACTTTTTACTCACCGTGCTTGAGTTGCNTATTAAGGAGCCAATTTATTTCCTGGGGAAACTTTTTACTCACCGTGCTTGAGTTGCATCCAGGACTAAAGTGCCTCAGCCTTAGGACAGAACTATTTGACCTGATTTTACACTGTGGCTGCATTGAGAAGGATGGAGCTCATGCTGCAAAAGGACAAAGGTACAACTGAGGGGTGCATGGGCTGCTCTGCCAACCACAGGGTCTCTGTAAAACCAAGACTGCAGGTATGTGATGGATATTGAAATGGGAACCAAGGGTAACCACTTCTGCCATCTTGAACAAGTGCTGGCAGGACACATCTCCCCTTGCAGCAAGGAGCTGGGTTTCTAGTCACTGTTTCTCAATACCAGGACACCAATTTGCTTTTCAGGACCCTGCTGTTACTCAGGTGTGCAGACACTTTGGAAAAGTTGTTAAGCCAAAACATGGACTAAACTCTCACTGAGAGACAAGCAAGTGGCCAACACAACTTCTTGGTGTCTCTTGCACCAAATCAAGGAGGGGCCTGTCCATTGTGGAAGAGTCATCCACACCCAGAAAGCAAGAGGATGATCACCCAGAAAGAGAACACCTCTTACATTCCCAGATTTACACTCTTCCAGCCAAAGCATTAAACACACTAAGAGGAAGGTTTCTGAAGCAGATGCTGTTCAGCTTACATGGGAGTGTCCTGAATAGGAAAGCATTTACAGTTAATTAACAAACAACCCCTCTTGGGGTGCCAGAGCTCCCACAGATGATTTGGAAAGGGACCAGGTACTTGGGAACATGCACACTACTGGCACAGTCCCAAGCAAGATCATGTCTTGACACGTCCCTCTAGTGTCTGGCACCAGAGACCAAAGCACAGCTGGGCAAGGAAGCACACGGGTGCTCAACACAGCTTCCCTCCCCTGCCACAGAGCAGAGCCCTTTGCAGACTCCATAATGATGCCCTGGAGCCCCAACTCCTCCATGCCTAGAAAAGTAAATGGGCACCTGAGCTACATCCCATCTGACATCCTGACTTCCAAACCTCCTTCCTACAGGGTGGAGACTCCCAGAGCCTTCCCTCCACCTTTCCTTGTTGTGGCAAGTCCCTCAGGTCAGTGAACAAGGGGAATTAGTCCCTCAATAAGGTACTTCTGCAGAGAAAATGAGCCACCAGCAAGAGCATGCCCAAGAACAGAATCTGAATTCTGTAGGCTTCAGAACAGCACTAAGCCCTAGAGTTGAGCATCTGTGTATCATTTCCACAATTATAATTCTCAGCAGCTTTCTTACCAGAGAACACAGCTGTCACCACTTTAACTGTATTCGTTCATCAACACTGACTGACCTTCATTCACAATCTCCCTGAGCAAGTGTTTCCAGCTACCTGTCTGTGGTGGCCTTGAAACACCCAGCAGCCTAATTCTGGGATACAGATACCTCTCGAGCCATTTATTCACATGGAGCTGTGAACACAATCCATAATCTTTCCAATAATCTGCACTGAGTAAGGCCTGCTGAGTCACTATCTTTATTTTCCTCTAGGCATAAATTTTCACAGCCCACCATGAGTGCAGTGTAAGCAGTTCCACAGCAGTGCAGACCAAAAGAATAATCATAACATGAAGGAACGAGGGGTGCTTTATCATCATGACCTGGCTGCCTGAAAACAAGGAGGAATTGAGGATAAAACCACCTTCCCCCAGCCCTGCCCCACCCACACCGACTGATCTGGTCAGTGTTGCTGCCTCCACCAGCTGTCCCCCAGGAGGGCTAATGGGGAGCATGATCCCTTCTTGGTTAGTCATGTCCCAGGCCATTTGTGCTGCTAGTTAATGGAGCTGTCATCTGCTTATCCTGGATCATGTGCTAAAAATACACCTTTTGCTTTTGTCAGCAACCTGAGCTAACAAAGTTTTCCACAGCACAGAACTCCAAAGAAATTTTGCGCTCTTAAATAAAATTATAGGTGAAGTTGTAAAATCTTCTGCTCACCTCTTATTCTGATGATTTGGTTTGGTTACCTAAAAATGTTTAATAAGGGAAAGGAATCATTTTTTAAAATAAGGAAGATTAATTCTGCCCTTTCTCATTCCACAGCTTCCCTTATAAACACACATTTAAATAAAAGGTGTCGGGGTTTTTTCCTCTCTGAGTCGTGCCACAAGAGAGAGTGTGAAACTGGGGAACAGACAGCTCAAGAAATGATGATCTGACCTTTGCCTGTAAAACAGCTTGGGAGGCATGGGGGAGCTCAAGAAAGTTTTTCCTCCTGTGAAGCTTCAGGCAGCCACAGGAATGTATCTCTAGGAACAGGCTGGCTACATAAACTGGATAGAACAAGTTCAGAGCAGTGCTGCAGCTTGCTCTGACACCAGGACAGGAGGTGAGAGGGAGAGGAAAGCAGAGTTTGGGATACAGAGGCAAGCAGGTGCTGTGGGGCTCTGCCCTGCACCCTCCACATCAGCAAGACAGTCATGGGGCTTGCCAAGGAAGGGGCACAGCTGCAGAAAGCAGAGTGTCACAGTTTGTTTGGGTAGCTGCTGCATCTCAAATCTGTGTGCTGGAGTGCTGGTGTTTTGCTACCAAGGCTTGGCTGTGGTCATGAAGAAGCTTGGGTAGGGCTGGGATCAGGCTGAGACATGAAGCTGTGTCCCTCAACAAGCAGGGCTGGCATAACAACGTTTCCACTTTCTAATGATAAGCCTTATGAACCCTGGGTAACAGCAAGATCACTGTGTGGGTGGATTTATGTTGAAATTAACGTTTAATCACATACAGCACGTAGTTGGTTTTCTGTCTGCTTTAACAGGGTCTGTTTCCTCCAAGGATGGTACTTGCCTGGACTTGAAGAATAATTCAAATTAAGGTAGGATGTGAAACTAAAGCACAACTGTTGATCCTGAAGAACTGCAACTGTGGGTATCCCCCTGTGGCACAAGAACATCTTGATCCCATTTGGTTTATCTTAGCTAAAAGGATGACAGCATAAGTCACACTTCGGAGTGGTCCCCAAACCCTTCAATTGGCTAAATTCTTATTAACATATGCAATCATGTGCAGTTAATGAAATCAGATTTTTTTTATTTGAAGCAGTATTTAAAAAATATTTTGCTACTCTAGCATTTTACTACAGCAGTTCAGATATACTTTGGCGCTTGGTTGTTTGTGGGGTTTTTTGGTCTTTTTTTTGTTGTTGGGTTTTTTGGTTTTGTTTTTTTGATTGTTGTTGTTCTTGTTTTTACGTGTGTGTGGGGATTTTTGGCTGAAGAACTTGTGAGTGCAGTTTAACCTTAACCTGCTAAGAGGATGCAGTTGCTGCTGAGTTTGGCCAGGACTGGGACCATTGTGCAAGGACAGCAGGTGACATCTACAACTCTCTCCTGGGATGTCAAAGCTCAGCACTTACTGGCCAGGCCAAACTGAACTATACACTGTTAATAAGCAGAGCTTGTTCTAGAACACCAGCTTTATGCTGTCATAACTTCCACAGAGGTAACATGGTCAGAAAATTGAGCACGTGCAAGGTGAATCAAATCCAGCAGTTCTTAGATGGAGCCCAGTGGAATGGTTTTTCCTCTCAGTCATGCTAGAGAGACTCTGAAGCACCCCTGTACAACAGGCCCCTGCAGATATGGACTTACACTGGGACCAGTGACTTTCAACTCAATCCAGATGTTTAAAACACCCTCCAGGAAGATACATTTATATTCCTTCTACAAATCCCATAAACGATATGACCTGATGCACCCAGAATCTAAATGACATGTCAAAACATATAAAAGCCAGTAGAGAGAATGTATGGAACACCAAGCCTCTTACAGGAGAGGGGAGACATCATCTGAAGTTTCTACAGTGACCTGTTTTTTTATATAGGACATGCATAGAAGAGACAAACAAGCACAGTATATTTTTATTATCTTAATTCTTCCTATGCTGAAAGCAAATCGAGTAGTTCGAATATTTTTTCTTCCAATTTCCAAATGTTTAAGAACTGATAAAATAGTATATATCTGTAGTCATAAGCAACATATAGATTTTTCTTTTAAAAGGATGACAAAGTTTTCTGTTGTAAACATATTTGTATGCAAATACATTTATCCTTCCATAGTTAGCTTGCAGCAAAGAAGAAGGGAACATATGTAATTAACACAACTGTAATGAGCATAAAACAATGGGAAGACAAAAGTGCCTTAGAAATGCTGTTGGTAACAGTGTGCTCTTTCAGATTTTTCCATGCTTTTCTTGCAGGTTAAATTATAATTGCTCTCTCAGTATATTCAGAAAGCCTGGACCAAACTCTTCCTCAGTATAATTCCACGTGGATTGATCAGAATGAATTTAGCCTAGTGCTTCAAAATCACAGTTGGTTTCTTTCTCAGATAAAGCAGAATATATATTATGAAACTGAAGAATAAGATAGAGCAGAACTAAGCAATCTGAAAAACAAAGCATCTCATCTTCATGACTTTATTCAGGCAAAACTCCAACATACCTGTACACCAAGGCAGTGAGCTTTTTGCCTTTTTAAGACCCATGCTGTATCTTTGTTTTCTGTTTCACACTTGCTATTCTTACAATTAACATTTATAAGCTCAGTAAGGCAAACACATTAGAGGAGAAAAATTTTTGGCTGTTTGACACAGTGAAGTTGTTGATTCACAACTTTTGTAATGCAGACACACTGCACAGGGGCATCCAGCTACAATGTAGTGACACTTGCTACAAAACACTAATTGGCAACTTTGGGCAGGTGCTGTCTCCAAAGCAGCTTTTACTACTTACTATGACTATTTCTTTTTCAAAATACAGCTCACAAGTTTTCATGTCAACTATGTCCTCTCTAAAGAAGATAACTTACTGACAGGAGTGTGTTCAAAAGAAAAAAAAAAAGATTCAAAATAATCAAAAGCAAAACAACAAAATCCCCAAACCACTCATTAAATATTTTACAGACTTCAAAAGAATTGTTCAATTAAGAATGGAAAGGTGCCCCACGCCCTTTATTTTATTTTTTTTTTTAATTCGGCCTGATGTAAAATCAGATAATGAAAAAACTTTAAATAAGAAAGATAGCTATCAGGTTCTTAAGAAGTGATAGTGAAATAAACACCTCTTCTGAAAACTTGTTTTCCCCAAGTAATTTCTTTTCAGTGCAATGCAACATTTTCCCCTTACACACGTCGGAACTCCCACATAAAAAATCCTCACTGTAAGACTCACGATGAAAACTGAGACCCCAGGGGGCGAGCAGTGACACAGAGGGAACAACAGAGAAAAGGACTTGGGGTAATGACTGCTCTCTGCTTCAATGTAAACAGGCGGGTCCTTGCTCTGAGGCCACGTTTGCTTGTTTGGGCTGAAGTGGATAAAGCCACATATCCACAGAAACTTCTGCCAGTGCTCTGACAGACAGTGGGGGCAGAGAGGAACCAGCTCTGCCTCAGTGCACGTCCCCACCCTGGGAGGGCAAAGCCTCAGCAGGAAGGGGATTAACACCAGAAGGCTTCTGGCTTGGTAGAAGTACCCACCAAAGTCTGGCAGATCAGATTTCATCACTGCTCTAGTAAACAGGGCACGAGTTTGCCATTTCACCTACACAGAAGCTGACACCACAGCAACGAGGTGGGCAGCATGTACCCTGCCTACCTTAATAAACAGGGCATTATCATGAACATTCCCTTCTGAAATGGGGCTGAAGTTTGTTTAAACCATCACTCCTTTCACTTTCCCACACTAACCTTCCCCTAGTTTACTGCCACGTGCCTTTCTGGAAAAAGGGAAGTGTGGCTTTGAAGGGCCGCTCTAAAAAATCTGAGGGGGTAGTAAAGTTACAGCAGAAGCCATGGCAACAAAGGGCTCAACTGAAGTGACTGCTCCCATAGGAAAAAAAAATAGCCTGAGAGTAGCTGTCCAATGAGGTTTGCTGCATGAGCATAAGGAACAGGCCGGGAAGCCACAGAACATAAAGAATTCCTGCTGTGTTTCCCCCAGTGTGTCTCCTTTAAATTCAAGAGTGTGCATGAAAACAGCTTCTGCATCCATTAGCTTTTCACATCTGGAGACATGGGTTCAGTCGTGCATTAGCCCACATGTCTCCATTCCTTCACTAAAGAAAAAAGTATATCCAGAGGCATGCAGGTATCCAGGGGAACCCCACAACAAAAAGGAAAATAATGGATGTTCACTTCCAAACAGATAAAATGTGACTGCAGGTTTTCAACATCTTGCATGTTTTCTTCAGAACCACTCACAAAGCTGTAAAAATCCTCTAGTTTCTGGAACAACTCTTTTGAACATGAGAATGTACAACACAGAAGTATGGATGAGTATTTAGGAGATGTAAAGTCATGCTTAGGGCACAAAACTCCTTAACTCACAGATACCAAAAAGAGGAGCTTCCATATTCTCTTTCCACCTACTGCCTCTGACTACTCCCAGCCACAAAGATTACTCTGTTGCACTGATCCTTGTCATATCTGCCAATGAGCCATTTCAATACATTAAAAGAGTACAAAGCATAGGGGGTGGGCAGGAGGAAAGCTACGTGTATATCCAGTGGTTTAGAGAGTTTTAATAAACAAAACAAAAATAATCTCCTGAGACAGCCTAACAATTGACAAAATAGTGAGGAAGTAGACACCCAGAAGCTGAAAATTGTGGGTAGCAAAAGTCATGCACAGAGAAGTGTTTCTTCTCTTTCCGGGTTTTGCAGCAAGACTTTTGGAAAAGGTTTGAGATCAACAGAAAAAAGCTGCTTGCTATGCAACTGCAGAAAACTGGGCAATTGTAGGTGCAGACCAAAACTAGGAATAAGCTCAACCAGGGATTAAAACAGGTTAATAACCTGTAGATTCCTTTTGCTGTCCTTAGCACTGTTTCTAAACATGAAGGTCTTTGGTTGAGGAATTTCTTTAGCCACTGATTATCAGAAACTGGAAGGCTAAAAGGCAAGATATAAGGGGATTGCTCTCTGCCCTCTGGGGGTCTGCTAATACCTGCTACCAAAAATCAGGAGGTTAAATACAACTTGGCACAAAACCAGCCCAGAAGACCCTGCTTTTAACTGGTTCTGTTCCAGCCAGTAAGGCCAGGCCTGCATTAGCCAACTTGCTCTGTTTCTAGAACAAGGCTCTTTTCCAAACATAGATCAGAGCTGGACATAATTCCTGCTGACCTCTTTATGAAAAGTTGGCTATTTCACCACTGAGCCTCTTGAAGAAGCTTTCACATGACTATGCCACAAACACTTGAATGTATTGTCAAATATTTATTATATGCCTGGGTTTGTGTTATCTTTGGGCACCACCAAAGTCCTTATGCTCCAGGAGAGATTTCCTCACATTGAGGGTTCAACTGGACTGAGCACTTTGAAAACTCCTCTTGGAAGGTTTCCCAGTTCATCTATGTACACTTGATTGACAAAACCAATGTTGTATCTCTTTGAGGGGTTGGTAATCAAGCTGCTTAGCCTCTCTCCCAGACCATCAGCACTGTCATCATTCTGTACAGCAGCATGACCCCTGAAGTGCTCTGCTCTAAACATTTTCCAACTATGACAAACCAGCCTTTTCCCCTGGTACAAATTTGCAATTTCTTTCCTTCCTATTTAAGACAGTTATTAAACCTGCAGTGTGACTATAAGACTCAACTTTGATTACCAGCTTTCCCTAACAGCCTCCTCTGAAAAACTTCAACAAAAGTCTTTTAGGAGTGTAAGTAAGTTACAGTATATCTAACATTTCTCCCATTGTGCACTACCTTAACTTTTTGAAAGAATTCTAATATATTAGAGGAAGTTTACACTTAGAGAAAGTTATGCTGGTTTGCACTTCAGGTACTTAATAATGACATCTATAATGACTTTCTCAACAATTTTCTTAGGCACTTAAATGAGGGTCATGAGTTTATAATTCCCTGGATCACCCTTATCATCTCTCCCACCTCAATAAAAAGAGCACTGGCAATCTTCCAGATTCTTATTATAGCTGTAACTATAAATTAAATCACATTTATTTTGGGGTTGTTTTTTCCTAGGAGGTAATTCAGCTAATACTAAAGAAATTAACAGCTGACTTAATAGATTAATGTAGTTCAAATATATTATTAATACTCTCCATATTTACATATACACATCGGTCAATCTCAAACTGCTTTAACAACAAAGCCACTATCTTTATCTCCATGTTGAAGACCAGGAAAATGAAGCACAGACAAGGGCATTACAGGGCAAAGTTACAAGCAGATACCAAGTCTCATATTTGTAATACTGCCTGCTAAATCATGAGATTCAATGAGGGCTTATTAAGTATAAAAGTATCTCTACTCCTGCCAACTCTTCACCAAAAGGTTATGTTAAGCTCACCAGTTATTCCAGTGTAAAAAGTATTTTATATTCTAATTTTCTCTTCTTAATTGTCCCTTGAGCTCCAGAGCTATTCAGGCTCATCAGCTCTCCAGTGGATTTCTAATATAATTCTGGAAGAAAATGACTCTTTTTTTTAATAATGTATTTATCCTTTTAACTTCCTTTCATTCATCTTGGTCTCTAGCTTTCCTGCAAAACCATACACTTCACTACTTGCATGACTCATATTGAGCTTATTTCCTCCTCACTGACTATTGCTCTGCTCTGCATTAATATTTGTCTCTTCTCATTTAAGCATTTTCTTTCTCTCCTTATACTCCTTTCTCTCCCATTACACTATAAAAATAAGTGTCATCATTCTGTTTGACTCTTTTACTCGTATAAACATCTAATCACATTCAGTAGCACCGAGCTGATGGATTCAGAGATACCCTGCAGTCACCAGTTCCATGCAGTAAACAATTAGGTTCTTAACTTCTTTTCAGGACCAGATCCTCAAAATGGTCTAAAATAGATCTGTTCAGTGCAGTCAAAGACTAGGAGTGAAATTGGTCTTCCTTGTATTAAGTCAAAGGAGTACTCCAGCTTGTTTCAGGCTCTTTTTAATCAGTTTCCTGAGTCTTCTTTCCTAATGTCAACCTGATGATTGTTTCATTCCTCTTTCCTAAAAAACCACCTCCTTGATGCTAGGTATCACATTAACATTAGTAACTTCAGTGTAGGTAGCATCTGTTACCTAAAAGAATCCCAAGGAGCTTTGGAAACCCTACAGAGTCTCATTGACTGAAGCAACTCATCCATGAATGGGAGGAGGATTTGCAGCAGCTGTTTATCAACACATGGAAACACGGAGCACAATAGAACCAATGTTGCAGATTGACAATGTAACGAGAAGTTAGGTGAGCAAAATATAATTCTTGCACCTGGAATTGGGGTAGACATTACTGTTTAACACCCTTTTTCTAGGAAAAGGGTCATGGGAGAACTACTAATAACTATTTTCAAATTCTTGAGTAAACACTTCATCCAAAATACACAAGGTGAAATTTCAGCTCTTGCTTCAGTATTTGTGTACTGAAAGAGAAACAGGGAAGGGAAGCTCAACTTGAAAGCTCCCATGGTGTGGCAAAAACGAGAGCTAGCTCTACAGCTAACTTCACGGTCTTCCTTGGAAAAGTTTCCAAGCAGCAATATAGAATCATGGAATCATGAAGGTTGGAAAAAACCTTTTAGAGAATCAAGTTCTACCACCAAATCAGCACCCTCACCACATTCACCATTAAACCACGTCCTCAAGTGCCATATATAAACGTTTTTTGAAAACTTCCAGAGACAGTGATTCCACCACCTCCCTGGGCAGCCTGTTCCAATGCTTTACAACCCTTTCTGTGAAGGAAGTTTTCCTATATTCAGCTGAAGCCTCTCCTGGTACAACTTGAGGCCCTTTCCCCTGATCCTTTCACTTGTTACCTGGGAGAAGGAGCCACTCCCCAGCTGGCTGCAGTGTCCTTGCAGTTTTGGTTGTCCTTGTCAGGTGGCTATAGAACATGACAAGGTCTTCTCTGAGCATCCTTTTCTCCAGGCTAAACACCCCCAGCTCCCTCAGCCACTCTTCACAGGACTTGTGCTCCAGACTCTTCCCCAGCTCCATTGTCCTTCCCTGGACACCCTCCAGCCCCTCAATGTCTTTCTTGCAGTGAGGGGCCCAGAACTGGACATAGCCCTCAAGGTGTGGTCCCAGCAGTGCTGACTACAGGGGGACAATCCCTGCCCTGCTCCTGCTGGCCACACCATTGCTGATCCAGGCCAGGATGCCACTGGCCTTCTTGGCCCCCTGGCTCATGTCAGCCAGAAGCATGAAACAAGCATCCCCAGAAATACATTCCACAGGCCCCCTGTCAGACAGGGCTGCAGACCTGCCATGGTCCCGTGGCAATGCAGAGGATCCCAGGGCACACACTCACTCGTGAACACATCTTGGCTTACTTGGGACCAAATTATTTGCCCCATGGACAGCTGTGTGTCTTGTAGCCAATCCTGGCTTCTAACAGCTGCCTCATTTTTAGGTCAGCAGACACCAGATTCAGTATCCCTAAGACATCAGGCTGCAAACCACAGATCCAAAAGCTCTGCCACCTATAGAGTGGAAGTCAGCAGATAGCTCAGGGTGATATCTCAGCCAGTTATCCTAATGTAAGTAACCTCTACTTATGTGTCAGACCACTAGGGTGTGTAAATAACGTTGAAGTTTTTTCAAGCTCCAGATCAGCCCTAGATCAGGAGCACACAAGAGCAGTTCTATTCTGCTCTATCCTGTGCCTTTCTTAAAAGCAGACATTTCATGTAAGCTACCTTTATTCTTCATCATGCAGCTAACAATACCTGGGCATGGAATCAAGGCATTTAAGCTGTAGGTACCTCAGTGTCACACTTTGTAGGAGTCATGCATTTCAGTAAAATTATCACCTTTCCCTCTCCCCCTACAATTAGTCATATTAGTGTCTCCCACCAAACAGTGACCTGCCCAGTCTAGTAACTTAAAGGATGAGATGAGGTGAGAGAGCATTTCACAGTACAGTGCAACCACATTCTTTTATGAGGATAACTACTGGAAGACAGACTGGTTGCTGGAAGGGGCCAGACATATTTACTCCTAGAAAGAAAGCAGCCTTCCTCTTGAATATTTTCAAAAACCAAAACAAACCCCATTTCAAAACATTGTTTGTCCTTACCCACTCCTACAAGCTATGCCCTCTATCATTTACAACCTGTTTACATTAGTGGGCAGATGGAGCCATTACTGCCCTTCTGGCTGATTTTCCCAGGTCTTTAAACTCCTCTTGAGCTGCTGCACTTGCTATCACTGCTTTGATCCAGAGAGTGACAGCACACTACTTACTGCTGCAGCTTTACAATCTATCCTGGAATTTTTATCCCTGCCATTTCTCTGCTTTATAGGCCTTCAAGCTGAAACACTCCTGCAAGGGAGCTCCTGGAACCTTTTATGTAATGCATTACCTTTCCATGGGTGAAAGCAACCTCTGTTTTCTCTGGAGCTTGTTATGTGTCAGCACTACAATATTCATTGCCCACACTGTGCCTCAGACATGCCAGGCCAGTCAGTTCTGTCATAGCATCAGCATCTGACTCTTTGGACTCTCTTCTTCTCAGTCTGTCTTTAAAATCTAGAAGAAGGAAGTTTTGGTTGTCACTCACAAATGCTATTGAATTAACTACTGTCACCTATTAATACTGCACGTCAGGGTGGAAACAGAACAAGGAAGCCCAGTCAGAGTCTTCCAAACTATAGCTAGTGTTGAATTTTGAGCTGTAAAAAAGAATTTTAAAATTAAGGATAAATTATGTATGGACTGAAAAATAACAATCCAGTATAATAAATGTGTATATTATCTATCCATTTAAGTTATTGCTACCAGTGTTTTCCTTCAGATGTGAAGGAAGTATGTCATTCCCTTAACTGGTCAGTGTGAAATGTGCATTTTTAATTTGTAAGATTATCAGGAATATTAAATCCTGTTTGAAAGTCGCAGCTAATACTACATCTAGCTTCTATTACCTCTCTCCTTGCATCTTCTACCTTAAAAAAAAAAGGCAGCTAGTCAATCTTAGTAGACGACATGACAAACGACACACATTTCAATAGGATTTAACAATAAACAGCCACCTCAACAAAGAGAAGCCTTCCCCCACCTCCCCACTAAAGCAGCATCAGACAAGAAACTGAGACATGTTAACAGAGAAGCATTCCAATTAACGTGTTACATCTCCTCTAAAGCAGAAACCAAAGGCTACTACTACTGGGGATGCTGGGGGAAGCAGAGCAATAATTGTCACTTAAGCACTTCCCTCCCTGCAGCCGGCTCCCTCCCAGCCGGGTTTCTCTCTCGCCAATTACCGCCGTCATTTGCATTTCCACGTGTGCCATCAGGAGCCAGGGCACAGGCACCAGCCGTGGGGACACACAGCCCAGTCAAGCCGTTCTTCAGGCCCGCTGATGCCACGTCCTTGGGGTCCAGGACCCACCCCCCATCCCGACACCACGCTGTGCTCCGGGAACCACCACGGCCAGGGATGGGTAAAGACATCCCAAGCCCAGCTGAGAGCCTGCAAGAGGCCACAGAGGAGTTTTTCAGGAGGAGGACAGGCATGAAAGACACACGCTGGAATACCAATGGTACACGTTTTGTTTCTGATGCATCTCCTGGTATCCCATCATCCCGAGTTGCATTTTTTACACCAAAAGCCTTTGCACTTCAAAGCTGCACAGCTGGCAGAGTTGGTGTACTACAGTATGACTATTCTTTAGTGCTTCACACAGGATGGTAAGGTTGGAGAGGACCACTGGAGATCTAGTTCAACCTACCTGCTCAAGCAGGATCCCCTAAAATTCCTTAACTCAGGATCGTGTCCAAATGAATTTTGAGTATCTCCTAGGAAGGAGACTCTGTAACCTCTCTGGCAGCCTGTTCCAGTGCTTGGTCACATGCACGGTAAGGAACTTCTTCCTCATGTTCAGGTGGAACTTTCTGTTCCAGTTTCAGCCTGCTGCATTTCATCCTATTGCCCAGCACCACCAAGAAGAGCCTGGTCCATCCTCTTGACACACCCTCTTCAGATATTTATAGACACTGATAAGATTCCCTCAGTCTTCTCCAGGTTAAAGTGGCCCAGTTTCCTCAGCCTTTCCTCCAGAGGAGGAATGTCCACCCCCATAATCACCTTCACAGCCCTTCAGGAGCTCCATTTCTCTGGTACTAAGGATCCAAAAACTGGACACAGTACTCCATGTGAGGTCCCACCAGGGTGTGAGGGCAGGACACGAGTATTTCTGCTCTTGCAGCACCTACACGTGGAAGCTGTACCTTGGGGCCCACAATGCTGGATGTGTAAACTTGTGTATTTGAGCAGGTTGAAGATACTGGATTGGTCAAGGAGGAACAAGGAAAAACAAGGATCCTCAGCTTCTCAGCTAGGGGATGGTCACGATACATATTGGTGGTTGTTGGGGAAGAGGAATCAGGGAAACCTTATAAATATGATTGCTTGGCAAAAGATTCTGAAAATATGAAACCTATAATCAAAATAGAAATGAAAGCTTGCTTTGAGTTGTAGGACACTGAGCCTTAGTTACTATATAACCTGAAAACAATAGCCCAGCCAGCTGAAGGAGAATCCCTCTTGATTGAACAATACCCTTCTGCTGGCTAAGGAATCCAAAGGTCAATGTAGCAAAAGAGAAAAGTCTAAAGAGTAGTTTTTAGGGTTTAAAATATAACACAGTATGGTAATGTAGTAGTTCTTATAAGCTGTATGTAGATTCTATAGGGTTTTGTGTCATGTACTGGTTGGTTAGTGTAAATTAGAATATTCAACACAAAAGGAGATATAATGTATTGTAACAAAGCCCTCACTCTCTCTGACTCTCCTCCGCTCTGACTCTCTAGCCCTCTTCCTCTCTCTAGCTCTCTCTTAGCTTCTTGCCCCTGCCTGGCCTCCGACCCCTGCCACTTCTCTCTGGCTCTCTTGCTCTCTCCTCTCTTACCTCTTACCTTCTTGTTCTCTCTCCCCCTCACTTTTTGGGACCTCCCTTCAGCTGAGGCTGGTGGCTGAAGGCAAGGCCCTTCTTACCCACGACCCTTGCAATAAAGCCACGTGTTCTAGAATGTCTCAGGTCTGCAGAGTTCCCTCTCCCTGCCGACCACGGATGATCCTACAGGTGGTGTGCCATTACCTGACTGCACAGAGCTGGGAGTGGATGCAAGAGGGCCTGGGATGAGTGTGAGGGAGCTGGAATTCCAGAGGACAACTGCTGTGGTGGTAAGAGGACAACTCTGTGGAGGTAAGATGAAAACACAGCACCTACAGCTGTTCACATTTACTGCTTTGCTTCCTAAACAGTACAGCTAAGACAATAACACATAAAAGTTCATCAATACTTAATGGATTCCCTTCATTGAAGGTTGAAGCCTGCCTATTTGCTAACCATCACAACAAAAATTTACCACCAGTTTTAGAGGTATATCACCTCTTTAAACAATCCATTTACTTAATAGTATTTGGAGCTCAGGGATCACTCTTCCTTGCTGACAGAAAAGGCTGTGGTGCCTGCATTTGTCAGCCTGCTCTGTGACATCTCATCACCACACGAGGTGCAGCAGAGACCTCCAAGAGGGAAGAACCACTTCAGCAAGATCTAATTCAATATGGTCTCTGTCACTGAAAATAGTATTTCTTCTGATATCTGCAGCCAAAAAGAACCAGGGGTACAAAACCATCAGTTTTATTTACTGACAAGATGCATTTCCATGGGTTTTTCCATGAAAGAAGGAAAAAATTTTTAAAAATTCTGTGGGCAACTCAGACTATCCAGCCATTTCCCAAATGGAGTGGGATACAAATAGCCAGCAAGTGTGGAACAAATGCTACCTCCTGTTTAGGAGTGTGCTAGGGAAAGGTTGTTTGTCACTGATGAGCTTCAGTCAGAGGCTATGAACTATCCTTAGCATATCTGAAAAGCATTTTGCTCCATGCTAACCAAGGAAAATCAGAGATCAAGTCAAACCAAGACAAAACGCACTGCTTGCCTTTTCTACTTAACTAGTCATCAGAAAACTGATGGAAGACTAGGATTTGCTGTGACACCTAGACTGCCACTTCAAGTTAAAAAAAGCACCTGCACGTAAAGCTCACACAGAACTTATTTTCCCTGCCATCATGACCTCAACTCATTGGAAAAAAAAATTAAGTATGTTTAAACAAAGAAGCTAAAGCATCTTCTAAAAAGTAGCCAGAGATTGGACTATGGTTAATTGAAGGCCAACAGAAAAGTAATTTGCCCTTTCTTTTTTTTTTCTTTTAAATTGTTTTTAAATGGGCTTTTTTGGCTGTGTATTTGAAATCCTCTGTATTAATAAGCCGGTCAGTCACTGGCTCTCTATCTGCTAACCTGAGCCAAAAAACCTGCTCTTTTCTCTTTTGTCTCCAAGCCAAAAGAAATGTGTATGGGAAACAAGTTTTCTCCCTCTCCCTGCACTGGCTCACAACACAATGGTAATTAAAAAACCTACTATTTATCACCAGGAACAAAAATGCTAAGCCAGATAGCAAAGAAGGGTTTGAAACAGGGTCTCCAGAACAAAAACTCCCACCACTACAGTCCACACAACTCCTGACTCAGGCATTCTGTCTCTGAACACCACCACAGTACAGACAGGGCTATCCTTCTGTTTCAGCTCATACTGGCTTGACAGTCCTCAAGTTGTCCTGTAATTCTATATTATTTATGGTTTTTTCCTGCTACAAAATATAACAGCCTTTTGTTACTTGGTTTACCAGTCTGGTTCAGCCAAACTCAAAATCTGTGTTAACCAAGTAGGCATTTTTTTCTGCACTTTTAAAAGTGGAATAGTGATCCAGGCATTGAGTATGTTAGGTGGAAAAGAAGTTCCACAGAGGGAATTTCTTCAGACAAGTTTAATGACAGCTGAGGAAGAATGGTCTGCTGGAATCATCCTGGATGAAATCACAGAACTGTTATTGCTTCGTCAAGTGACACAGCAAGGACAGAGTAGCTAAAGACTGAGGGTGGCTCCTTAGTGTTGGGACTCAGGAGAGAGGACTTCTCAAATGCCCCACCTCAAGTTTATTCTGTTAACCCTGGCTTTAGCAACTGGTCCAGCCAGCTGTTATTCAAAAGATCTTGGCCATGGAGGGCTCAGCTTCCCATCAGCAGAGTGGCTGAGTTAGTGCATATTTGTGGAAGCCTACGTCACATTTTATAGAGCTTTGACTAAAACCTGCTGCTGCTCCTCATTCTGGTGTCCCTATCATACAAACTGAAGGATGTACATGCTCCCATCCTACACAGAGATGTTGCTTCCTTAAGAACACACAGTATCTACACTTCCTGTACCAGCATCTATGAAGAACTCTCCATG
This sequence comes from Trochalopteron elliotii, assembly GCA_024734555.1. Taxonomy (NCBI): domain Eukaryota; kingdom Metazoa; phylum Chordata; class Aves; order Passeriformes; family Leiothrichidae; genus Trochalopteron; species Trochalopteron elliotii. The sequence continues at coordinate 1,931,776 of JANPWX010000008.1, read as the reverse complement.
TGTAATTTTCTAGAAGGATGTCTCTGTTGGAGACAAGTTAGGAGGAAACGTCCTGAAATGAACATCTCCTCTAAAGAAGGCAGGTTTCAGTACTGCCCCATGAATACAAAAAGAATTTCTCAGAGGAAAGTGAAAAACCTGCTTATTTAACAAGTAGAATGCACACAGGGTACAGGGAAAAAAACCAAAACAAAACACTGTTAGTATTTGAACCTTCTCACTGCAGAGAAAGCTGGTAGATTTTAGAGTCCTGCTTGGCTTCTCCTGAGCCAGGATGTGGCATCCCAGGGCCTCCCTGCCAGCCTGCAGCACGGGGCTCCTGGTGATGTTCTGGTGTTTGGACCAGAGCAAAGCTGAACAGTTCCAGAAGATGCTGCCACAGACCTGGGAAAAACTCCTTGCCTTAGCTAACAGAAAAGAAGTTAGCTAAAAGAATTAAACTCTCCCTCTCTCTGCTGAGAAAGAACCAAGAGAGAGTGGAGGAGGATCTCTGTGTGAACACAGACTGCCAAAAGCATTAACCTGGCTTCCCTCCCTCCCCCTGGGCCTAAAGTTACAGGACTCACTTCTGGGCATAAAGCAGATGATAGGGGAATACAGTATCATAACATCAGCCCAGGACAAAGGATCTTAGATCTTCTCTAACTCATTGTTTTAGTGATCATCACCACCGTCTTCACATGCCCAATACCCTTTCATACTGAATTCTTAGAGGATTATGCTATCTGAACACCAGAGAGAATCAAGAGACAACAACAGGTTGACTGATTAGGTTGAGACTGTACATTGGGTCCTCCCAGTTGTGATAGACCAGGACCTTTGGATGAGTGGCAGTAATTATTTGAAATGTTAAACTACAAAAAGCAAGACAAATTGAACTGAAATCCTGGATCACTCTGAAATAGGATGCACAGCACACCAGCTTCTTTTCTGCCTGCCCCACATCCCTAAGCAAATACAATCAGTCAAACAGTATGAAAAAAACAGCTGTAAGATTAATAGTGGATACAGTCATCCAGAGGTTCTCAACAAGGAAAGCACAGACAGAACTGCAACAAATAGCCTTTTTTTTTTTTAACCCACGGAGGACATAAAACTTCCTTTTTGGGACTGAGATTTAGTGTTGCATCAGAGGCAGAGCTCTCTTGTGCATGCATGTGTGTATATCATCCAAAACAGCTGAGAGAGTATAAATTTCAGGCTCTCTCCCAATGGTCAGTCAGTTTAATTAACAGCAAACTTTAATTGCTACAGCAGGCAGAAGTAACCTGGCCATAATTTACATCTTGACAACAAGCCATCAGCCGATTTTCAGAGGCAGACAGTACTCACTGATCTTAGAATTTAAATGAAGTTTGGGTGCTTGGCTTGGGAATCAGGACTTGTGATCTCTTTCACCCTCTTTCTTTCTTTCTCTCCTTTTCATCTCACCCCTTCACCCAAAACCCACTGCTGTGTGTTTATTTCTGCTGTATGTTTATACAGTAGGACAGGGATTAACTCACCAATTTCCATGCCAAGAGTGTAACTTACTAATAAAGCCTTGTGAAGTTTTGTGGACCCTCTGGCTTTTGTTCTTCCTTTTGACCATGAGCATTTATGAATCTTGTGTGCTTGCTTCCCCTTAAGGGTGTGACATCACATTTTTGGTGTCATAGGCAGGATGCTGTGATTGAAAGAGTCCAAAACTGATGGTTTGGGATACCATGACTCTACCCCTGAGTCCTGGGCAGGGAATGCTGAGAAGTGATCTATTGGTTCATAACAGCTGGGAGGGAGCAAGCAGTTGCAAGCCAAGACTGACCTAGAAACATCAGTGCTTGACTGCTCCCTGATTTTGCAAAACTTGAGAGAATATAATGCCTTCCCAATTCCCTTGGGCACAGAAGAGGCAAATGAAAATTGGTATAATCCTGAGGTGGTGGTTAAATGCATAAACATGGTGTTATGAGAACAAAAGGTACAAAAGAGGAAAGGTAATGCAATTTTATGTGCAGTTTTGGGAGCAGCTTTTACTGCTGCCCCAAAGGAAAGGTGTACCAATAAATGAGTAGAGGGGAAAAAACGGCTGAATGTCTGCAGGATTTGGTGAGAAGATTGCAGGAGCAATTAAATGAGAAGAGAGAAAGCAGGCTTTGGGAGAAAATGTTGTTTTGTACTGAGCATGAGCATACTAGGAGGCTTCAGGTGGAGTTTTGGGATGTGAATGAGAGAATGTTATAGGAAGAAGTACAGGATTTAGAGTTTGGACCATTTGCAGAAACACCATCTCATAACACTGACTTTTTGTAACAATGAAGAAGTTGGAAGAGAATACACAGGTCTATTTCTCTGACAAAGCAGGATGCAGCATTTGTACTGTCATCTGATGATGAGGAAGTAACATTAGGACCCCTAATTAAAACTGAAAGCACAGACAATGGTCAGGGTCAGCAAACTGCTGCCCAAACAGTGGTGTATACAGCAACTGAGATATCAGAGTTTCAGAAAAAATATACCAGACTTGCATGGCATGGAAACATATGGGCTGATCCTGACAACACTGAACAGGGGAAAGATGATTCTTTATCTTCAAGCATCCCTGAGTCTACAGAACCCCAGGGTAGAGCAGAAAAATCACCCAAAAAATTACCAGCCCTGCCCCCTCCCCCTTTTCATTTGATTCAGGTGGCTGATTTGCCAAGAGCATTATGGCCACAAGCCAGATGAGACAGAAATCCAGCAAGTGGAATCCCATTCCATGCATAGTGATGGCCCATACATTCGGATTCCAGCAGGTCCTTGTCATCAAATACTACCATTTCTAATGGTAACTCAGAGAGCATCCCATTTGTGGAGGCAACTTGAAGCACAGGAGACCCTCCCAAAAAGGTGGGGGAAGCAGCAACAGCAGAGCAGTACAGCAAGCACTTCATGAAGTAGAAGTTGAGATCCCACCCGAGGATCCCACCAAGGCCAAACTGGCCCTGACAGACCAAAGAGATCTTTACTACTCCACTCAACTACATTTAAAGAGACAGATATTCTGAGTGGAGAAAAAGAACTTCTGTCATCAGCTTGAGCTGTTAAACAACTTGAGCCACTCTAAGGGGTAACCCATCCAGACAAAACCCACCAGGACTCGTTATTTTCTCATCCCAGAAATTATGTCAGCAAACCCTGACTGAAGATCAAGTTAACCATGGAAGGACTGCTTATCTTTCTTGCAGGTGCCATGACTGCCAGCATGAACCAAATCTGGTTCACACCACAAGATGAACCCACAGAGTGGAGATTCTGTTCTTTATTTATGGTAACAATAGTACATTCTGCACCACACGTTTCTCAGCTGTGGGGACAATTTACTATGGCATTTATAAAGAAGGAGATGAAAGAAATTTACCCACTGAAATTCAAAAGGTAGCCTGGGATAATGCAACCAAATTTGAAAAAGAATTTCATTTTTGGTGGTATCTAAATAATTTTACTTATCACTCCGCCAAGAGTAAAGCCAAAATTTTTGTTTTAACAATATGCAATGCTTTGGTTCATACTACATACCCAATCACTGTGTCAGGATTAAATCCCAACAGAGCTGTACTCTACTCCCTGGAGCAGAGAGTAAGGGCCCAATGGAATGGATGTGTCTGCATAAGAACCCCTTGAGATTTTATTCTTGTAGACAACCTTGTTGTAGATACAAGTAATCACTCACATTTGTGTCTGTAACTGTGTTGAAAGTGTGGGATCTGATTTTAGTTATTGAGCTTCTGTTACACCTTATCAATTGTTATGATTTAACACTGATTTAAGACCTACACCCTACCCCTGTTGGAATAAATCTCAGCTTGATAAAGCTGCCACTGAGGCAAGCACAAGAAAATAGACAAAAGACTGATTACTGCTCCTCATGATGTAAAAGAAATCCAGGTGATGGAATGGGTGAAAAAGGATGGGGAACAACATTGCTGGGACACGTTATTTGGATGGTTGCCAACGGCAACAGGAGTTTTTAACAAGGTGTTGCATCCTGTGATTGTTCTTTTAATATTAACCTTTCTGCCTTTCATTTTGATAATTGCATTGTACATCAAGTTGTGAAGGATTATAGAGAGATTATCCCCAAAGAGTTGAGACAGAGGGAAAAAGGGGCAAATGCATTCTGTAAGCTTTCTCATCTTTTCCCTTTTCAAAGAATGGTTCACCGAGTCTGTATTGATGTTTGTGGCACAGGGTGGTGTAGAATCCCAGAAGACAAGGGGCTGATGTGTATGCCTCAAATACCAACAGCTGGATGGCTGCAGAGCTGACCAAGGATTCTTGATAATGACACACCATGAAAAAGAACAATATGTGGCTTTAGAAGGGGGCCATGCAGAGGTAGGGCAGCACTTTTCCAGGATAACCATCCTTGTTCTAGTTCCTGGAGATAAGCACAACGTGGTACTGCACAAGTGCAGGAATGAGGTGGAGAAAAGGACACTGAGTGTGTGGCAGGGACTGAAATGGTTCGTGCCTTAAACATTATTATGAAGTTTTGCCCATTATAGCAAAAATTGTATAAAGAAGTTACAACCACAGAAGCCTCCCCGAAGAACTTTGCACTGTGACTTAAGCCACCTAGATAAGATAAAGGGGACACTATTGTTTAATCATCTCAGGCCTAGGGAGAAACAAACAAGGCTGAAGGAGAGGAATGCATCCACAAGAAAGCCAAACACAGCAGAGATTCTTCCCTGGCTAAATTTGGGGTGCAGGAGACCATAGCCCACAGAAGCCAGGCTTACTGCCCCCAAAACAAGGAAAGGAGGTTTCAGGTGTAACCTCTGGTCAGAGGCACTGAACACCCATCCTCCCTTACACAAACAGCCACCAGCTGTGAAACCCCACAGGCCACATCCTCGGGACATTCATGTGAGAGGCAACTGAGGGGGTGCCATAATCCATCAAAGACCCCCCAAAGTCCTTCCCTGAGACCTTGCACCACAGCACTGTTTGTGTTGCAACAAATCCAAAACCTGTTGTAAGAGACAATGGCAAACTCCACACTCCCCGGGGAGATGCCTGGGTTTTCCTGCCTGGCCTGAGTGTGCATTAACCCCCTGGATTCTGTGCTTTTCAGGGGGACCTTCACCACCAAGATGATCAGCTGGAGAGCACCAACAGAGCATCATCAGGATCCACAGATGGTGATATTTTCCTTATTCTGTCTCTGTCACTCTCTTTCTGTTCCACCCCACCCCCACCCCCCTTTTCTCCTATTTTTTCTCTTCCTTTTACTCTCCTTTTTCTCTCTCATCCTGTTATATTTACTATGAAATAAAACCCATACTATTGCCACTGGCATATGGTCTCGTTTGCACCTTAATTCAGGCAGAGGCATTTCTAAGAACTGTGATAACTGGATCGTGACAGTGTATGGCAGGGGGTCAAGACCACTCAAGACCCAAAAACCCTCCAACTCATTTCCAGAAAGGACTAGAGGAATGGACTGCACATGGTAAGTGATTTGCATAGAAAGGTATCCCCACCAAGCCTGGGCAGGTTCTGGTCCCTCACTGCCAACGTGTTCAATTCAAACAGTACTTATCACGTACAGTAGATGAAACATTTTTTCTATCTCAAGAGTTAATGAATACTAATAAATGAATGAGAGATGCCTTAATAACTCCAAATCCCATAAGCAAAGAAGTCCTCCACTGTACACTGTAAACTCTAATAAAAGAAAATTAAGGATGTAAAGTCAAACCATGGGAAAGGATGAAAAAGGCAATTTTTTGCCAGCTCATCCAATACTTGGCTACCAAATCTGTGGAGTAGTAAAAGCACCAAATACACATTTTTAAAGCTTCGGTTTCTCCCAAATGTACAGCTCATCAGAGAATGCTCCTGCTTCTCATCATCTACTTCCCTTTCCAAAAGGCACTCAGGAAAACTACTTTTTCCTAGCAAACACAAGTCCATAAGAACTTACAAATCAACCATATATGCTACCCCATCCTGCTTTTATTACAGAAGAACAAGTCCAGCACTGATATACTACGATATTTCATTCAGTAATTTTCAAACCTGCGTGCCTGAAGGTTTGCTTCCAGAAGTTCCTAGAAGTGTACTTCAGCACTTAAAAGAAGCTATTTGGATAGAAAAAGCATCCTCCACTTTCGAAGCGGGGAGAGGCAACCAAGTCCAGCATTCTTTTCTCCTGCCTGGACAAACAGGCACCATCACTACACTGCACTGCACTGCAAAGGGGTTGTGTTAGGTTCTGGACTGATTATGGCTCACTGATAACATTCACTTCTCCAGGAAGCTACTTCTCTTCACATTCAAGGTTCTTCAGAGCCTCCCTTTGTCTCTTCCAAATCATATTTAGACTTCCACCTCTGATCAGCCCACAGCAGACACTGAACCCTCTCTATCAGTTAAACTGTCAGACAAATTTCTTCATGCTCCCCATAAACTCTCATCATTGCCCAAACTCCTCCAAAGTTGGGATGGAGAATGTACTGAGAGACCACTGCTATCATGTTAGTTGACAACCAGTCACAATCACTTTCCTTTCTGCCTGCTGTCCATTTGGGATCTGTTCTTATACCTGGAACACGACTGTCTTTTAGTATAGCACCTGACAAAAGCACTGTGGGCTTTGCCCAAGCTCTTGATACTCTGGTATACAAGAAAGTAAAGAGCATCAGCAACAGGGAAACTGCTGAAAGGTTTTATAGATTTGACCACTCACAACACTATCCCACAGGACCACATACCAGTCCCTTTACATGTGCTGACCTCCATCAAAAGCAATTGCACAAAAGCTTTATAAATCACCACTATCATCATCACCCCCTCTGCTACTTGGGCAGTGGCTTTTTTACCAGTCTTGTCTTTAGCCACAGGATGAGAGGACAGAGTCTTAAGCTGCACCAGGGGAGGTTTAGGTTGGATGTTAGAAGGAATGCATTCACAGAAAGGGTGAACATTGGAATGCACCGCCCAGGGACTTGGTGGAATCACTGCCCCTGGAGGTGTTTAAGGAAGGACTGGATATGGCAGTCAGTGCCATGGTCTGGTTGACAAGGTGGTGTTAGGTCATAGGTTGGACTCGATGATCTCAGAGGTTTTTTCCAATCCAGTTGATTCTGTGATTCTTCCATTACTGCTAGAAGGAATAAAAAAACCCTCTCTGCTGCTGGAGTTCTTTACCCTGGCCCCTGAGGGCAGACATGTTTTCTTCTTCAGCATATTTATTATTGTCTCTACTGTGCAAGGGCATTTCCAGGCAGACAGAAAGGAAGAGCTGCCCACACTAGCACATGGCAATCTAAGGGCATGTGGAGTACCCATCAAGTTGGCATGACAGTCATGGCCTGAGACAGCCCAAGCTTTGGGATGTGCTTCCAGAGAGAGTTGAAACTCTGAGACACAGAATGTCTGTCAGTCCTGAGAAGGGATTATGTAACTACTCCACCTTCACTGCAATTTTTACCCATCTTAAAGTCAAGATTAATCACTACAGCTACAGCTTCTTGATAACATGTGAAAAGTTTTGGCTTTTTTTTTTTTTTCTGTCTGGTCCAGGGTACATGTTGATCAGCCAAATGGTGCTCATGTAAAAGCACAAGCTCTGGGCCCCTTTGTTTTGTGCCACAGCTGCACTCAAACTGAGAGCATGTCAGTGTTGGCATCACTGACAGAACAAAGGAGACAAAGGCTGACACAGGAGAGGGAGACTTTGTTAGCTCCTAAAGTGCAGCAATATCAGGAAAAAAATTAAATAAAAATCAAACTCTAGGAAAGGACACATCTGGACCAGGAGCAATTTTTAAAGGAGGCAACTCTTCCCATCCGCCATGTGTGGAGGGCTCACTATTCATAAACCTGGCCTTTCCTTACAGTTTTGTACCAGAGAACATGGATTTGGTGAACAGAGAGATCCAGAGGGCTATTTCCTATGGCACTTCAGCCCTGGCAATGCCTGCACTGCCTTATCTCTTTGTAAACAAGCTAAACTAGGCTGGGCTAAGTGCACAGGAAAGTACACTAACCATGAGTGGATTTAAGGCTCTTGGCACTAGACACAGCACTTGGTTTAAGTGGCACGTGTCTCAGTACTAAGGCTCATGCTAAGCAGTTGCAAATGGATATGGCAGGCACGCTCTGCTCTGCACTGAGTTTAATGCAGGAAATTGTGTGTGCTCCAGTGCTGTAACACAGGAAACCTGAGAGCTAAAAATGCACCCTGGGGAATTAAATCTCTGCTCTTCGCCCCGTCTGCAACTCAGGAGTGCCCAGAGTGGCCTTTGTATAGCCTCACCCTCAAATATCCCCTGATCTGCACTTATTTCCACTACTACCTGACATGCAAGGGACATTTTCAGAGAGACAAAAGGCTGTATCTCCACCCCAAGCAGCTCAGAGATGAATGTGCCACTTCAGTCTCTCCCTCTGCACAGCTTCAGAGCCCAAACTTCCTTCTACTCCCCCAATTAAAAGGAGTACATTGCTGCATTTATTTGTTAGTGCAGCGAGAGACATCCTCGTCAGCAGCGCTGAAGCTGTGCAAGTGACTCTTGCAGATGCCATTGTTCTTAGACATAGGATTTCATTACATAAAGCCTGCCCACTGAGAGATATGTTGGGAAGGGGGGGACAGGAAGGAGGAGGAGGGAGGAAAGGGGGGTGGGGGGGAGAGCCTTTTACCAGAGAGGGGAAAAGAAAACCTCAGAGATCCAAAATAAATGATTCTTGATTCAGAGCGAGGCAGGAAACACAGCTCACACCCTAACAGAGACACTCCTCTATGGCAGACAAGCATCCTGATGATTGTTGGCTTTGTTGTTACAACAGGAAACTCCCCCGCCCCGCTCTGTAGCGCTGGATTCCCGGGAGGCACCTACCACTACTTGTCTTTTGCTGCTCCCTTTTCTGCAGGAGCAAGAGCAGCTGCACAGCAGCTGAAATGGGAAACATCTCGGGCTGCAGCACCTTTCAACTCACCCAACAAATAGTCTGGTCTAATTCAAAGGGCTGGTAGTGAACGAGATATTACAAAAATATATTTCCTGTGCGTTAGCACAGCAAACAGCATAGTACAAAACTCAAGATATGCCACCATATGGCTTCTGCCATATTATTTTTGCTACTAATGTACAACAACAGGCACTGTGGTAGCTGCAACAACCACAATGCCACTACAGCCTGTTTGTGCTAGGATTAAAGTGGTTTCTTATTAATTATTTAGGTATAGCATTTTAATATAGTATTTAAAAAAACCCCTGAGGATGGAATAATATTTTTCTTATTTTGTTACTTTTCACCTAGAGTATGAATCAACTGTTCAAAAGTCAGAAGTCCCAAATTTTCAGCAACACTGGGATGAGAAAACATTGCTTACCAAAAAAACAGTAAGCATGACATCAGCAACCTAGTAAAAATACCTGTTAAAAGGCATGGGTTTATAGCAATCAATAGCTGAGCAAGTATTGTGAGCTGTAAAGATGAGACAGAACTAGAGAGCTCTGTCCTGCTGTGATGAGCTGCAAACTTAATCAGGATCCATACTGGCTTGAAATATGTAATCTGTATTGTCCATTTCCCTCCTCCTCTGTGTGTGTGTACAGATGGTCAAAACCTCACAGCTAACCCTGAGCAATGGATAATGAGGTAATAACACTTCCCAGCCTCCAGCCTCCGTGGTTACTTCCAAATTAACATCCAAACTGCATTATGTGATTCACAACAGCAGAAACAAGAGTCTAGTTCACCAGTCAGACCGACTTGTTAGTCAGGAAATGGTTAGAGTAGCTACATTTCTGTACCTATTTTTGCTCTTTAAAATTGTGTATGGCTACTGTAAACATACACATCAAACCATCTCTATGTTCCAGCTTCAAGAGAAAAAGAACAACAACAACAACAAAAAAAAGCAACACTGGAAAAAAACCTCCCGCCCCCTCCTACCCAGACTTGTCCTGAATACTAATGCTAAAACTATTACAAAATGCTAATTTGGTACCAGCAACCTATGATTAAAAAAACAATGAAGTACCTCAAGCACATGAATTAAGGCATCATCTTAAACATGGTTTTTTCATCTTAAGCTAGAAAACCCTTATATGTACACATCTGGGCCTTTTCTTGCTCTTGATGATCTCAAAGCTATATTAAAGATGCAAATCTTTATGTAAGCTAGTCTAATGCATTTGGGGTCTGAATGAAAGCTAAAGACACCACAGTACTTTTAAAGGCGACCACAGATGAAACCAAAATCTCAGCTAAGATTATTTTCTGTCACTGAACACCCCCTGAAGGCACTTCTCATGGATTACTGGGGTGCCTTTTGAGTTACTTGAGTACCATCACCTAACGTTCAGTATTTGATACAGAACACCACTTTATGCTTTCATACTTAACACACTTAAACAGTCAGAGGTAAAGATGCAATTTCACAACACTTCTGAGCAAGAGTCTCAAAGTTTTAGTAGCACTAATCTTTACAGTTTTTGTTTCCTCTCCAGTTTAAGGCATAGGAAAGGCTGATTTCCTTCTCTGTGCTGCACTGTTCACCAACAGCAAACCTTGAAATGGAAACTTCAGTGCTCAATTTCTTTTCATGTGTTCTAATCATCTGACGCTACTCCCTCACTATTATATTCAACTTTTTTACTCTCATCTTGCATTTGTGCATAGTATCAAACTTACCTAATGCCTTCTAATGGGTTATTAAGATTATTCCCACACTTTCCATCAATAGAGTGAAAAAGTAGGCAAATCTCCCCAAATTCTTGCAAATGTATCAGCCATTTAAGAGAAAAAAGAACAGATTGCTTGGCCAGGACCAATGATTAAACTGCAGGACCTTTCCCACACCAGCCTTCACTTTTTGTCTAAAACACTGAAATGTTTAGAACGGGGATAAAGACCTAACCCTGGTCAAAGCTTGGTCAAAAAACGGCAAAAAAATGCAGACACAAAAAACACAACTAATCCAGAAACTCCTCCGCTCTCACCCAGATCAAAACTTCCCTTTATACCATGTATCTTTACCAGACACATGGTATAAAGCTTTTAATTTTGCTAATTCATTATAAATATTCAATAACTCCCTACATCAATAGTATCCTTGACAGATCCATAACTAAGTATTTGACTCTAGTTAAATGCTCCATAGGCAACTTCAATGAAAATAGAAGTTCCTCCTACTAGCAATGAAAATTAAAAAAATCTACAAACCCAGAAATACATCAAACCAAAACATGTAATGCTGGGTTTTGGAGTGCAGAGAAGCTGAATACCATGTTAGAAAGAACTAAGCCAGGAAGTTAAAAAATAATTTCATTTAATTTTTTTCTATTTAAAATTGTAGCCACATCAGATTGATTATATCCTTCAAGTGATAAAATATTTACATTGTTTGGCTGATGTTCTTCAATTCACTTGTAGAACACCAGCCAGTTGCATGCAATTAACAATTACAAAGGTGCAATTAAGACTTGCAAGAGGTAAGCAAGCCTCCCATAGGCTCTCTCAGAAGTAGACAAAACAGCGTTTCCACTTCAGATCCAAGTAAACTACAAAAGCCAACTAAATTTGCACAGACTAAGCACTGCAGGAAACAAATACTTCGCGTTTGACAAGAATAGAAGTTAATTTTTTCACCATCACTTTCACTATTCTCTTTGCAAAGAGTTTGCTTCCATTAGAGAGGGAGGGCAGTTCAATAGCTAGTGCAAGGCAAGGGGGACTTGCCAAAATGACACAGATTTATTTTAGTGTCAGGAACTACTGTAAATCTCAGCAGTTTGCAAGGTACCATCAGCTGGAAAGGGGAGGGGATGAGAGTCAGAATCTATTTGAAACACCACGGAGTGTAGGCCTCAAACCCGAGAGAGAGAACAGCTCTGGAAAAGAAATTACTTTATACAAACCTAACAAACATTTTCTATAAGATGTCTTGACTTTGAGGTGCTATTTCACAATTTAAATTTTTTAACATCTCTAAACCTAGACAACTTTCTGTTAGCAACTCTGAGGTACAGTAGTGAATCACCATCTTTTCCTCTGTTATTACTGGGTTCTAGAGCCTGCTCCAGCTCTCAAATACCTAGAAGTATTTTTCATTCTTCCCATTTCTTTTCCATCTCAGTCTAACACCACCATCACTTTGACTTTGAAAAAGCAGCAAAGACATAATAATGACGTATATTTGTATATATTTTCCCCCTTTAAAACTGATTTTGCTCACATGAAGGCATAAACAATCTAAAGAAGCATCCCTGAGCCATCCACAGCTTTCACAAAAAGCTGTCTTTAAAGCTATCTAGCTCTCTTCCACCTGATCCTATAAACACTGCTGGCAATTTTTCCCCCCATGCCTCTAACATATTTTCACTTAGCACCAGTTTGATGTATAAGATCTGACAGCCAGGCAGTTATAGGCCACCTGCATCACTGTCGCCATGACAACAGTGAAAGACAATCCATGATCCCATGCCCTGGTCACACGTTTCAATACAGCTTATCTGTCCAAAGCCACTGAGTCTAATGGAAGAGAGTAATTACAATCTTCCACTCATTGTCAAAATTCTCACCACATAATGCTCTTCAAAATTATTTTATTCCTCTCTCATGGCTGCTTTACAAAAAAAGGAATTTAAAAAAAGGGGGGGAAACAAATCCCAAAAGAAACCTGAAGTGGGTTTGGAAGGGAGAGAAAGAGTGAAAAGCAAGTCTATGTCTGACAGAAAAATGCAGCAGTGTGAGCAAACTGGCTCCTTGCAATGCTGAAGGACTAATCAGAAGCAGGGGAATGTACCAACCACTAAGAGGGATATATGAAAATTTCTCTTTTATTCCTAGAGCATCACTTAAGATCCTTTTGGTTTCGCACTGGAGGTGAAGAGAGGATATTAGCTGCCCTCTTTTCCCCTCCCCTTCCTGGAAAACTTCTTCCTGTCAAAATGAACAAGCACCATGCTGCACTGTGCAGCAGCAGCAGGCTCAGCAAGCAGCATGGCTCTGCAGATGACCATGTCACTACAGAGGGAGGGAATGTGTGTCTGAAACAGCAGAGCAGCAGCTCCTCGTTTCCACCCTCTGTAACAGACTCTTTCTTAATTCTTCATTTTTAAAGCAGAACTGCAGGGCAAAGCTTCAGAATTTCACCCTATCTGGTCATTGTCCCTGAAGGATCACTGCACTCCCTCCATCTCTGGCAGAAAACGCCAAAACGTTATTCCTTTGTCTGTGGCCACAGCCATAATTAGGATGGATATCAGGGTAAAATGACAGTCAGTTTGCACCTGTAAAACAGGGATATGACTTCCCTGCCTTGTAGGAAACTGAGAGGACAGAGGGAATCCAGCCATGACAGACCAGCAGCACTTATTTTGAAGCATGGCAAAGGTTGGACAGTGAGTACCTGGACTCTCATCCTGCAGCAGATACAAATATAACACCTTCTGGCAGAGAATTCGGTGCTGGAGAGAATTTGGTGCTATCCATAACAGCAGTCAGCACGCTGAGGCTCCAATTTACTAGGCAAGTAATAAATACCTCCTGAATTAGTAAAATGTCATAAATCAGGAACAGACAAAAAGATACAGTAATTTATTAAAATCTTTCATCCACCCATGTCCAAACCACAATAGTAAATAAAATGTCAGATGACTGCCCATTTTAGAGACATATTTTTAGTTGAATGCTTTTGGCCACAGCACTGGCACCAGGAAATGAAAGCTTCATTCACAGCACATTACTTGCATTTGCCATAAAGGGTTACCCTGGCTCAGCTGACACAGTAACCCCACTGTAGCTCTGGCCCCAGAGCCCTGACTCTCAGCTCCCAAACCACAAGGTAAATAAAAAGTCAGTCTTTTTTTGGTCTGTACTTACAGGAACACAAACAGGGCTGAGGACCCTCAGTCCTGATGTAGCTCAAGCACGCATTTGAAATAACCTTCAGCATTCATGGCAGAATTACTTTAAAGAGAAGCAATGCTGTGATTTAATGACCACCTTTTAACATGTCAGCCAAATAAAACGTTACAACCAACAAAGGTAATAGTATCCTTAAGTTTCTGTAGAGCTGCCACTCCTTCCCGAAGGCGGGTCCGAGCCTAGTGCCTGCCCCGCAGAAACACAGCCCGTGCCGTGGCTGCACCACAGACGGCCAAGGCAGCCCAAGGGGCACAGGGATGTGTTCGGAGGGGCAGCAGGCATGGCCTGCCATGGGCTCTGCAGATTCCACACAGCACACTTGGAAAATCTCTACTGATGACAAGCAGGCAAAGCCCTGCTTTCCCCTGGCGTTCTGAAGGGAGAGGACAGATTTTTCAGCTGGGGTAAAGCAGGCACCCCAGCAGATCTACGTGGCTTTACACCAGTCGAGCAACTGCTCCGGGGCTCCCCCTCGCAGAGTGCCCCCAACTCCTTCCTGCCTTCTGGCACTGGTTCAGCACCATCGCAAAGGGAAGGGTGCCACCTACAGCACTGTGCACAGCGCTTCCTCCAGCACCATGGCTTGCCTTGGACGTCTCCAGTGAAGAATTTATCAGGGCCAGCCCCCTGACATGGATGCTTGACGGCTCTTCCATGACAGAGATAGGCAACATCCTCAGACTGGTTTCTTATTTTAGGAATGCAGAGGTAGAGGGTCTCAAATAGATTCCTTGCCTTCATTTCTTTGGTGTCTTACTGTTGCAGTGTGAGTATTTCCTCTTCTACTATACCTGCACGTCAGTACTATCAAAAGCACTGCACTAACTTCTATCTTATTTAAGACATCTTAGAGTGTCAAACATGATTTACTTCAGAACTCCTTGGTTCCTGCCCCTTAAGTTTATGCATTTAATTCCTTTCCCTCTCCTTTCCATGGGAACGATCAATTCAAATAATATATTTATTTGTCTTGTACCAGCTACATATTTTGTAGTTCCTCTGTGTGCAACATCCAACCTCTGGAAAGGAATTAGAGTTGAGGTGCCCCTTCCTGTTTCTAATCTTACTAAACTACTACTAATTCATGCAGAGGATGCATAACCAATAGGTAGAGTCTGCAAACCAATTCTTGCCTTTATGTAAGAGTGCTGGATCTATTTGTCAATGCTAATCTGAGATAAATGTCCCTATGCAGAATACATGACACACACACTGTCCAGAAGGAAGACAAAGAAGCTGAATAAGTCTGACAGAGCCCACCTGCCACTGTTGATAAAACAGTCAGAAAATGAATAGGTATCCATAGCCACTGCAAGAACTAAAAGCATAATCCTGTAAACCAGAATAACAGTTTAGCTAAATATGAGGATTAGGTTCTCCTCTTTTCTTCATGCTCTGGCTTTTATTATGCAAGAATCTTTCTAATTATTACAAATTTGCCATGAAAAGCAAGCTCTGGTCAGAGTGTTGAGACTCTACCAAGTCAGGAAATAGGAAAAATTAGAATTAATAACTCTTTAATAGACTGTTTCATTCATAACTGCCCAAATGCTTTCCCTCCTTGGGGTGACTTCAGGAATGACCCCAGGGAGCCAAAGGCCACAAGAGCACCCTTCAGTGAACTTGATGTGGTCAGAAGGCATCTTGTCTAGCAGATTCTGGATAGCAGGAGGTGAAATGTGCCAGTAAGTGCCTCTCCATGTCCAGGGGCTTGTGCCTGGGGACAGGCACAAAGCAGCCACAGGGAATAGCCACACACCACCACCACACAGGGTCTTTGTCACACTGCATACAACTAGTCTGGAGTGAAAAATTGCACTGGAAACAGGCCAGTCACAGGTCTACCTTTGCACTAATCCAGCCAATTCTGGTGTTCTGTGTCTCTGGTGCAGTTCAGCTACCAGAGGAATAGCAGCTGGGAAGCTCCTTCAGCAGCATCCCTGTCTTCCACAAAGCCACCATCCAAACACTGGGCTTCTACACAGCGATGGCATCTTGTTCTCCCCAAGCCTCCCTCACTTCTGCAGTTGCTGCAAGAACGTCACTCCTTATCATGTGTGGCACAGGGTCATGGGCAGCAGGACAGGAGGACACACTGCTTTTGCTGAGAGCTTGTGCATACACAGGATCACTGAAGACTTTACACTGCGACTTCCTGGCAACAAGCCAGCTGGAAAAGGCCAGCTGGAGAAGCGAGTCTGGTGGCCTGACAGCAGAAACCCACTGAAAAAATATGTTAAAAACTCAAGTGCTCAATATCAGAACTCTGCTGTTGTGAGGCATTTGGTCTGTTAATACTCTTACTCCTGTGGCTAAGAGTCATCAGAGACCTTGAACCTACATGGAAACCACTACAACCCAAAGAGTCTTCGGCATTCAGAGGGGCAAAGTCCTACCACTGACATGGGTCATAAAATCTGAGATGCAGTCCCATCTATTTGAATTTATACATATACATATTATATTTATAGCTATTTATAGATAAATAAAGACTGCTGGGAGCCAAAATGTAACGAACACAATAGGCAGCAGAAAAAAGACCTAGACAACTAAACAGAACCACAAAGAGAAATGTGAAACACACCTGAAAGTGAAAGGAAGCATCAAATACCAAACAGTGACCAGACAGATGTGTACCTATGCATCACATACTTCCACATCTATCATGCATCTCCTTCAAAAGTAGAGGTGCCTTCTGCAGGCCAGTGCTGCAGCTGGCAGCATGCTGAGGAGAGGTGTAATACTCTGTCAGCTGAGGTGTTTTCAGACAGACACACCAGCTACAAATGTCCCTGCACATAGAGTTACTTCCATTCAGTGACGACTTCTATATTTATGAGCCACCATGTTCACAAACAAGTCGGACACCTCCAGCTTCACTGTCACTGCACGTGTTAGTACCTAACTGCATGTTTGCTCTGGAATTTATTTATCCTCTCAGGCTTAATTTATTCACATTTAATTTTCATACAACACCTGTCTGCTAGGCTTTGCAACCACCCAAAGACATGTCTAACTTGTGTTGTCTAAGACCTACTACTTAGGACATTTTTTTCCCTATGTTTAAACTCTTGTCTTGCAGGTTCTTTGAGTTTCAAAACCTCACCTGAAGTCTAAGGATGGTGCAGACTTGCCAGCTGGATGCAGTATGAAGAATGGAACTAATCTCACCAATACCTTCCTGGTTTCCTTCAAAACAAGCAAATGCTTTTCACAGTACTGACCTCCTGCTGGAGCCAAGAAACTCAGCTACTTCAATGAGAACTGCTGTAATAGAGCTCCACTTGTAGCTGACTGATAGATGCAGACTCAGGAGTGAAATCCCCTTTCACTGCTTCTTTGTCAAATGTGTAAGGATGGCTTTGCTGATGGAAAGAAGCGTATTCATCTAACTACTGTTTGGTAGAACTAGTATTTGTATGTAGTCTGGTAAGCATCCAACCCATGTAACTTTGAATCAGTGTTCAGTCTTTCCTCAGGAATAAACACAAGAAATTCCCTACCAGATCATCCCTTTCCTGAAAGGCAAACTCTGCCACAAACAAGCCAAGCATTCCTCCCTCGGTACCAGCCCCCTATCTCCCGACAGCAGATACAGACTAATCCTAAAGAATATGTGCAGCACATTTGCTTTTCTACGATATAACAATTAAGAGATTTTCCAGATGAAAACAGAAAATATGTCATGACTGAAAATTCCCATATGTCAACAAGTAAACTAGTATTAGTTGCAAAGAAAGCCACAAATCACAATCAACCACTTCTCCTAAGCGAAGCCTGACTAAAGAGAAACATCTACAACGTGAGCCTGGATGCCTTTGCTAATGAGTAATGAGAGGTGTTAAATTACAGGCTGCCACAGGCACTTCCCCTGAAAAAAAACCCCAGCTTTTAGGGAAGGTGAGGACTTGCACAACAAGCAACTAACTAAGGAGAAACCAAGAGAACCCTTTCGGGAACTCCAAACTCCTCTTGAAACGCACTGGGGTTTTAGTGAGCCACGACTGGTGAAATTATGAGCATACTTAATGAACAGTTGAACAGTATTGACACCACTGCCATTTCCACCACCTTCTCTCCTCAGCATGCCCTTTTAATGAGTTTTCATATTTCTCATTAACATTTATTCTATTAAACCCTACACCCACCTACAGGTGTGCGTGCTGAATCTAATCTCTGTCTGGAACGCATTGTATTTATCCACACAGACTAAGTCTGTTCCAGGCCCTTACAGTCCTCAGACCAGATTATCTGCTCGCCAGTATCTACAAAAAAAAAAAAAAAAAAAGTTACATTTAACTGAGGTTTCAAGCTGCAGAAAAAGTGTCTTCTAAAAAATAGTGCAATAATTTCTCACCAAAAGGAAAAGGGGGGGAGGCAAGGGTAGTGACTTCAGTACTGTTTCTCAGTTATACTAACTAAGGAAAAATAATTTAATATTAGAGTATGGATTATTTACTCCAGCATAACTGAGGGCCTGGTCAGAATTTCACAGAATGGTTCAAAGATTTTACCTGTTGTGAACACCAATCAGATTTGGGCCAAGCATTCCAGATATCATTAAATACAGAAATAAACTCTGCAGGTATTTATTGATTAAGAAGTGCGATGCATGGGAGATAATTTCTATTCTTGTGCCACTTCATTAGGTATCCATTTTTATTCCTACAATATAACCAGATAACTCATTTTTCAAGACTTCATTACCTACAGAACTTTAGTGTCAAGTGTGTCTGCAAAGAAGTGATACAGGTGTATCTGTTTACATTCTAACACAAATGTAACTGGGAAAAGCAGATCAAGCCACATAAATGTTTCTACATTAATTTTTTTTCAGTGTAATTGCTTTCTTATTTTTCCCACAGTCCAATTTTTGAAAATCTATTTTCAGTCTATCAGAATTTTATCTTTTTCCATGTTCAGAAAGGAAAGGTTGGTCATAGTCAAGATTTGCTAATGTTTTCCTAATCACAGAATCTGTGGGGGAAGAAAAGTATGCAAATATATTTTATTACCCTGCACTCAATATCTAACTCCAAAGAGCAAAAGAGAAGAGTTCTCCCTTACATGCATATCTACAAATTAAGAAAAGATCATGATATTCCAGCAATCTCCAGCTAAGCACTTCTCAAAATGGTCAACCAGGTTACAGTTGACAAACCACACTTAAATTCCCAAGATACAAAGGCTGTCATTTTCTACAACATTTACTGGACTTGGTAGGTCTCTATGGACTGCTGAATTGGCAACAGTATCAATTACATTTTCAATAGGTAAACATAGACTTACATTAGCATTTTTGGCAAAACTACATATCATTATATATATATACACACACATATATACAAACACACAGAGTCTTAACTGCTCATGTCAGTCACTTGTAATAATGACAACCTCAAAATTTGTTTCTGGACTTTGCCCATCTCCATGATGAAGGAAACTTGCTGATCAGAACCACAGAGAACCATGCTGCCTATTCCCTCTAACCAGTAGTGCATCCCAGATGTGTCAGGTACTTCCCAAACACAGTCACAGACTTCTTGTTCTAATCAATTACCAGGACAGGTTAAAACCTCCCATCCTCCCCTTCACTTTCTACTGTGGCAAGATCTGTACAATCAGAAAGATAGAACATCTGCCAAACAAGTTCTCTCTTTTAATCCCCACATAAATCCATGCCTCAAGGAATTTTACTACCCAGCACCCTCATATTTCCCACCCATATTCTTCTAAGGATAAAGAGCAATCAGGATCAGGTCTCCAGTAAATCCAACACAAACTTAAAACTCACTGGTGATGGAAACATGCCCCAGTCTGCACTGCTTTTATTGCAATCTATACACTAAATAATGCTGAGGAGGAGAGTGTATAAAAAGGCTCATTCCAACCAGCCAGGCTAACAGAACAATACAGCTTGGACACTTGAACTCACATCTACTACTACTTCAAACCTTCTGGATTACATGTGATTCCTTCCCCTTGAAGAACAGGAAGACAAGCCTGATTTAACAATCTAGACACTGAAACTGAGATGCTGGAGATGATATCAGCATTCTACAGCCCTCATGCCCATCTCCTAATTAAATGGCATGGTGTGAAATACTGTATATTACTCTTCAATTTAAATATATCTTTTGTCACAATGTCTGCTCACTAGTTTCCAACAGGGAGAGGGGGTGGTGATGTGCTCTTCAAAACCCCCCACCACAGCAACTCTGCACTTCTACTTTGAACATAGATCAATGGACCCCTAGTTCATTACTAAATTTCTCTAAAACTTCTCTGTTTTACCTCAACATGTTGTCCTTCCTCATTGTTTTAGACACTCAAAATGACAAGTGATTCTGAAATGCCAGCTGATGAGTCAAAACACCTTCCCATTATGATATATCATAAACCATAACTAACTTAAGTAAATAAAAGTAATCAATTTACCCTAGTGAGTACACCAGTGCATTTATGAGATCTGCTTGCTCTGAAGACACCTTCACCACCTAAGCAGAAATAAAGCCCACCTGAGCTGAAGACTGGGGTGGAAAAAGTACCATTTTCTCCCATGATTTCAAGTTAAAGGAAAAGAGACAGGGAAGACCAGAGTCTGATGTCCTTATTTAAGAAAGAGGAAAAAAAACCCAAAAAAACCCCTCATCAAGATCTCACTGAATTTCAGCCCAGTAACAAACAAACAGAACTGAACATGGTAAAAACATAGAAGAAATTAACTGTATATAAACAAGTTTCATTATGATACAAAGCATTTACTGGTCATGAACATGTGTAGAAATTGCACAGTTGTGCTGCATTATCATCTCAATTACACTGTTAAACTACTCAACGCCTTTCTTATTCTGATATAAGTTAAGTGTTAAAAACACACATACAAGGGAACGTGTTTAAACTGATGAGCACAGCAGAGGAAGTGCAGATAGGTATCAGTCAAACTGTGTAAGCAACTTCAAACTGGAGGATGGAATAAGTGTAGTGCTAAATGGCAAAGGGCCTCAGTCCCAGCACAGTCCCACTTCATTTGAAGGCAGAATGGCTGATAAAAATCAAAGTGATTTAAATTGCTGAATTTAAACAGGATTTAAATTATCAAGCAGGAAATCCTGATATGAATAAATCAGTTTGGGAGCATGGTTGGATTTGTATGAACTTTTCTAAGGAAGGGTCCATTCTCACTGATTGGTAACTATTAAAGTGTGTTACTTGACAACTCCATATGTCCTTTGTGTGAACACACAAACCACTCTGCATTAATACAGCAAAATACTGTTTCCTAATTAATTTTTTAAAACACCTTCAGTGCACCTGTTATGTAAGAATAAAAGTTTATCAAATTGGGGTTTCACTGTATTTACAAATATTTAAAGATTAGTAGACACCTTGGCTTTCACCTTATGGGAAGCAGAAACCTCCTCCAGCTGTCTTCACACTCAGCTTTCAGCCTCAAACAAACTAATTGAATCTGGTAAACTGATGAAGACTCCATGTCAGTATCAGCACAGAAAGCCTTGTTTAGAATTTTAAGATCCCATTGTTCCAGAATACTTCCTAAATGCCAACCTTTGCTGGTTCAATTTCCTTCAAAATTTCAGTATAAATATGGTGCTTAGCTGCTTTTTTTTTTAATGGTTGGATTATTTTAACAGGTGACAGCAAGTTTATGCCTAAACTATCCTATTTTCATATCTGATTTGTGTTTGGAAAATTAATTTTAACTTTACTAATAGAGCTCATAAATCTGAATTAAGTACTAGGTAAAATTCAGTGTTTCAGGTGGGGAGAATGTGTGTGTGCATTAAAAAAAAAGAAAAGAAAAATCAAATCACACTCCAAACATGGGCCTGAGCAGAGAAACAGAAATAAACACCTATGACAAACGACTTATGAAAGAATAACTGCAGCTGACATATTAAAAAAAAAAATCACCCTCATCCATCAGTTTAACCTAGTTAATTTAGAATTATCTTTTAGGAACACAGACTGCAAGTAACTAGAGGATAATAGCATTAAAGTCGGATGGGGCTTTGAGCAACTTGGTCTGGTGGAAAGTCTCCATGTCAGTGGCAAGGGGGCTGGAAGTAAATGATCTTTAAGATCCCTTCCAACCCATTCTAAAACTCTCTGACCACCTCAAAACCTAGGAGAGGAAAATCTCTTTATGGACCTGAAAAAAAGAAGCATTAGGATATGATATTCTAAATATCTATATCTTGTTTCAAAAATTATTGTCTTACTATTCTAATGCCATTGAAGTAGGTGAATTACATGAAAATCCAGATGAAGTGCATGTGAGGGGTAGGACACTGCTGGCAGTGTTTTTCCACTGTGACAGCAACCATGCCATGGGAAATCTGAAAGAAACCCTTCAGACTGCTCTTTAGTGATCAAGACTAATTTTAGGCTCCCTGTATCCTCCTTCAGCTTGCAAAGAGCAGCACCACTCCTGCTTGCAGAAAAAAAAAGGCAGCAGATTTTTGCTCTCCCCAGACTAATCTGTTTTACTAAATATGGGAGCAGCTCTTGAGAAAGACACCAAGAACTGCTATTTTACCAGGATAATCCACCTTGGGGTTCTTTCTTCTGTCTTAGTGAATTCTTCCCTTGCTGCCTCTGTCAACTTTCTGGGGCAGAGGCTGAACAACCAGGGCAGTCAGGGATACATCCATATAAAAGTGCTCAAAGCTACAGTGAATCTGTGAGTGTTTCTCACACATCAGTCCATGCCAAAAATAGGAAAAACCAAGGCAGAAATATTATGTTTGTTTTAAAGCTCTTGTCAAATCTTTTTCCCACTGCACAAAGCGAGTGAGAGAGGCTGAACAAAGTGCATTGGAAGAAACCACTGCAGAAAAATATCAAATGAAAAAAAGAAAATAAAAATCAGAATATGACAGGTGGGATATGAAAGGGACACACATTTTTTACAGTATCTTTTTAAAAGTATTTGCTCCTCTACCTCCAAACCATTCAGCCAACAGCTGGGTTTTAGCCCCAGAAGGAAAGTAGTGCTTTGGCCAGCACATCACACAATGAACAGGAGTGTCCATCTCCTGCCTCCTAAGCCTCCCTGCAGCCCTGCTATTTTTATGTCCAGGATAGCGTGTGAGCTCAGAGCTTATTACCAAGGGTTTCCCCTTGCACACGGGAGTAATGCCAAGGATTTTATTTTTTAATTGTAGGAATGTGCTCTACATACTGTCCAACTTACAATAACCTCCCACTTCAGGAGAGATTTAAGTAACTTATATGCTTCCCTTAACTTGTACTTGAAGAGTTGACTTTATTTCAGCATTTATAATTGTTTTGCTTAATTCTTTAAAGTACCTAATGTACTTGCCCATAGGAATGTATTAAACTAATAAGTGCTTTTAATATTAAACATGGAAGAAAATCTTTTGATGCTCTTGTTTATCCTCCAAAAAAAGCCCCAAAACCCTGAAATCACACAAGTGAAAGGATCAACCTAGAGCTCAGCACATCCTGATCAGGGACCAGGAGATTCTCCTCTCCACAACACTTTTCTCTAGCTTGACCAGCAAACAGAGGGGCTTGGATGGATCCAACAGGACACCAGGGAACAACAAGTCAGCAGTAGGGCCTTATTCCTTTGTACCTTGTGCTGCTGATGGCATAAGGGGGCAGTTTAATGCCCCTTTCTCAGTGCTTCCTCATTTCCTGGACTAACACAGACAGGTGTAACTAGTCCAAAAATACAGAGCTAGCATCACCTTGAGAATAAGCACTGAAATGAAAATGAATTTTATTTTTGCCCATCAGGGTCTCCTGGCTGTGTGGAATTAGCCCTTCCAAGCCACTGGCTATTTGCTACTAAAATTAAAGATGCATGCATGTTTTTGAGGAAAACCTGCAGCCTTTGTTACTATATAGGTCAGAATATATTTCTCCTTACATCACACTAAATGAAAATAGTTTCACATACCACCACTGCGAAAGATATTGCCACTTCTCCATTCCCACACATCCAGCTCAATGAAATGACCAGATTACAATCCAGTTTTTTTAAAAGCAGTAGTCTACACCTGACAGAAGCTTCAGACAGAAAGACAGAATAAAGCCAACACTAAACAAATTTTAAATATGACCTAGTTCTGAAACTTCATCTCCTTTATGTGACTGAGCCATTATTGAGATAAATCCATATGCAGGAATAGGGGGGTACTGAATTGAAGCAGGCAGTAAAACCCTATTGCAGAAACAGAGAGAGTTTTGTTGTGAGCTTTACCCACACACACTTCCCTTGGAGGAATTAAACCAACTTAGTTGTGCCAGGATGAAAGGCCTTTGCAGAAAAATGATTTTGTGAGGAAATGAAGCCTTTTTCCAATCACATAATTTTCTTGAAGTGTCAGAACCCTCCAATTCTTCAAACTTCCACCTTACAAACGGAAATTAAAAGTACGCTCCCAGTTGTCAAAACACACATTTACCATAAATAAATCCATTACTCACTGCAAGTTCTCTCTGTATTAATTATACTGTCTTATGAGCAATTTCAGCATGAGGCCACTGAACTGCAAAGGCTTTGTTGTGTGGCTCTGCCCTGACACAAAACTAATGCAACATCCTTTGCTACAAAGAGTGATAGAGCAGCAGAACATATTTATTATGACAGAGAACTTGTGCAAGTATCTTTCCTTATAAAAACTGAACCATCAGTGGGCATCACCTATGCTGAACAAAACCAATCATACAGTGACTGCACTTAAATATCCACATATATATGAAATGTAGTACAGCTTTACTGTGAGGAATTAGAAATACAGTATTTGTGTGCTTTTACATCAGTTATACCCAATAACACTCAAACAGCAAAAATTCAGAAGATTTGTTTTGCTTCCCCTTGAAGGACTGACACAAACCCCTACCACAGAAAGAAAAATGAAAGGGGAAATGAAAAAAATGAGAAAAAAAAAGGGGGGCATGGTGTAAAAAAAAAAAAAAAAAAAAAAAAACCAAGGAAAAAAGATGAAAGAACAAAAAAAAAATTTCTGGTTTTTGATCTTCTTCCTTTCAGTCATGAGCCCAGCCAACACACCTCAACAATCATTTGAATCTAATATCTCCTAAACTTGCAAAAATATCTTGCACTTGACATGTGGCTCTTAAGGTCTGTATTAGTTTTTAATAGCTTACAGTTTGTGGATTCTTAGCTTTCAGGGAGGGAGGGGTTTTTTTTCTGGCAGAGATGCAGAGGACTATCAGAAGTTTCTTATACACAAATTGTTTTTCTTAACTGTGAGAAATGACAGTTTTCTGGTTTTCTAAAAGCTTTCTAAAAGTTTTCTTTAAAGCTCTGGTTTTCTCAATTCTACAGGTTTAGAAATAAAATTTATATATAGGAATCATTGGAAAACAGGGTCAGGAAGTGCTGACATGTGACAGAAAAAAGTTATTAATAAAATTATTGACATAAATAGCTCAAAGTAAGCAATAAGTTGGGGATTTCTGGAATATCTTTTTTTTTTTCCACAGTTTGCCAAAACTCGGCTTTTTACAGGAATTAGGATAGTTCTTTATGCAAGTATTTGGTTCTGCCTGTCAGCAGTAACTTTCCAAGATATACCCCCAAATTCTAAATATTACCAGTAAGATTTCACTTTGGTCACCATGGACATCTTTCAATTTGTCTCTTCTTACATGCTCTGTGTCTCAAAGACAAACTAAACTGAAGTTCTAGGACACCTTTTATATCTCCTTCTACAAACAATCTCTTTACAACATAACAAAGAGATTGACTCATATTGATATTTACAGAACAGGAGGAAGACAAAAACACAGCTGTCAATGATGAGAGAGGAAAATAAGCACACTATTACTTAATATTACCAAAATAGCATGAGACCTTCCATCCAGTTCTATAGTCCTAGGGGAAAGGACAGGGACTCTCTCATGGTACAGCCTACATACTAGGTGTCAAACTGGTTGGGTTTTCCCATGCCCTCCCAACAATAAGTTGTTGTCCATATCATGGTATGTCCAGATCATTCTTTGTCTTAACCTCAAGGCCAAAGTCAAGTTATCCAAACTGAGCTCAGATACTTCTTGGACAGCTAAAATATTGTACTGAAAAGACACAGTCAGCTACATGTTGTCCTTCTGCCACCCTCCAGAGCAAAGAAGGCAACTCTGTCACACGAAGACCCTTACTGAAATGTCAATATTATGACTGATTACTAATTGAGGAATGCTGACATCTCAGTATTATGACTGAAACATGAAACACAGCATAGAAAACTTAGTTCTGTCAACTCCCCAAACAATCTAAGTCTGCAAAAGGCAGACTTTTGCATCATACAGATCATATTACAAAACACTGTGAAGAGTTCTTAATTCTTGTGGAAATCCCAACTCTTTTACCATATAGGTCTGATGAAAAACAGCACTCGTTTTCAAGGTTACCTGTTGAAGGATATGCAAATCACCCCAATTATCTGAAGCACCAACTTCACACACTAAGGCAAGGACAGGATTGCTTGGACAACAAGAGGACATGACTGTAACTGTGGCTTATTAAACTGTAAATCTTCCAAAAATTCTGGCTGTTTGGTGTTGGATTTTGACCTCAGGAACAGAGGCTTGTTCCTTCCATTTCCAAAATATGAGGCAGTACCATCCAAGGGAAAAGAAATCTCTCATAGCTGTCGAGTGTGCCTGCAGCACACTGCTGAGCAGCTCTCTCTATCCATGAGAAAACAGGATCACAGTCAGCCACTACAACACTGTGCCTAAACCACTTTCCACTTGTTCCACTGGTTCGAGAAGTCCACATTGCCTTCCACCTGCCATAGCAATCACTTCTAAAAACTGATTTATATTAGCAGTGGACATGTGCACAGGGGGGGGGAAATGCATCGAAATGCAGTTTGTTTTAGCAAAACAAAGTTAATCCATCAGGAGGAAAAAACCCCACGCCATGTACTTCAACAACTTTAGAAATGTACAAACAGGATTTGGACACAAAGGATTTTAAATACACACGTGTTCATTACTAATGTGTAAGAAGTGACCCATGGTTTTCACATTAACTGCTGGCGACTTCCAGGGAATATTCAGGGGTAACTAAGGACAGCAAGTCTCCTGTTCAGAGGCTTACATTTGCTAAATGATTGCCATACATATTCATTAGCTGTGTCACTGGAAAGCGTTTAGTGTTTCTGAAATATGAACAAAACAAAGGCCACCACCCAGTCAACAGCAGTGCAGAGAATCAGCTGGCATAACACACTGTTATGCTCTGATGGATATAAGACCTGGAAAAGCAAGAAAACCAAAGCAACTAATTCACCTGGTATTTGCAGCTGACCATGAGTATGGCCCTGTTAAGTGCCCCAATACCAAACTGGCTACTTGAGGTGGCAAAACCTGGGCTTGTTACAATCACCTGTGCTCTCACTGATTTTGTGAAGCCCAAGAACGTGGGCAAAGTTCTGCTCTTCAGCCTAGTTCAACAAGTCCAACACCTATTTCTGTCCTTCCATTACAGCTGATGTCTGCTTAGCTCCACTCTGTCTACCCCAGTCTGAGTTGCATCCATCTTCTCCCAGACTTTTTCCCCTGTCCTCCCATCTGCTTCCTCAGGTTTCTGCATTTCTGAACACCACCTTCTTGTTTCCTCCTTCCAAACCACAAAACCAGCCAACCAAAAACCATCCAAGAACAGAAAAAAAAAACAAAACCCACCTCAAAAAACCACCAACCAATCAAACGGCAAGAAATAAATTCTATAAAATTAACTCTTGAAAAAAACACGTATTATAAAGTTGAAAAAATATGGATCTTGTCTAATTTTAAAAAATATGCCTGATATGACATTAATAGAAGTTTTATACAACTGTAGGCATTTCATTTCTTCCCTTTACAACAGGAAAAACATTTCATCCTCAGCTTAAATACTAAATCTTGAATCATGTAAGAACTGTGTTTTTGTAAACAAAAGGCATGTCTGAAAATTATGAAATATTTTATGAGCCTGTTTATGCTACATTCCTTACAGAGCCTGGTGTATATGACTCAATCATTGTTTTTCACTTACTGGCTTCAGTTAAGAGTTATCTTTCTACATTTACAAATGTCTAAGTTTATAGATGAAGAGCTTAGAAAATCTTCCCTTAGAAAAAAAAAGTCATATTGTAAAAGTGGAAAAAAACCACGAGATGAAGGAATTTGGTCAGAATTTGTTACATATGCTACTGTACAAGCAGTACAATTCATTCCTGACATTAAATTTAGGGACAAGCTAGCCAGTCCAAACCTGCTCCCATAAACCCTTTATTTGACTTTTTGACATCTCTTCACCATGGATTCACTACCCACAAGAGATAAGTCACAGATTTGGGAAGTAAAAGATTTTCAAACAATGTCTTCTCCACTAGTAACCACTAGTGAAACTTAACATAGGGAACACACTGCAATAGAAATACCAATATTGCTAATACTCTTATCTACCTGTTGTGCTAACAGGTTGGATTCTAGCAAATGAGCTAATTCTGAAATAAAACAACTGAGAAAGCAGGACAAACAAATAAACAAAAAAATTACAAACAAAAAAACCCACTGAAATTTTTCATCCCTAATTTACACAATTATTATATTGCCCAGACTTGGATTTGGATAGAAGGAAAACAAAACTACATGTGAGTGTCTGTCTTGGACACAGCCCTTTGCTTCAACGTTACCTCAAGTTCCTCATGCAAGTCAAGACATCACAAGGGTGATAACTTTTTATGTGGGCCTTTCATAATTACTTAACCTAGTTATTGTTCTACATAGAATTAAAATGAGCACAACACATTGAGCAGCCTAAAAAAAATGCAATCATCATACTGCAATGATCAAGCAAAACTATGTTTTTCCTTCTTTTATCACGAGACCAAGTTCATCAATTTTCAGAAGGAAGTTAGCAAACAAAGAAAATATGAACACAAGCTCCCCCTCCCCCCTTTTTCTTTCCTCACAGGAAGGACAGTAATCACCTACCTGATACAAGTCCATGCTGTGGCCAGCTAACGTCTTCTTTCTTTACACTTTGGATCATCAGCTCTCCCTGAAGAGTAACTATAGCAGTATTCCTGAAGACACTTCCAGTAATGTTCTGCCTGATGGTCCATAATCTGTATTTCACTCCTAAATTAACTCCAGTACCACAACTACCATCCTTTCAACTGGCAGGTTGGAAAAGGCCCTTAAGGTCATCCAGTGAAACCATTAACCCAGCCTGGTGGGTTAAGCCCATCACTAAACCAGGTCCTTAAGTGCCACATTTTCATTTCTTAAATATCTCAAGGGATATGGACTCCAACACTTCCTGGGCAGTGTGATCCAATGCCTGAACACCCTTTCAGCAAAGAAGCTTTTCCTAATATTTAGACCTGGTTTGTCCATGGATATGCATAGCTGTATCTCCATGCATAAATCCTGGGAGTAAAACTGCTGTCTTTGCAGAGCTGTAAAGGACAGCAGATGCAAAATTACAGGAGATATTTTGAATTGTCGATCAACTCACTTACAAGAGCTGCTGAAGTTTAAAGCAAACTACATGGGACCTTCTACCTCCCCTTTCCTCTAGTCTGCCTTCCCCAGTATGGCACTGCGTGCCTTCACCTTACACCTAAAAAAAACCCCACTGTTTTCTTCCTAGACAGCTAATTCTCCCCCTACTAGTAGCATTACTACTTCCTGCTCCTGTTAGTTCCACAGGCAGACTGTAGGTGCAGGCCTGCAGCCCTGAGACCACCCCTTCCATGGTAGCAAAATGTTAATTTGTTTCAGCTGCTTCATCTAATTAACCCCAAGGCAGTACCATGTGAAGACACCACTAAGTGGGAAAGAATATAGTCCATGCCTAACTTCCCAGAACCCTTGTGTGGCTGTAAGTAAACAGATACTCTATCACAGTGATAGGTGAAATTTTCAATGCTACTAGTCGAAATTAATTTTGGTTTTTCTGTTCTATGTTCACAATTCTTCATCCCCCCTACCCACTACTGACATTTTCCACAGCAAAAGTGTTACTGAGAAGGGCAGTAAACCTTACTGTGACCATAAAGTGGTTTTGTTTTGTTGTAAATGAAATGGAGGAGAGAAAATAAGTGGGGTTTGTTGTTGTTGTTGTTTTGCATGATGCAGAATACATATTAAAATGGGTTAGAAAAAATAAGCTCCAGCAAAATCCTATGGGGTGGAAAAAACGTAAAGTCAAATTCTCTCAGGTAAATTTTCAAAATTGCAGCAATCCAGCCTTTAAAGCTTTCAGTGTACAAACTACCTGGCACAAATTAGGGAAAAAAAAAAAAAAGAGAGACAGCACTGCAACCTCAGCATCACATCTCCACTTTTATTGGCAGGCAAAGACTGCATGCTCAGCCCAGAAACGTGCAATAATAGAAGGACCTACAGATTAGTTTGAACCACTGCTTCATATCCAGCCATGGATTACATACCAGAACACTTCAGCCAATTTCCAACAACGTGACCCCAGTTCAGTTACAGAAATTTACAGTCTTCTGCATGAGTCCACTAAAGCCTTCAAAGCTACATTACCTGCTTTGATGACAACTGAAAATATGTATAATGAATAGCAACACTGCCTGCTGAAAACATGGTTAAAAATTGGTTATTTAATGTCAATAGCAGTTTTCCCTCTGCTGCCTCAGTTATGCACTGGAATGCAATCCAGAGAAATCAGAACAACAGCCACCAGCTCTGAAGACAAATAGGAACAGCAGCACAGATCACAGCTGAAATGGAACAATCGGTTTAGCAGTCCAAAGGCAACTAGTGTGAGGTAAGGCAGTCAGGTTTAAAGTCATTTTTGCAGATGCTAGGGAGTCTGAAATACAATATTCTGCATAAACAGAAGGTGTAGGGAATGCAGTGATTTCTTTTTTGGCAAAGTCCTGATCTATCCTCCTTAACATAAGGAATTATCTTAAATGATTAAAAAACTCCTATAACTTTCCAGAACTCCTCTACAATCTCATTTGCCATAGCCACCTCCCTTCCTCCTTTAGATGAAACACAATGCATTAGTGCCAAAACATGACAGAAGATTAGATATGAGCTAAAGGAAAGAGAAGAAGGATGAAAATATAGAAAATGGGTATGTATCAGTGATTCTTAAACTTGTTGGACTTTTACATCCTCTTTCACCATTGAAACTGATCATAAATCTTTTCACTTTCCCTTGGAGTACACTTTAAAAACCAGTGTGGAAGTGCAGGTACTGGTTTACACAAACACACATACATAGGCATATTGGCTTCTTGGCTGTGATGCTGCCCGGGGTCAGAGTAAGGTTAAAAACCAGTTTTCTGCTCTTTTCCAAGGTACACAATATCCAAGGACTTCCTGAATTGGCCCGAGATTTTCACAAGCATCATAAAGATGATGCAGAAAAACACCTTCACTGCAGCACTGAACAACTGTTCCTCTGAGTCTGAAGAGCAGAGGAAAATGAAGCTGAATTGTTCTATTAAACCTGAAGTGGTATTGTATGGCACATAGTAAAAGTAATGTAGGGAAGAGGGGAAGAGGCACAGCCCCACTTTCCATCAGTGAAAGGACAATTCCACCAAGCTTCAGCTGATGAGAGCTGAGAACTTACAGGACAGAGCTCTATATGAAAACCCTAAGAAAGTGATTTTAAAAAAAGAAAAAAGGGGGAAAAAAGTCCTTGACCTGTTGATCTTTCTGTTTATTCCCTTAGTTATTCTGAAAGTCATAAATTCGAACATCTTTCCTACTCCATGTGTGCTGTGGTTGTGAAGAACTGACAGCAAGCAAACAGCCATAGATCATCTGTGTTACCAACAGCACTGCAGCATTAGCTTTAGCACTTTCACAAACTTCTAGAAAATGCAAAGTTCCTATGGGTGGACACACTTCTCTCAGGTCAACTGAAGACTGAAGTATTCTTATCTCCTCACCAATTTTAATGGTGTGTGGAGGCAAACAAAATCAGTCTGAAAGAGGGAAGTCTTGAAAGAAGGCAGCTCTTCCTGTAAGCACAGAATTTCAGCAGCTGCAATCTTAGTAACTACTACAAGTTTAAAAAGATGTTCTTTTAAGCCCTATGAAACTGAGTTTCAAGTATTCAGAAAGCAAACAGGAGCAGTTTGTATTGACTTTTGAGATACAAACATTGGGAAACTAAAACAAGCAAGAGGGAAGCAAAAGAGCAATCAAAGTTACATGATTTTGTGATTCACCAGTTTAGATAAACTAGGAAAATACATATTTCCAATTGTTAAGGCTCCCAAATTCCCACTGAATGTACAAGCATTCAAGGCTTATCTGAACAGCCTGTGAGATCCCAGTCTGCAAAAGTGATCAAAGGTTGGTAACTCCAGTCACAGATTGTACCTCACATTTCAATTCACAAAACAGCACTCTTGAAGGATTCCAGCCAGCAGTTACTGGCCGTCAGGCCTGCTCTTAAACCTCTGCTAATCCAAGCACATCTCTCACATGAATTATACATATTGGGGTAATATGCAACCAAATCTCTTCTACATGCAAATGTTTAAATAAAAATGAACCCTGAGTCCTTTGCTACATCCAGCTGCCCCTGTTTCAGTGTCTGTGCTCGGGAACAGAACTGTGCACTGACACCAGGTGTAACTTAGCTGAGGTTCAATGTGTGCTTCCAGGTAAGCATGTTTGAACTCAGAGGTCCCAGATGTTTATCCTGGGATAAGGGTTGAGTTTCACAAGAGGATTAAGATGTTGTAAGACTGTGCTACCCACGGGAGGGACAGTCAAACAAATGATGGATCTGATCCAGCTAAAAACTAACCCAGAAGCAAAGGAAGAAGCGTGTCTGCCCTCCCTACCTGCTCAGTGAACCCGCTGGCCGCGGGGCTACACAAGCAAGAGCCGCCCTCAGCAAAGGCAGCAAACACAGCCCCCGACAAGAGGAGGAAAGAGGAGACTTCCTCAGTGGTGGCAGCTCAAGTTACACCAGCTGAAGCCATTTGTGAAGCCTTAAGCTTTAGGTCAAGTTACTGTAAATTGAGGTTAATCTAAATGCAACCAATTGTCCTAACACAACCACGTTAATATTTTTTGGCGCTGCGTTAGCAGAACGAGTTTTTGATGTGCTCCAGACAAAGCTGCTCTTCCTGAACTTAACAATGCCTAGAATTTCACGGCAGGACTTTCAACACATTCCGTTTGGTTAATCTGAAGCTGAGATTTCACTATGACTGGATACCCAATGTCAAAATAAATACAGCTCGCCCTGCTCCAGCTACGGCTCGTAATAACCCAAGCCACTGTCTTTGAAAGGGACACACTTTCCATCTGAGCATTAAAGGTCATCAGAGGCTGGCAGTGCTTGAAGTGAAGAGTCTCTTCATTCCTTTCAGTTTGCTAAACTGAAACCTATTGTGCTGACTAGCCGCAAAAGGAGGTCAGCACAAAAACTCCTTGTCCTAAAGGACAGTAATCACACAGGCGCATCAAGCGCGAGTTGGTATGAAAAGGAGAAAACAAATGGGAGAGGCCTGTGGAGTAAGAAAGACACAGAGATCCACCCTAATAGGAAAAGGAAAATAAAAAGGGTTACACAATGACTCCTTCTATGATGCTTACGAAAGAGAAGGAGCATTGCTGGCCTGGGATTTAATTCTGGTATCATCCCTGTTGTGTATTTACTACTGACTTTACCCCTGTGTGAGCAAGATCAGACATAGCTTATTAACTGAAGAGATGCTTAATCCTACTTAGTCATCAGGCATGAGTAAGGGCTACAAGTATTTGACCTCTGGTGGAAAATAAAACAAAACAGCTAAAAATTATCTTCTTTTTTATCTTTGCAATGCCAGAGAAATAGACTTTTCCTGTAGTGTGAGTGATGAACTCCTAAGCACCTGTAAAGTAAGTTGAATAGCAATATTACACAAGAAAGAACACAAGAAAGAATGTGCTCAGGTTTGTGAACATATGCACAAGTACATAATAAATACAGCAGGTGTAAGCTTTAACAAACTCCTCACAAGCCTGACATTCTGCAGCACTCAGTTCCATTGCTGGCATTATCCATGAACCCCTAAGACAAATGAAGTTCCACTTTTCACTCTGGATACCTTTTTCAACAAAAAGAAGAGACTCAGGTGGAGCGAGGAACTACTTTTCTGTGGTGGAATATCTACCAAGAAGCAAGACATATAACCAGAATTCTATAATTCTGAGTATTTCTATTATTCTGTCCCTACACAGAGAAGGCTGAAAGGAGTGGTGTGCCCATTTTCCTTCCCTCAGGTGGAAGTGCAGTGTGATCATTAACTTCTGGAAGGCAGTGTGTTAGCCCAGAATGGCTAAAGAGCAGGACTGGAAAATACCGTGTATTTCCAGCCGTGTTTTCTCTGACTTTAATTCTGAATTGACACAGTATGCTTTGGCAGGGGAACAGAAAAGATGACCTAATAGGTCATTTGACTTCTGTTGCTAATTTCTCTGATCTAAATAACATTTTAGGTTTAGGTGTTTAAAACACAATTTCCTCAGAACTGGATTTAGAGTTAGAAACAAAGAGTAAGGCAGTGGCTAAATTTAAAACAAAACAAAAAAAAAGTCTTGAAGAGCCTTAAAATAGGAAAAAGTAGCTCCAGCCTCTTTATAGCTCACAAGAGAGTTCAGATGCAAATAAATGTGCACTAGAAGACCAATGTGATAATTACACATGTCACTGGACAAAAAACACATGGTAAGAACAACAACCAGAGAGATAAAAAACGGAGGTGATATAATCTGCAGCTATTATCATGTATTTGGCTATTATATACTAAAGATACATTATTTATTCTATATACAATGTATGTGTATACACAGACCTACAACCTCTGAACCCCACACAAAAACATGGATGCAGTTCCAAGAAGACTCTTGCACTGAACGAAGGAAACGAGAAAGCAGATTAGCTCACAAAGAACCAAAGAACTGATATATTGTGTTGATATTTCCTGGAACCAATCCAAAGATGAGCAGTAGAGTTTTGGATGAATTGCAAATTTTCCCAATACTTCCTCTGAAAGCCAAGCTGGTACAGCATTTTAATAATGCAACTCAAAATCACAGAAAACAACTTTGGTTTTTGTCAGGTTGAACTGGGTGAGGGGGGAAAGTGCCCACAGACATTTATAAACTGTTTTAATTTCTGTGCACACCCCAATCTCTGCCTGTGTGTGAGCAAACTAGTTCTGTAACACGCTGTTCTCAACAGAAGAGGTTGGAGTAGTTATAAATCCAGGTATTTCAAAATTCAGCAAGTGAAAACTTTCTCTACAACGAGACGCAAAATCAGGGTAGATCAGCAACTCACGAAATACAGCCAAGCCTATGCTCCCACACCCCATTTTGACAAAAGGCTTCCATTGATAACCTCTTGTCAGTTGACACAGAGTCCTGAACAGTGGAAACTGCACAGTGCCTTCCATGAACTCTGGGAGGGAGGGAGGCTGCAAACTGTGGGGGTGGCAACAAGAATCACTGTACAAACTGCATTGCTTGTACTTCATCCAGCAAAGAAAATCTGAGTGTGTGTCTTTAAATAATTGTCTTCTAAAGATGTTTTTGGGTTTTTTACCCAGCTTGTTGAAGGGCACTCAGCATGTGTCAGTACCAGCTTCTGGGAGTGTTTGTTGGGTGACTGGCTGCCTGGATTAAGCACATGTCCCCTCCCTTCTCAGCATCTCTCAGTTTGGACACATACACAAACACAGAGATTATATTTTCCTTTAATTTGCTTTGATTTAAAAAAAAAAAATTAGAAAAAACAATTCTTGCTGTCCTGATTGTGTTCATTGTCATTTAATCCCAACAGCTTCTTTTCCAAATTATGTGATTTAATAATATGAGGGTAACATTTATTAATGATTTTTGTGTGAAGAGTAAAGCAGTACCAGATCTGCAACTGTTCCACTGTAAAACTCTCCACAGGAGTCTACCAGAGAATAAAGAAAGGGAGAAAACCCCTAAATGTACTTAACCTTTTCCTCTTAAAAAAAAAAAAAAAAGTTGAATTGTTTTGCTAAATAAATATTAGGATGTACATAAACAGTTAACCTTACCACACTGTTACAAGTGCTAGAAATTAAGAAGTTTGGGAGTTTGCATTTGGCTTTACTGCAAAAAGCGTAAATGTCTCAGAGAAAATACTTTTCAACTGCTTTAAAAAGAGTAATTTCTTGGCGTTTAAGTATTGCTTTCATGTTCCCATGGATGTTCCCCAATGTTTTTAGACATTAGTCAAAAATCATAATTGACACTTCACAAGTGAAACAAAGCAGATCATGTATCTGGATTTTTGGCAACATTTGTGTATTTTCTTTAAAAAATGGAAATGGGTCATTTTTTGTAATAAGGCAGTAGAATTTATATTTTTAAGCTTAAAAGCATAGGGCACATTGAGTATATTTAAATAACGTGAAAATCATAGCACAGGAACTGACTTATGATGAATTTCATAGCACACTACCCCTTAATTAGGCTACTCTTAGCTCTTCAAATGTCCCAATCATAAGGAATCTAGTGACAGCTGAAACTGCACTTCCTCCTTTTGTTATTTTGTTTCTACAACTTTCAGATTATAGCTTTGGCTTTCTGTCCCACATCTTCAAGGGAAGACCAATGACCTGCTTATCTAAAAATCCTGGCTTGAATGTTCAGCACCGGGGCTTGGGAATAAGGGGAAAGGACAACCCACCATCAGCCTAGGCCCGAAGGCACCCGAACTGCTCTGGAGCTGGATGGGGACACAGCGCACCACAACGCTGCCCTGGAGAGAAGTCATCCCGAGAATGTTTCCTAGGCCTCCAGCCCCTTTCCTGTACCTTGTGGAAACAACATGAGATGTGAAAAAGGATTTGAGGACAGCTAGGGTGACGAAAAGATAGTCCCTGCCCATGAGGTTTAGGGAGTGACTCCGTTGCTGCCCCGGGAATAGGTGTAAGCCGAGGCTCCGGTGCAGCGTGTATTTAAAAGCCTCGGTCCGTAGGAAAGGAGCCAGGAGGAAGAGAAACATGGTTATGCCTGGCTGGTAACATCAGGAAAGCAACAAGATGTCAGTGAGGTCGTTCTACTTCCTGTTTGCGAAGCTCACACGCACACATTCCGCCACCCCTCCGCTTTGTACGGCTCCTGCCCGCGCCCTCCCGGCCCCGCTCCCTCCGCATCCCCGCCTCCCGGCCGGCCTCGCCGGGAGATGCGCCGAGCTGCGCTCCCGAGGCCAGGAGGCGGGGGCAGCGCTCGGCGCTGAGCTTTTGTTTGCCGCTGGCGAAGCGATCCCCACTTCCAGCCACCCCAGCGTGAGGAAGCGGGGCTGGGGGAGGCAGGCGAAGCGCCCGGCAGGGCAGCGGGAAGGGTGCGCGGCGCCCCGCAGGGGGAGGAGCTGCCCAGCACCGAACCGGCACTGGGGCCGGGCAGGCTCGGCGCGGCCCCGGAGAAACACAAAGCTCCC